>JARHVA010003532.1:0-507500 GCA_037957365.1 Torreya grandis | reverse complement strand
AGGTCCGTGTTTGGTGATATATAATGGCTATGATTATTAGGGTAAAATCATCACATCATGATGTATATAAATAATGTGTCATGCATTCCTTCATGATAGTTATTAAGTAATATGAAAACTATCATAACACAAATTCTAAAAATAAGTACAAAGAAAATGAAAAAAACTCAAAAATTAAAGCTAAATTTTTTGGGTATAGATATCAAAAAAATTCAACTCGTGGTCAAAATATAGAGATTATATATTTTATTTATTTAACATGATAAGACAATCTCTTTTGTGTTGGCTTACTATAAAGTAAAAAATAATTAAATTTTTATGTCTTAGATTTTATCCAGAGTTGAAGACTATTTTATTTTAGTGTCAGGAATTTACAAAAAAAATAATGAAATTATAAGATAGAAATGAGTCCAACAAAAAGTAATGTTCTAAAAATAGTGGGTTCACTAGAATGTTTAGTCTATTTTAAATTAAATGAAATCAAATGAACATATCTAAATTATTGAATTTTTTGAGTGATGGAATATACAACATAGTATATTAAAATAAAAATTTTACATAATTGATAATTTACTAAAAATAGTAAATAATCCTAAGCACATGCAAACCTCCCTAAAATAAATTCTATGTTGACTTTGTAAGCTAATTGTGATTGAAAATTTCTTGAAAGGAACTGTGTACTATGTCATGACCTAATACATGAATTAAATCTATGTTAGGATAAGCTCGTAGAAGGAGGAGAGAAGCATATTGAAACATTAACTATTTACCACAACCATGACCAGATTGACTATGCAACATATATTTTTATCTCAGTTTTAGCCACTATCAGTAGAGGTAAACTAATAAATTGTATATGTCAATATGACATGAAAAATACCTATAAAATGTAAACACTTTTTCATTCACAATAAATATAATAGAGATCAAATGATAAAATTGTTAGGGGAATAGCTGAGATATCCTCATAAAACCTCATGTAATCTAAGTGTTGCCTATGTATCCCAAGTGGACCTCATGTGGATGTCGTTTGATTGTTTGATCAATGAATGTGAAACTATATGTTTATAGTTAGAATATTTATTAAAATTATTGAAAATATATGCCCTTGATATACAATAATAGATATTCAAAATTGGCCTATGAATTTTCAAATGTGATAGAATTATAATTTAAAGAATTGTTTCTCTTTTACTCTATGTAGTAGAATTTTGAAGTGATTTCTAGATTGATCAATTGTTGTATTGATTTGCCTTGATGTGATTATATAGGGGAATATTTGAAATATTTTTATAACTAAATTCATAAAATTTATGATGATCCATTATGAAACATCTGAATTTTTAAAATTAACCATTAGAACATAGAGGACAAGACCACACTAGTGGATAAGGTCACACTGTTATCCTATCCAATCTAGTCTAGTCATGTACCATAAAGATAAAGACTACTATAAAAGGTCTATCAAGGGCATGTAGGTTGAATATAGATGAATGGGGTTGAAATATGGATTCATGTATGATATTTTTTTTGTTTCCAAGATAATAGAAGCTATGATTATAGATTATGAATTAGTGAGATGGTGAATGGACCAAGTGAGATAAGGATGTCAAGATTAAACAATTTCAAATACTTAATGATTAAATTTATGTGTTTATAAAAACATAAAAAATAACCATTAGTGATTTTGATTGAGTTATCTTGATATTATTACATTGTATTCATTACAACAAGTTTTTATAAGAAAAGACAATGTGGTTAAATTTTATTGTCAGATATGGATTATTTTAACATACAAAAGTGATTAGTACTTATAAAATATTGTTAAATTACATATTTATATGGAATTAGGTTAGTTTTATAGCTAGATGAAAAACAAATTATATATATATATATATATATATATATATATATATATATATATATAAATGTAATTATTTTTTCACATATAAACAAAGGCAATTTGGCTAAATTTTATAGTGATAATTGGAAATATTTGTGTAAATAATTGATTATTTATAAAAGATTTCTATTGCATATTTCAATTTAAGATGATTATTTTAACAATCAATTGATTTTTTATTATAACGTAATTGGTTATTAATAAAACATAACTTCAAAAATTTAAAAGTAAGTTGACTATTTTGAATAAATTTAAATAATAGCCTTTGTATATATAAAATAGCTAGAATAGTCATTAACTCAATATAACTATCCAAAAATCATATGCATATTCTAATCAAATGAATGAAATTTCCTAATAATTACATTGATTTTATTGAAAATGACATTATGTCTCATTTTCATGCCACACAATAGTTTCTTATCAATTTAAGTTCACACCATTCCCCTGATCAGGAAATAGATTGTTGAGTTGTCCCAACCATGAGATCCTCCTTTAGACACATGGTTTATTTTTATTTACTCGTAGCCTCGTATTTAAAAAAATTATTAAATACCATTTACGCTCCTCAATTTATAATACTACCTCCCAATATCAAATTTAAAAACCATGTCTTGATGTTTACGCAGTGCATGGTTTACTTAATTAACATTGTTTCAAGCCATATGTCCTAATTTCATGTAATATTACCACACAAAGTATTTTTAAAAATTCATAAGCTTGTCTAAGACACATACCATGTTTTTTAAACTTCATAATTTTTTTAGATTCTTCATATATTTTGCATACTAATTTCCATGTCCATATTCTTACAAGATCCATGTGTCAAGTTTTTCTTTGGTCAAATCACTCCAAACCATTTGAACCCTTCACACCAGGTTAGATGTTATATTTTTAGGGAATTGTGATAATTTATCCTCAAATGCTTTAGCATAGCATAATTGATAAGTGTACCTCCTTGGGTCCATGACTTAATATGAATGTGGAACTTATCATCATTTCACTCTCTTATAGGGTAAGAGTTTTACAATTCAAATATTCACAAGGTAATGATTACTAATAAAAATAATTACGCGTAATGAAAATTAAAGGAAAGGGGACACAATAGATTCCAAATGGTAAAATCATGGGTTTTTTAAAATAGTGCCTAAAATTAATAAACAATGATTGTGTGTGTGTGTGTGTGTGTGTGTGTGTGTGTGTGTGTGTGTGTGTGTGTGTGTGTGTGTGTGTGTGTGTGTGTGTGTGTGTGTGTGTGTGTGTGTGTGTGTGTGTGTGTGTGTGTGTGTGTGTGTGTGTGTGTGTGTGTGTGTGTGTGTGTGTGTGTGTGTGTGTGTGTGTGTGTGTGTGTGTGTGTGTGTGTGCGCGTGTGTGTGCGTGTGTGTGTGTGGGGTGGGGGGGGGGGTAATTTAGAGGGTTATATTGGGCCCCTCACCTATGATAAATATATTAATAACTTAAAAAATTTATGTTTTGATATGATAATAAAAAGAGAATATATATTAGAGGAAATTTTGAGGATGAATATGGAAGAAGGTATGTAGTAGAATTAACACAAATATTATAATCCAAAAAGTTTAACTTTTATTTTCCTTTATAGACATAATATATTGATATAGGGATGAATTAATGAGAGAGTATAATTAATATAGTGTGTCCTTATCCATGAGAATTTAATAATCTTCTTGATAAAAGGTTGCTTGAATTTTTTAACATTAAGATTAACTAATCTATTTCCAGTGTCATGAAAGAGAGAATTTTTTTGATTGAAGGTATCCATAGAGGGTGACCAACATGCTCAATCATCATGAAGTGTCCATAAATAATGAAATAATGTTTCTTTTTATAAATTCATTTCCTTGTATAACTTCCAACTATTTTAGGTATGCTTGAGGGGTTTCTATATTCAACTAAATTTGATATGGACACAAATTTACTCTTGAAATCATTATTGGAATGCCAACCCAATGGTATTTATAAGTTTAATTGAATGGATTAAAGTTGAGAAATAATTTAGGAGGTTTCATGTTTTCCTTTCCTTTTAAACATCTTGGATCCTAGATTGGTGTTTAAATCTCTCTCTAAGTCATTTTATGTTCACCTTCCATAAATCAATTGGATTTCCTTTACCTATTTCATGGGTTGGTATACCTCCAAAATTGCCTTCAATTATTTTTTTATATGAGTCTACTCTTATCCTATCACCTAGATAATAATGAATTGGAGAATTTTAAATTATGACAAAATTGGGGAAAGAGTAGTGATTAGGTTGTTAATCAACTTAACTTTCATGAAGAGTGGGTTAATGGTTACTTCATATAAAAAAATGCTTGATAAATCAATACTTTAAGGATGATATCACCTTAAAAATAAATAAAATTAACTTCAAAATACAATATATCCTAAGGATTAGACCAAGGGAGTGATGACATATTTTCAATGAGGAATAGCATGGTTTATAATGGAAGGACATAGATGATGAAATAAAGAAAGAACTGTAATGAATGTTTCTAGTAGCCATATTATCCCATCCAAATGAGTCTATTGGATTAATATCATGGCTATTGATATTATTTACATCTTATTTTATTATAGGAGAGTTAACACTCTCTTTTGTCAAATGATTATTGAGGCCACTAAATTAGTTACATCATTACTCTCAATAACATTGAAAGTTTATAAATTCACCCTCAGATTTTATATGATACTAGTAGCTTCATTAGCCTCTTTTTTATTAGTGAGTGATTGAATTTTATATTAAAACTTGAATTAATAACATAATATAATAATATTATTGATAAACTATCATGTCCAATTTCGATTTCAATTGCATCAAAACTAGACCTGCAATTTATTATGTTGAATTTTGAACTCAATTGCATAAAAAATGGAGCTAAAATTTATCATGTCCAATTTTTAATTAATACATCAAAATGGAATATTAATTAATACCATTATTTTCAAAAAATATTAAATTAATTCAATAGATTGCATTCTATAATCTAGGTGTTTAACATTGAGTTACAAAAACCTTTAAATTGGAATCCATAAAATACGATATCTAATTCCAATAAATTCTAAATTGGATCCCAATAATAATGAAAATAGATTCCAATATTTGAAATATTTGGTATAATAAAAATCCAATAATGATAGTTATGGTTTTAATTTGGATTAAAATGTGTCTATATTTAATAAAATGATGGTTTTTAGTATATCTACACGTATCTCATCCATATTTTACCCTTTATTATAATGAAAGTATTAAACATGTTTTTCATTAAATAAACTCATTTATAAAAAAAATTGTGACTTGGGAAAGTTAATCATTTTCATGTTCATATCTTTCTCCTTATTTTACCTCCTTAGTAAGTATACAAACATCATATTTACGATCATAATGTTTTATAATATGTGATTCTAGGATTATCTACACATATTAGAATATAGGTTCTCCTATTTAGTATCTAGGTCTCTTTTTTTTTTTCATCATTAAAACCCATTTTTGGCTTTTCAAGTATATATGGTGAAGGAAAATTATAAAAATCCAAAAAATTAAAAAAATAATATATCAATGAAAAGTTAGAAATGAAAAGGAAAAATAAAATCTCAAATTTGAAATCACATAAAATATGTGATAAAATTAATAACATGTCCTATCCTAGTTTTTGGGTCCATAAATTTGAATTGATGTAGTTTTTATGCCAACTTGATATCCACTTTAACATGTCTACTTATTTTGGCAAGCATTTAGCCACAAAATTTTGATAGCTACTTGGAGGATGCAATGAAAAACATTCACCAACTGGCTGATAGCTAACCAGATCCTAGATAAGCAAGACAAATGAATACCTAAATATATATGTAAAGTAGAGCATAAGAATCATGGGATCATGGAGCTGGTATTTATGATATTAGAACTCCATATCAATGCTTACATGTATCCTCCACCCTAGAAAAGATGCTCTTGAAGTCCTATACAAAACACTCAAGCCAAAAAAGGGGGAGGGGGAATTGTAATGAAGCTCTAGTAGAATGGTTTTAGAAGCATGCCCTGTAGATTTTGATCTATCATCTCTTAATGCCACCTAGATCTTTGGCTAGTCTTGGCTATAGAATAGAGGCCACACTGGCTCCAATTGTATGTGTCCAAACTTCCCTATAAACTTTTGGGATATTGGTAGTATGGTTTTTTATTTAAACTCTTATTCTAGACTTTGAACAATTAGTAATGGTGTTACTTTGAAATACATTTGGGTTTATTTTTGTTTTCATGTTAGTAATACTATTATGGGGTACAAGTGAGTTTGTGTTATGTCACATTTTGGTTAGTTATGTTGATCTAAAGTCCATGTGTTTCACTAGTTTTGAATGTTAATGGAGTCTCTATATTATCATGATGTCAACATCATTATACATGAAAAATGGGTATATATCTATGCCCATGAACCAAACCTTTGTTTAATTTTCATATGTTAAGTATACAGGATAAATTCAATAAAACTAGTCTTGTGACCCAATAAGAACCTATAAGACCCTAGGCTTACCTTGAAATAGGCCTACACATATGGATCTACCCCTTAGCTAAGTTAACATTTAATTACTTTAACCCCCATTTAAATCCTCACACCATGCCATAATTAGCCTAATGTGAGCCTCAGTTCCTTCTCAGTTGTGCTTTGGGTGAGAGCATAGGGCCTATGCCTTATGTGAATTGATGTCATTATAGTTGAGTGCTAAAGTTTTGAGTAGAAAATAATTTATATTATACCTTCACTTGTTTATATAAAACCCTTACTAGAACCCAAAATTTTGGTTCTATTATTGAGACCCATGTTGAATTTTTTTGTTGTGCTAAGACAATGTACCAACTTTTTCTCAAGAACATTGAGTGCTAGGTGTACTAGGTGGAAGATAGTTTTGTCTAGAAGCATCCAACTTATAAATGACAAAATCCAAGAAAATGGATTCAAGATAACCTATATGATGACTTGTATGAGATTTTTTTTGTGAGTTACCTGAGCATGTGTGTAAGTGGTTGGATGCATATTTAACCCATAAAATAAGAAACTATGGATGATTATATGAGTGGATAAAGGAGTTCCTAGAGAAGCTTGGGACCATGAATTATCCCTAGAATAGAGTGGTGGATAAATGGTGGCAAAGAAATCTGAATAGCTATGTGCTTAATTTTTTAGTATCAACTTATTTATTCCTTAAGGAAGTAAAGTACTAATTCTTACATGACCCTAGAGGCACATGTATGGAGGAGTTTGGCACAAAGCTCAAAAAGCTAATGGTTGATTATTGTTTTAAAAAATTGGATATGGAAGGATAAAATCCTTTCATGTATGAGCTACACAAAGGGAAAGAGGGTGATGTGTAGGTGAGGCATGATGTAAGGGGATGAGCCAATTGACCTCTGAGAACTCACAAGACAAGCCATAATGAGAGATGACATTGATTGATGGAGGATCTAGAACTTAGAAGTGATGAGAGGAATTATAATGAATGAGAAGGGCATGGGGAAAGATCTCTTCAAGAATAAAAATGCAAAGATGAGAGGCTTAATGAAGTAATTGACCAATCTCAACACTTTATAGGTCTAGAGTTGGTTGAGTTTATATATAATTTGGTGAGTGTAGATATGTTTGATGTGCATACCCCCTTTGAGGTCGAGGTGCATTATCATGTGATGGATCCCCCACTTGAATATAATATAGAAGTGATTATTGTCCCTATCAATGCCTCATATCTTATACTTTTTTATCTTTAGATTGTAACTTTGTTATTGAACAACTTATTCCAAGTAAGGAGGTTAGTGAAAATATATCTAGTCCACTGAGCACAAGATCACCATAGAAAATATTAAAGGTGAGCATACCAACATAACTAATTCCAATAACACAAGTTGTAAAATAACTTATAAGAAATGGTCTGGTACCACAAACAAGTAACACAACATCTAGTACACTATCAAGAATAATAAGAACAACATATACCATAAGGGGTGAAGGTTATAAAGGAAACTTACTGGGAGGAAGAATTAACATCCCTATTAGAATAGGATCTCATCTAAGAGGTTAGGAACTAGGGGGACAAATAACATAAGTACCAACCACACCCCTATGATAGATCTACTATGAAATGGCTATGTGCCCCTCAGTGTATCATGACATGAAAAATGTTATATAAAATGTGTTGAAGTCTAAATTATAGTGGTACTTATGAGGCATAACCCAATCATAGCATAAGGCTATTACATTTGTAACCACTTGATCATTTCTAGACCTGGTATAGAAAGTTTGATCCCAACCAATCCATGATTAACTATGATATCCTAAAGGATGTATTCCTAAAGGAGTTCAACATCCTAGAGTTTGAATAATAGAGCATCACTACATTGAAATTAATTACCCAAGGACTCATAAAGAGTGTGCACTTATACAATGCATGGTTTAAAACTCTCATTCCAAATCTTTCATATGATATTCACCTTTATCAACATGTGTAGTGGTTCTTTGGAGGGTTTCTTATGCTATTACAAAGTTTGATTTCAATGAATACTTTTACATACCCTCAAGAATTAATTAAATCCATGCTCAGAGTCGAGGTAGACAAAAGTGCATACATTAGGATCAACCCATTTATGGAGGTGTAGTTTGCATCTATGGCATCCTAGAACTAAAATCTTACTAATATCTCTATGCATGATACTCAAATTGGACTATGGTACACCAACTATGAAGTAAAAGGCAATAATATAACTAACTTCCCTAAAATAAATGTGTAAACTCTAATTATAATCCATGAATTCTACCAATAAAAGCATGATGTGTGAGACTAACATCTATTGTAGCACACCAACCAAGTCAACACAATATTCTATTATTGTCTATGCAATTCCTAGACCCATAACACTGTTAACTACTGGGTGATTGATAGAATGTGTAAAAACATATAAAGGGGTACACAACAATTATAGATATTATGGAAGGGTAAAAAAACTAAGGGAATAATGGATATGGCCAAAATAATGTAGGCTTTGGGATGTACTGAAGCATTAGAGGGCAAAGTGGAGGATATGGTGGAAAAAGGTTCCCTCCATGCTCATGTTATCGATGTGGATCAATATAGAATTTACAGCATGAATTCCATACACATCCCACTTTTTGGTATTTTCAAGGGCCCCATAAGGTTAAAGAATACCCTAACCTTTATAAAAAGTTGACCCATGGAAGGCCTAGTGTAGATAAGAGTACAAGGATGATCAGACAGGGGTAGAATATGGAAAATTGGACCCCAAAGGTACAAATTACATGCATAATATAAGTCAAGGTGCATGTAACTACTCAAAGTGGGATCACCACTTAGCTGCTAGTTATACTAGTACCTAAGTTAGGCCTCAATTATGAAGGTAAGGGTCAATATGAACACATAATGTAGTCTGAAGAAAACTTTATGCCTTATCTAGACCCAATGCACCAAAAGGATATACTAAATTAGGCTATGGGCATAATCCATAACTTGTAAGGGGAGTTCCAATTAGTGTGGCACCTAGAAGCATAGACTACCATAGCTTAGAAGAAGTAGGATAGCTAAAAGGCTAAAGTATATGAATTGACTAAGATCCTATGCCTCTTGTAGATTGAGGGTATGCTACCCCAATTGAATAGTTTTATCCTAAAATAAATAGGCCAAAATTAAATCAAGGTCATCACACCATGCATTCAAAGGGTGAGAGAAGTTCAAAACACTTAAATTTTTGAATATGACCAATAACTTATGGTGGTTGCCACTATTGATGGTTGGTCCATTTATGAGATTATTATAGACACAAGCACCAAGTATAACATCTTGAAGAATACTATTTAGGATAAATAGGTAGCCCATCTTTGATAAATTCCCTTCATGTATTCTTCATGGCTAATAAGACCTAGGTGTAGCCTATTAGGATTCTAAAAAATGTGGTTATAGATATCATGGGTACCAAATTCTAGGTTGTCTTTGAAGTAATAGAATCACTAGATCAGGATAACTATCTAGTGCTTTTGGGAAGGCCATGGTATTATGTGAATAATGTAGATATGTGCTTCAAAAGGTGATACATGACCTTTGAGAATGTAAATGAGAGAGTAGTCATACCTC
Source organism: Torreya grandis (assembly GCA_037957365.1). Lineage (NCBI taxonomy): Eukaryota > Viridiplantae > Streptophyta > Pinopsida > Cupressales > Taxaceae > Torreya > Torreya grandis. The sequence goes on along the minus strand of JARHVA010003532.1, from coordinate 497,449 downwards.
TTTCAAATGACCAAAGACCCCTTATATTAAGAGTGTGGATATTGAAGATGAAACAAACCATATCTATAACATCACAATGTAAGGTGTTGAGACCCTAAATCCAAATAATCAAGGAATCCTCTATTGGGAGGATGGATAGTTGTCCTTAGATACCATAGATGTTTCTTACAATAGATGGGTCATGGAAGAATATGAGACAATTGGTTGATGAGGTTTCTTGGTGTGAGAAAAGGTACTAAAACCAATAAATATAGGATAAATATAAATTTATCATGCTCCTAAAAGATAGATATCTTATACCAACCAAAGGGTAAAGAGAGTGTTATACATTAGTAAAGGAAAGCTTGTTACACTCCAAAGGTATGAAGGAAGTAATCAAATAGAAGACTATGTTCATGATGTTGAGTCATGCATACCAAAGGAGGTTGATAAAATGAGTGCATTGGTGTATACATTGAAAATCACTGATGATCATTAGTGGGTGATGCATAATCCTAGCTTGCCAAACTGGTAGGATATAAAGGTGACCATTTTCACTATATTTGTAAAAAGTAATGAGGACCTAGAAATTTTATCTTACTTTGATGAATCTGACCCCATAACACATGTACACATTTGTGAAGAAACATGGACTATTTGTGGTGAAGATGCCCCAAGAAATCTATGGGTTCATAACTTCTACAAAACCTTAAAGACTTTGGCATGGTCATGGTATGTAGTAAATGAGACATGCCATGAAATAGTAGACTAGGATGCACTTAAGGAAAGGTTTGTTTATACCTTTTCCTTTTCTTCACAAAATATTAAACTAATCAAATCATTATATATAATTTGAAGGTTAGTGTTTGAGGGAAGCACTATACTAGAAGAACACTTAAGGGATATGTTGGGAAAAACATGGTTAGCACTCCCAACCTTCTTCAAAGAAAAAAATCCAAACAATGACTCGAGCAATGAAGTTGATGCCACTTATAAAGTGCACAACTGGAAGAATTTGTATGGAAATAAGAAGTTAGTGCACCAAGTTAAGGGTGACACCTAGAAGAAGACCCTACCTGTATCAGGTAGAGATAAATGGGGGAAGTAGATAATTTGTGGATTCACATTAGGAGAAGCATGAACATTACTATGTGCCATTAAAAACTACCAAGGTATATATCATCTCAAAGGGGGAACCCAAAATTACCACTCTAGGTGCCTATTAGTTTGATGTAAAATTGGCATGTATTGTTAATCTAGTAAAATAATTCTAAGAATTATTCCCATGAAACTATAAGGATATGAAAGGAATCCACCCATCCCTTAATAATATGAGCATCAAACTAGTTGATGGTGGAAGACCAATCAAGAAGTGACCCTATAGAATGAACCTAAATCTTTTCACCAAAGTCAAAACTGATATCGATGGCATGCTAGTTATAGGTATTATTTAACTATTACAACATTCTAAATGGATCATCCCCATGTTCATCATCATCAAAACGGATGGGCACATTTGAATTTGTGTTTACTAAAATATGTTAAACACCCCTTGTGTGATCGACCCCTTCCCAGTTGTGTTTATGGATGAACTATTGGAAAGCATCATAGGCTATAAAATATACATGTTTACTAATGTATTTCTAGGTTACCATCAAGTAAACATAGAGGAGGAATACAAGTGAAAAACTAAATTTGTAATCAAGTGGGGATGTTTTGCATATAATATGATGCCCTTTCAGCTAAAGAATGCATTAGCATTTTTATCTCAAGTGGTAATCACCACATTCAAAGACTTTATACATAAGTTCTTTCGAGTGTATTTAGATGATTAGATAGTGTATGGATTATTAAAAGACAATATGAAAATTTGTACCAAATGTTTAAAATGTGCCAACAATTATAAATCTCTTTCAATCTCAAGAAGTGTATTTTTATGATGCCATTTGTCACATTGATCAGGAAAAATATTTACAAGGATAGTTTACTCATTGATATAGAAAAAATTACAATCATCCTTGATATTGAAACATCATCAATGCAGAAATATGTTCATGCCTTTCTTGGACATTATGGATATTATACAAAGTTTATAAGGAATTATGGTAAGATTGTAGCACTACTAGATGAACTATTGCATAAGTATGGCCCATTCTATTGGGGTGTGGTGTAAGAGTATGATTTTTAGACCCTAATGCTAAAGATGGAAAGTGTACCAATACTAAAATTTACTGATTGGGGGACTCCCTTCCATGCACACATTTATGACTTTGGTACTTTAATTGGTACCATTCTAACACAACTAGGAGAAGGGAAAATGGATCATTCTATTAATTTTATAAGTAGGAAATTGACCAAGGTTGAGTTAAACTACACTAAAACTAAGCAAAAGACACTTTCCATGGTCTACACCCTATAGAAGTTTATAAAGTATTTGATTATGACCCCATTTATCTTATTTATTGATCATGAGGCACTTAAGTACCTAGTGAACAAAACCATTTTTCATGGGTGCATTTTTTCATGGATCATATTATTCCAAGAGTTCCAATTATATTTTTTAGTCAAGCTTGGAAAGCAAAAGTTAGGCCCAAACCATCTGTCTCACATTAACTTTGGATATGCAACAGTGTCAATTGAAGATGATATGCCCAACACATAACTATATAGGATCTAACACATCTTGAAAGACTTAGCAAATTCAAAACATTAATGACTTTCAAATTTATACTTTAAGCCATGAAAACAAAATAAAATAATCATATCATGATTCAAAACCATCCCATTTTAACTCATTTTTGGGCAACTATACAAATTTGGTTGTGAAAAGATCATGTACTGATGTGTCCTAGAGCATGAATGGGACCATGTACTAAAACAAGAACATGATGGGATTACTATGGATATTTCATAATGGGAAATTTGTATAATCACGTTTGTGGTGGATGAATATGTTTAATGATTTAAAAGAATAAGCAAAAAAGTGTAACGTATATAAGCAGATAGGAAAACCAAACTACTAGGATGAGATGCCCTTCATCCCCATCCTTGCATATGTGACATTATATAAATGGGGCTTTGATTTATATGGGCCTATTATTCCCACTATGAGGTGAATAGGTGTAACGTACATTATGGCTTCTACAAATTATTTTTCTAAGTTGGTAGAAGTGGTGCTAATAAGAGACTGTACATCCATGACTGTAATAAGTTTCATTTAGGAAAACATTATCCATAGGTATGGGTGCCCACTCATATTGACTAGTGACCTTGGAACATATTTCATCAATTAAATATTTAAAATCCTACTATCCAAGTATATGGTGGTGTACCATAAAATGACACCCTACCACCCCTAGGCTAATGGCACTATGAAATCATTCAAAAAAATATTGGGGACATGACTAATAAAAATATGTGACATTAGTCATAAATATTGGAATGACCATGTGTTAGCTATGTTATGGACCTTTTCATATGCTAAATTCTCACCCTTAGAGAGGTTTATTTAGGTTCTCTCCAATTGAGATATAAAATTAGGAGAACCCTAAGCTATGGGTAACCTATGGTGGGGTTAAACCTCTAGAGTAGGTCAAATTTCTCTTTGATGCTCACCTAAAACTAAATATAAGCCTAATGATTCATAGGGAAAGAGTTATAAATATAATAATGGCTCATAATAAAGTTAACCATGTGATGCACCAAATTTAAGAGGGAAACTCCCATAAGGTCAAACTCACACTAGATCAATAGAGTACAATACTAGATTACACAACCTTAAGATCAAGATAATTTGAATAAGTGTTTCATATAAGAGGATCATAATAAAACACTAATCTAGACCTAAAAATAAAATTTAAAAAACCTTAAATAAATTCAAAAAGAAGGACCATGGAAAAGGAAGATTGTCCTTCACACAATGCCATAATACACAACTTGTCAAACATAGATTCAAGGGTAGAAGATAGGTAAAGAAAGTCTTATTGCATTAAGAAGTAGTTATTACAAATGCTTGATAGGTTTGAGCCTAATCAATTTGAACATACTTCATAGTATCTCAAGGAATGTCCCATATCTTAGAAATATAAAAAATATTAAAATATGAGAACCCTTTACAAAATGGAAAGAAAGGGATAATATAGAAGGAGAAGAGAGAGAGAAAGGGAAAACACGTTGCTCATGATAATCTATGATATTTAAAATTCAAAAGATGTTTCACCAAGATTTTGGTCCAATAATAATAGGTTATTATGAGAAATATATTTGTGATGTTCCTAGGTAACCTCTGAATCATTCCATTGGTTGAACAAGTTGCACTAGAAGACAAGAGTTTGCCAAAAGTGGCAAGTCATGATCATGTTGGAATTGAGTGCTTCAACTACTTTTCAAATACCCAAGTCTTGTTGTTTTGAATCTTCCACTATATTTAATTATGAGGGAAAAATACTCATATCTTTAAACTATCAAGGATATGTAGTTTCTATTCTTAGTGGTGATTTGTCAAAGACATGACTTTGGATGATATTTAAATTAATCATATATCTACTATGTACTTTGGATCCTGAACCAAAAATACTATAGGTGAAAACCAATCTAAGGATATTGGTTTCCCTATAGTTTTAAATATATATGGGACTCTATTTAATGTTAGGGCCTATCTAAGTCTACATCGAGCTCCTTTGCTTTAATTTTTTCACCAACTCAGGTTAGGCTTTAGTCTCGATCCTTTAATCTTACTCATCAAGTTGGGTCTATTTTTCTTTATCTACTTTCATCAAACCTCATATCTCATCCCTTTTTTATTGGTGGTAGGTAATCAATCAAGGTCATTGAACCCTTTGAATTTACTTCCATCCATCATATTTTTAGATCTAATTAAATGTGGACCATAAATCTGTGGGACCCATTACCCTGAGCTCACTTTCTCATTGGTCCCTAGGATTTGTAGACCATTTGACTTGATTCAATCTCCCACATGCTTAAAAAAATTTAGACACGCATTCCTTCTCAAGTTCTTACCAAAGAGGTTAGATCCAAATGGTCACTTGTGGGTCTAAAAAATGACACTCATGCAAATGTCTTCCATTTCTTGACCAACTTTGTAATTTTATAACTTGAAGTGCAATTATCATGGGAACACCAAATTTGTAGAGAATGGACCCACCATTAAAAGGAATAAATCCTTTTTATTTGTTTCATTTTTGATATTTATACATGATTTTTTTAAATGTTGAATTTGACTAGTCTATGTGATCTTGCATGATGTCTTGGCAATGGTTTGGTCTAAAATGACTAAATATGGAAAATTAACAAATTATGAATTAGGAGCCAAATTTTTTCATGCATATATTTCATTGTGATATAGTGTATGAGCTGAAACTTGGTGCATATTAACTTTGGACCAATTTTAATAAACCCATGTGACCAACTCTCCTTAACTCATCCACATGTGGGAGATCTAGCATCATCAAAATGGTCACTCAACATTTCTACCAATAGAGCCAAAAGTCTGGATAGGCTCTATATGGAATGAATGGACCAAATGAGTACCATGAACTCTCATACTTTTCCCAAGCATTTATGACACTCCATAGAGTCTCTATATCTCTGGAACTTCCCTTATATATTGATGAATTACACTTTTAAGCAAACTTAAAGTGTCTAAAAATCTTTGTGAACTTCATGATCCTCACCTTTTCCATTCATTCCATCTAGAACTAGTTTAGATCATTTTGATCAATTTGGAATCTACTTATTTCTCTTCATTAGGACCAATAGTAACTTGGCACATGTTTGGTATGCAGGCCAAATATGGCCAACATTTCTAGTAACTCACAAGGAAGCATGCTTGTTATGCTTGAGAACATAGTTCATTTTACCTTAACTTATCCATTGGGAATGGAGTCACTTCTCTAGAACTAATTTGATCATTAATATGATGCAAATATACCTATTTTTATAACTTCATCTTGAAATAATAAGGACTAAAACAAAACCACAAAGGCAGATGCACACATGCAAATATAGGATAGAAAGAACAACTAACCTAATAAACAAGCGTGCATAAGGGAACTTAGAGAAAAACATAAAAAATAAAATAATACATACAATACCTTTTCAAAAATATTCCTCCTTGATAAAATGGGAAACCTCTAGTATCATCTATTTGTAATAAAATAATATGGAATATACCTTTCATCAGATGTACCATAATTGGTGAAATAGGTAGTTTGATGGCCAATCCTTTTGATGTGTTCCCTAGTGAATGGATTAGAATCATCATATCTCTAATGTAGAAATATTGATCCATGTATTTCAAACCTAGTTCATGTTGGATGACTAGATCACTTGCTTGTTTTTTCTCTGCACTCTTGAGAAAGTCTTGAATAGAGGCTTCATTCAAGATCTTGTGAGTGACTACACTTGGTTCAATTGATTGTTCAAAAAGACCACGTTATTCCACTTGGTCCTTGTATAAAATAGGATTTTTCATGCTTAGAGAATCATGTCCATAATGTTTTGGAGGAAGGACATGTCTATTAGAGTCTTCAAAATATTTGATTATGGCATTGAACCACTACCACAATTCATCAATATTTTCATTGGTATGCTTCTCAAATTATATCACTTGAGCATTTGACATGTCCCATTAATCAGCTTTACTCAAGATTTCATCATAATTTTTGACTAAAAATGAAGGATAATTTGAAAATCCACGGTCTCAGATATCACATTTGTCTTGATCAAGGTCTGATCTTATTTCCTCTAGTTCTAACATATCAGGGTTGTCCTCAATTGACACCTCATCTTAAAGTGGACCAACTTTGGGTGCCTAGTGTTTATCCTCATATTATATTTGGAATGGAACTTTAGTATTCCATTCAAGGTTTTTTCTAATTTCAACTGGAGGACTATCTTCTTCATATAAGTTTCAACATTAACATACTCCATTTCACTTAATAAATCCAAGAAAAAATGCTACCATTGATCTTCTAAGTTGTTTGAGCTACCTTTGGCCTCCATAATAGGTTCAGGAAGACTATCCTCTTACTTCTCATTAATATCCTACAAATTTAAAGATGAAACATGTTCCTCCATATGAATTGGGTTGTCTATTATGATTTTCCCATCATATAATCTTGATTTTTGTTCTTCAGTCTCACTTATGACTTCAAGTTTCTCCTCTATATTTTGTAAAACAAGTTATTTCTACAAGAGAGAGACGGTGGGAGGGTGAAGATCACCTTGCTTTAACCTTAGGAGAGTTTCCTTCTACTTAGGGAATTTAATGGATTCTTTGGTGGCTCTTGAGGAAAGGAGAGAGTATGAAAACTTTTATACACCAAGATCATTGAGCTGAGATATGGTTGGTTGATTCTATTTTTTCATAGCTAACCCTTCCTCTACCATGATTGACTCTTGGAATTATTCAACTTACACCTCCTCCTTATTTAGTATTCCCTTTTAGACTAATTTCCATGATGGAAATGAGTGTGAAATAGACACTTTTACTTCCTTCTAGATGCTTATTGGAGAAGGTGGATTTATAAGCAAGGGTAAAACATATCTAGGGTCAAAGGTTTTAGAGAAGATCCATGATGGGATAAATTATTGTTTTTGAGTGGGAAATGACATAAGGAGAAGATAGGGACAAGGGTTATGACAAGGATGATAGGTTGTTTTAAGGCCACTTGGGGTGAAGACATAAACATTATCTACCTGATAAGTGTGAAACTAAGGTAGAGAACAAGCATACTAATCAAAAGATGATTGATTGTTCATACAAAATTACAATGACTAGGCACTTATTTAGGTTACTTAACTAGCTAATAGATGCCTAGAGTCACCATTAACGCCTACATAGTACCTCTAAAGGCTGATATGTAGAAAGAAGACACCAAAAATCCTTCCACTATTTTGGACTTTGTCCCACTAGGTATGATATAAATTATTATAGGTTCAATTCAAAACCTTGGAAAGGCTTATTCAGGCTCTTTCCATTGAGATATAAAATTAGGATAACCCCAGGCTATGGGTAACTTATGGTGGGGTTAAACCTTTAGAGTAGGTCAGCTTCCTCTTTGATGCTTACCTAAAACTAAAGCTAAGCCTAATGCTTCATAGGGAAAGCATTAGAAAGATAATAAGGTCTCCTAAGAAATTTAACCAAGCGATGTGCCAAAATTAATAGGGAAACTCCCATAACCTTAAATCCACATTAGATCAATATAGGATAATACTAGCTTACATAACTTTAAGATCAAGATAATTTACATAAGTATTTCATAGAAGAGGTTCTTAATAGAACACTAATCTAGACCTAAAAAAACATTCAAAATCCCCTAAACAAAGTCATAAAGAATAACCATGGATGAGGAAGATTCTCCTTCACATAATGACATAGTGCAAAACATGTCAAACATAGATTCAAGGGTAGAAGATAAGTACAGAAAGTATTATTACATTAAGAGGGAGTTAATACAAATTATTGATAGGGTAGAGCCTAATCAAGATGAAAATACTTCATATTATCTCAAGGATTGTCCCACCTCTCAAAAAGATAAAAAATTATAAAATCTGAGAACCCTTTATAAAATGGAAAGAAAGGGATAATATAGAAGGGGAAGAGAGAGAAAAAGGGAGAGCATGTTTTTCATGATAATAAATGAGCTATCATCTTCAAAATATGTTTCCATTTCTCTTAATTTTTACTTATTTCTTAATTTTGGAAGAAGATAAGAAACTATTAATAAGGGTATGGTAGAAATACCTGGTTGGTGATACATGCATAATCTAGACAAATGTTGAGAAATCATCTTTGAATAGGAAGGAATAACCTATAAATAAGAACACACTAACAAAGTGGATTGTTAACAAGATAGTTAAGTGGAATGCCTAGTATGAGCTAGATCCAAGAAGCATATTCTTTCTAGGAGCCTATCAATCCATTGTTGATAATAATTGAGTTGATATAGATAAAATAAATAGTGTTTGAATTTAATAAAATGAAATTAAATTAATTTAATACAAGAAGAAAATAAAATACTTGTTAAATAAGATGATTAAATATAGCAAAAGTAAGTCAATACTCATACTAAAATCATTTGGTTCAAGCTTAAAAGATTGGGATAGGATATATGAATAGGACGGAACATAGAAAAGAGGGTTTTGTTGAGGTTAAAGATCTAAAAATAACTTTCTATTATTTTCTACCATAGAGAACATCGATAATTCAGTGAACTATTAATAGTTGGGCTAACCATCAATGTTTAGGTAACTTTTAGTGGTTGGGGGTCACCACTAGTGGTTGTGCTGACCATTGGTAGTTGCCTATATATTTCTAAGAGTATTCTAAAATAATTATAGACTTAGATAATGATTAGGTAGGTGATTGGTTATGGATCTAGTTAGAAATAGGAGGTTATAAGATAGGTCTAATCAGGTTAGGGGGTTATAAATGAAATAAAACAAAGAAACAAGTACAATATACTTGTAACTTGCTTGTTAGCTGATGCTAAAAGGCTTAATCAATTTCAACAGAGTAACACTACTCTAGCCTCAATATAAAATTTGATAAAGGCTTAGGTCTCTTTTATTGATGTTGAGTTGATTAAGGAAGACTTGATGTTGGAAGACTTGAATACTTGTATGCTTGATAACTCTTTTGATTGATCCTTTTCAGATCCTACTCCCCTCCTTTTATAGGAAAAGAGAGATGGAGGATGGAAGGTTCCATAGTAGGTGAGATTGCTAATCATGATGCTTGGATGTTTGTTATCATTACATAAGGTGAATATATTAAATTTTACCTCATTATCTCATACATAGCTAGTGATGTGTTAATAAGGTGAGGAGGTGAGGACCTAACTATTAATGGTTAGGCTAACTATCTACAATTAGGTTAACCATTGATAGTCGAGTACTAAAGGTAAATTGGTCAAGGTGAGGGTTAAAAGGTTTGTTTAAATGTTAAGTTAGTAAATTGATGAGTTATCTAACTAGGTGGTTAACTAAACTCAAGGTCTGATAGGGGTTCTAAGGCATTTTGATAACTAGAATTGTCATGTGTAGTTTTCTAGTGTCTACATTTTTCCCCTTTTTATTATGCAGCTTTGAATTAACAAGCTATAGAATAAAAATAGATTTTTGGTCAAGTTTTGATTTCCCCAAGTATGGGAAGAGATGTTCCCCATCAAACTAGGAGTTAATGAAGTAAAACTAAAATGGGGTCAGGGTTTAATGAGTGGTCGATGATAAGTCACTAGGTGATGACAAAAATGTGGTTAGTCATTTGAAATGAAAACATGCACATAAAATGTGACTAAGTGTGATATCAAAGATCACACACACAAACTAATGTTGCTAATGTTGGTAAAAAAGGTTGGTTTTAGAAGAACAAGTGATAGGGTAACCGATCCAAAACACTGGTCATAGATGATCAAGTGAGTCAATAAGTCTTATAGACAAGGTTGGTGTTTTCATGGGTATCTAAGGTAGGAAGTGCTCCCTTCAAAAACACAAATGGTCTAGTTGTGCACTAGGTGGTGCAAAAGAATCCAAATGGTCAACATGGAAAAATGGTTGGTGTGGTAAAAATGACCACTACAAGGTCATCTTGAAATAGGTGAATCATTTGGGTCAAAATGGCCAACATCAAGATGGATGTGGTCTAAAATTTTTTTGGAGAAGGGTAATCTCCAAAAGTTAAAGTTGTGGTTAAACAAATATTAGGTGATCTCTAAAGTTTAGCACCTAGGTGGGGTGTTTAAAATTTATAAAGTGGGGGACCCTGATTGTCAATGGTCAGGGATTCCTAGGGTTGACCATAAATGGTCACCCTAACCATCAAAATTCAGGAAAAACCCTAAAAATCCAAGACATAGAAAGTGAAAATGAGATTTCACTTTCACTCCTGACTTCTAACCTCTATGCATTCCAAACTCTAGCATTTTTGCACTTTAGTGTTTAGCTAGGAGATTGATTGAGTCGGTGTTGAGATGTAGGTTAGTTATTGGTTGATCATATGTTTGAGGTGATCAAGTGTTGACTAAGATGGAAGGTGGATGAGGGAATGGATAAGTGGCTATATGTGGGATTTGACCTCAAAAATGATTGAGGAATAAGGTAGGAGATGTTTTAAAATTGATAGTTGATTTGATTTGATATGTTGAAGTTGAGTTTGAGTAGGTTTAAATCAATTGGATAGGGTTTTGAATTTATTTGGGTTGTAATGCCCTAATTCAGGTATTTGGTGAATTTAAGAATATTAGTAATTTATTTTTGGGTTGGAATGAATTTTTGGCTGGGGAATACACTATAGGATAGTTGTAGGTAGTTCAATTCTTGAATTTAGTTGTTTGGTGATGTTTTTAGGTGGGTAGGTTTTAGGGTTTTTATTATTAGTGGTCACACATAGTGACCATCAGTGGTTCAACCCAATCATAGACTATAAAACACCAAGGATAAAGAGGGTAATAGGACCATCAATAGTTAGTCAAACCATCGGTGGTTGATTATTTTATGAAAAAAATTAACAAGGTGTAGATGAAGATTTTGGTGAAAAGGTTTGTTTGAAGATTTGTTAAAATGGTTTTTTAGGTTAAAGTGTTAAGTGTAAGATTAGGATAGGTGGTGTTTTAAGTGATGGGTTAGTGATTTTGGGGGGAAAAGTGTCAATTAGGCATGTTGTGTGGATAAAGTTGTTGAATAGAGTTAGGTGTAGGTTTTATAGTTTTAGGGAAGGTGTGATAGTTTAAGGTAGGATATTGAAAAATTAAGAATTAGTTATTGGGTATAGTTATTTGAATTTTATAGTTAACGATAGATTGTTGTTCAACTATTAGATGTAATGTGCTAGTTTGGAGTAGGCTAAAAAAGGTGCATTTAGGTTTTTACTAAGCTTGATTTGGAAAACTGAGTATGCATGATAACATATTGTTTTATAGGCACATGACCAAATATAGATGAGGGATCAAGTCCCTAAGATATTTTTTGAGGTTCATGATGGGATTACTAATGAAGAGTGGAGACACATGGAGGAGGTTGACCTAGGGGCCATGAGACACTATCATAACCTATCTTGAGATGTAGTTATGATCATATCCCTCATCAAGAGATGGGACCTAGATATGAACACATTTTTATTTCTAATTGGGGAGATGACCATCCTTTTAGAGGATGTGGTTAGGATTACATAGCTAACCATTCAGGGGGAGCCTATTTATCACATCAAGAGTGAGGAGAGGGATTACCATATGGATTTGGTATATGGATAAGATTAGGTCCATGTCAGGTATCATGAAGATGGTTTTAGATATGGGCCACTATACCAGAGGGCTTTAGGATATCATTATTTGTTTTTGATGATGATGATGGTAGTGTCCTATTTTGCATTGCCTAATTCAAGTAATGATTGATTTTCATATCTACTGCTAGGAGTATTGGTGGAGATGTTGTTGGGTAGGACTATGTTGAGATGGGTACTAGTGTTACTATTCTAGATATACAAGGAGCTCTAGGCCTTTTGGGCACACATGTGATATGGTATTATTATTGGGATTGTAGTCCATTATTGGGCATATGAGCACATTCAAGTGTTGAGACCTTTGGGGCTACCATGGGATGGCTATGGTTCAATGGACTATAGAGTGGGCTTCTTGAGATGGAGTGGAGATTATGCATTGACAAGTGTTGGTGGTGGTGTGAGGGATATTTACTAGTTCTAAGATGCCTTGGAGGGTTTGGTAATGGGTGATGTCATTTAAAGGCCAAATGTGGGTTCGCCTAGGTGGGCCCAGTACAACTATCAAACTTTATCACTATAGAGTTGGAGATGAATATATGGGAGGTGGGATGTGGAGATTGAGCTCATCCCATTTAACCATGTTTGGATGCAATTTGGCCTTTTACAGGGGATTTCACTAGCTTTCCCAAGATTAGAAGGGAGGATGCTAAGTTCTTACTTCCAAAATTGTAGCAATAGGATGTTGTTTTAAATCATGAAGATCTGTCGACTAGAGTAGTGATAGATGATGCTAGTGTGGTAGATGGATATGTAACTTGGTATTAAGTTTTATATATAGTGGCCAATTTTAGATGGGATGATGGGGGTCAGTATCCCTAGATGTATATCCTATTAGGGTACCATTATAGGGTGGTAGCTAGGATAGGTAGGCATAGGTAGCACTAGTAATAACATAGGGATAGGTAGAAAATTTATAGGGATAGATTATCATCTTATAGGGTCAGGTGGTGACATTGATAGGACAGTGAGATTAGGATAGGATCTCTCTTAGATTAGTGACTTAGGAGAGAGATTCATTGAGGTAGAGGGTAGGAGAAGTGGTAGTACTAGTAGGGTCACCTACCAGAGGACCTGATACAATTCCTATGACATGGTACTTATCTACCATTAAGGAGTTAAGATATTATGAAGTGATAATGCTGGCATAGTTACCATTGGAGCTTTCATATAGAGATTATAGGGCCAGTTTAGTAGATGGTTAAACTATGGCTACTCTAATATAGTGGGACTTTACATTGGGTCAGGAAGGTAGGTTAGGGGGCATTACTAAATGGTAGTGTAGGTGGATGATTGAGTGGTAGTGGTGCCCTAGCTGCTTGATATATGAAATTATATGATGTATATGTTTTTGATTTTCATACCAACCTACATGTCGATGATCTAAGATGTACATGAGAGAGAGATTTATACATTACTATATATATTATGGATTTGATGACATGACATACATAATGATTATTTTTTATGATGTTCATGATGATGGTTACATCTAGATATGTGTTTTATTATTTCATGTTCTTGATATGATGTTTATATTTATGTTCATGTTATGATTCATGGTTCATGTGCATGTTTTATGAGATGTTTTACTCATTATCTTAGGCATGTGATGTTTTATGGATGATGTTATTTTTCACTCATGGATGTTTATAATTATGGATGGTTGGATGACATATGATGTTATGATCATGGTGGTTTTATTTATGGTCATGTTGATATGGTTTTATGATTTGATGTTATAAAATGAATTATTGTGATGTTATGGTAAATGCGTATATGGGTAAATCAGCTATGATATGGTTCATTATGTTTTGATCATTGGTTTTTTTTATGCTCATGATGATGAATGGTTTAATTAATGTTTTTATGATATGATACATGTTCACATGATGTTTTGATGGTAAATGGATAGGGTAATATTTATTATATAATTTTATATGATGAGATTTCATGATGTTTTGATTATAGATAGATATATGATTTGGTCCATCTATATCATTCATAATGTTGTGTTAATTATCCATGTTTTTTGTTTATGATCATGGAGATGAAATGTGATCATGGTTAGGGATGTAATGAAAATACATAAAGTAAGTAGATAACAAACTAAATGTAGGAAATTTGACAAGAACTAACGAGACACATGAACCAATAACATAAGGGTAAAGAGAAAGAAACATGATGCCTTTTCATTAGTAAGGACCTAAAAAAACCAAAGTTAGATTGGCTTAGAGAACTTTAACTTTTTGAATGCTTCACATTAGCATACTTTGGTTGATATACAAGTGTCTTGATGACAATCATGTCAAGTAAGATCAAAAATCCCTTAATTAAAAGAAGGTATAAAGGGAAGGATAGGTGATAGGTAAAAGGTATATGGATGGATATATAAGGTAAATTTATGTGGGTTAGTTTTCCCCTTCTTTAGGTAGCCTAATAACCATAGTAAAACAAGTCCATGTCTTAATTCTAGGTGTAGACTGATTGATGTGGGAAGTCTACTAATGCTAGATATGAAAGTTGTTTGTAACTTTTTTGGCATAGCTTGTTCTATTTTAATATATGATCTACTTGTTATTATAGTTTGTTTTTGATAGGTTTGTGAATTTGATCAATATGAGAAGCTTAAAATGATTTCTTTTGACCCATTTGACTTAGCCATACTTCAAGGCAGTGGTCTAAGTTTGGGTTTATTTATTTCGTAGCTGTCCTTTAAGGAAACAATTTATCTTTTAATAAATTTAGTTTAAGGTAGTTGTCCTTCAAGGGAGTAGTCTATGATGCTAGAGACATGTAACCCAAGTGATATTTTGGTATCCCAAATTGTTTTGATGTTAATATTATACATGGACTTGTATATTTAAGCTTGGAGGTTTACCTTTTTGAGGGCAAAACTTTAGCATAAAAGGTTAATGACAGGTGAAAGGGTTGGTTTTGAGAGACAATGACCATGGGATTCCATCATGTTAGAGATGAAAATTATACATGATAACCATGTTACAAGTAGAGCCATGGTACCCATATTTAGGATTAGGATATAACTATGATAGTTAATCACATGGTTTTATGTTGTAATTAGTTATCCTTAAAGGGATATCGATACGTAGATGAAGATGAAAATATCATAAATCAAGGTATGAACTTAAGTTAGATAAAAAAGTGAGTTTTATCCTTCTCTAACAAAATAAAGGATGCATATGCAAAGTATTTAGAGGCCTAGGTTTTTGTTTACCTTCGATAGAGGATAAATGATAAGATCTTGATCCGTACTTAAGGGTGATGATGTAATGTCCAAACCAATTAAACGTAAAATTTACCCTTTTTCATTTCTTCATGTTGGTTTTCCTTAAGGATGAGGTCTCTAATACTGAATTCCTATTCAATTAGTTGTTTTTTGTAGGCATGCTTGATTCATTCTTGGTAGACATGAAAATGGTTAAGCACTATCAGATGATGTTTATCAAGTAGATCAAGTTGTGGTAGATGTTATTGAATATATTCACTCTTAGAAATGATCTCTTGTAAAGATATTTAATGAGAGGGAATCTATACTTTGAGAGGTAAAACTACCTCTTCTTTGAAGACTAAAGAAAAAATGGATATCACCTATAGAGGTTTGAATGCTTGTGTGATAGGCCCATAAAGAAACTAGGATATGAAAATTTAAATCCCAACCTAAAGCACTAAAAACTTTGGTCAACACTTTATTAAGTATTTTATTAGAGGCTTCCACCTATCTATTTTCTTATGGATGGTAAGGTGAGGAAAATCTTAACTTAATGCCAAATTCTATTTTAAAGACCTTGGACTTTATTTTTATTGAACTATTTACCATTATTGGTGATGATCTTATGGGGAACATCAAAATGATAGATAATGTGATGGTTGATGAAGTCAAAAAATTTCTTAGCTTTGGTAGAGATGAGAGGAATGGTTTCCACCCACTTGGTGAAATAATCAGTGGTGGTAATGATGGATTACTTACATTATGATGAATGAGGATTGATTTCCCCAATAAGGTACAAGCCCCATTATGATAATGGCTAAAATTATTTAGATAATTGAAGGCACTATGTAGGGGCATGGTGTAAATTAGCATGTTTTTGACATTTGACACACTTCTTTACATAATCACAACATCCTTGGTTAAGGGTAGGCCAATAGTATCCAAGGCAAAGGATGCATTTAGTAACAACTAAACCACTAAAATATCCCCCCACATATTCCATCATGTATTTCCTTGATGGAATGGGAAGCTTCATGATTGTGAATAAAATAGAGGAGGCCATCAAATCCAAGTTTGTAGAGGATACCCCTATTATGGTATAATGAGAGGTACTCTAAACAAAAACTCTTTGGGCATTTCTATAAAGGTTAGGAGTAATGATATTGAGGTTGAGGTAATCAAAATTTTATTCATACCATATGTCTAATGGAGATACTTCCACATTACAAATGGTAGGAAAGTCAAAATGGATAAAGGATGGGGTGACAAAGTAGTGAATGGTAACAAAGAGTTTAGATTTAGGAGGTTGAGATGGGATTTGGGAAGTAAGGGAAGCCATTTTATCTATGAAATTATCAGTAGATCATGGAACATATTGGATAGGGTAATGATAAAATGATGCTAAAAGTATGTCTACAAGTTATTTTTACTTTAGTAAGACATAATTTTTACATTGGTAAGATCTATTAACCTAGTTGACTACAAGTGAGTAATCACAAAAGATGTTGATTGTCTTGACTCCTAAGGCAAAATCAATTTGGAGAATTATGACTAGGGCTTTGTACTCAACCACATTATCGATGCATTCAAATTCAAGTTTAAAGGAAGGAAAGGGGAATAGGTTCACCATCAAGGGGAATGAGAATAAATCTAGCACCCCCACTATATTGGCATTTGGATCCATAAAAAAACATGGTCATTTGGTAGGTAGGGTCATCTTGAGAAAGAGTTATAATGGACTCATCAGGGAATGTAAGAGGAAATAGTTGGTTATCTAGTAGAGGAGCTTCAAACAATTGATCAAAAATAACTTTCCCTTTAATTAATTTTTGCTAAAGGAACTCAAGGTCAAACTCAAATAAAAACATGAGCCACTTAGCCATACACTAGTTTTGGTATGGTTTAGAGTACATGTACTTAAGTGGGCCAGTGTTGGTGATGACATAGGTTTTATGATAAGGAAGATAGTTATGAAGTTTTGAATCCAAAAAGAAGAGGGCTAGGAAAATTTTATTGGATAAGAATATCTAGTCTCATACTCTATAAGTGTTCAACTTATGTAGTAAACTACTTTCTCTTTATTATGTTCATCATGGTGAGTGAGCATTACCCCTACGAAATGGTCAATGGTATAGATGTAAAGGTAGAAGGGTTGATCCTCTTTAGGAGGGATCAAAATAAGTGGGTAAATAAGGTATTCTTTGAGTGAATCAAAAGCTTTTTGGTAGTCCTTGGTCCACTTAAAGGAAGTGTCTTTCTTAAGCATATGGTGAAAAGGTTCACATCTATCAGATAATTGAGATATGAATCATTATATTGATTGAAACTTACCTTACAAGTTGTGGAGTTACATAAGGTGGGTAAGAGGTGGAATCTCCAAGATTATTTTGAATTTGGTAGGGTCTGCTTTAATTCCTCAAAGAGAGACAATGAATCCAAGAAGCTTTCCTGAAATAACCCAAAAGATACATTTCTTGGGGTTAAGTCTGACATGGAAATGGATGAGGCATTCAATGATGATTTTGAGAACATCAAGATGATCCTTGTGATATTTGAATTTATAAAGGATATCATCCACATAGTCCTCTATGATTTTATGGATGAGTTCATGGAAGATGTAGGTCATAACATGATGTTGAGCTCAAAATATGGCTCATTATTGACATAATATTTCCCTCAAACCATCTCTCAAAGGATATTATCTTATGCAAATATTAGATTCTTAGATAGCTATTATATGGAAAATAGATATCTGTCTTGTTTATATTAAACCAAAGACTAAACCTTTACTTTGTCATTAATGTCTAATACATAACATGATTTAGTGATATTTGTTGTGAAGAATGCTCAAGAAAAAGACACAAGCTTGTTTCTATGGACTCTTTAGGCTTGTTTCTACGAACTCTATAGGATTGTTTCTACGAACTCTATAGGTTTTTTTTCTACAGACTCTGCTGACTTATTTCTATGGACTATACAAGCTTGTTTCTACAGACTCTGTAGGCTTGTTTCTATAGACTTCGTAGGCTTATTTCTATGGACTTTGTAGGCTCATTTATACGGACTTTATAGGCTCATTCCTCCTAACTCTATAGGGTCAATTCCAAGAATTCTGTAAGGATAAAGCCACAAATAGGAAGCTAGAGGATAGATAGGATAAGAAAGAACCTTTCCAGCTAGAATCAAATAAGGAAAATAACCACCTGCTATTTTGAAGGAATTAATTTTGATAAACTTGTATGTAATAAAATTTTAGGACTATTATAGGATAAGATATTTATTTCATCAAAATAATTAGATCTCTTAGAAATCCAATCTCCTATCTTTGGATGAAGGGATCGACCAAGGAATTCTATTCTTTTGCATCCTATTTTGAGTTGATTGTATTAGTATAAAGTGTAAGACTTTTGACTATGAATATAATAGAAGATATAGAAAAAATAGAGAATCAAGAATCAGATACTATAAACGCATACAAGTTTCAATTAGATTGTAATCATTTCATTTATTTAAATTAATACTTTAGTTTCTAGCACTGATTAATCTTTGTTCCTGAGTCCAAGAGGAACAAGGGTCCACTCTCCTTGGAACTAGGAAATGTGTATGGTATTTATGTTTTATTTTATTAATTCATTTTTATAATTAATTAGAATTTTATTACTATTTACATTTATTTATAAAAACATCAAAACAAATTCATAGTTTAAAAAGACGATTTTCTTATTTCATTTCTTTTCTATGCAAAGAATGTTTTCTTTTATAGCAGAGTGTGAACCAAATTTCCTTTCGTAAGTAGGAGTGTAAATTTAATTTCCCTACAAATGTAAAACAAGAGTGTGATATTTTACTTCCAGTAAAAGAGTGGATTGATTTGATTTCTTTCTTTTTTTATCAAAAGCATGAATCACATAGTTTAGGACACATTCCTTTCTTTAGTCAAAGTTAGAATAGGATCAGCAAGCACCCCCATAAGCAACCTTCTAGATATAGCATCCCATACCTTACTATAGATAGCTTTAGACACCAGCCCTGGTTGATAAGACTTCAATTGAATATTGATTAAATGAGGAGATAGATGACACTCATCATTTTTGGTACTGTTGCTAGGGAACACAAGGTGTTAGTAAGGTAATAATTATTGGTCTAAAGTGAAAAATAGAAAAATTATAAAAAATCATAAAAATAAATCCCAAAACAATCAATAAATTGATGTACCATCCTATAGATTTTAAAGGATAATTTATTCCAAAGTTTCCACCAAGAACACAAGTGAACACTTCTTCAACATCTTTGAGTAGTGAACTAGAAGATACAAGTGAAACCTATTTTCAAGAATATTTTGAAACTAAGATAGAATCTAGGCCATTACCACACATAAGCCCCATAAGAGAAATTCCTCAAGATCAATCTCTTATAGGAAGACATTATTTAGAGATTACCAAAGACTTATAAGAAGCATTTAAAAGATCCATAGCTGAAGAAAATTTTGAGAACTTGGAACAACCCATAACTGAGACCACAAACATTCAGTGGGAAGATCATCTCAGCTTTGAAATATCATCAGAAGAAGAAATGGCTCTCCATAAAAATCAATAATTCACACAACCAGGAATGACTTCTTCCTTTACTATTATTTCAGATCCTAATGATCAAACCCCCATAAAAAATATTTCACTAGCTATTCTACCAAATTTCTTGGGATGATCTATAGAAGATCTTGATTGATTCATGTTTGAGTTTAAGGTGCTATGTCAAACCTATGATTACACAACTGATAACTAGAAATTAAAACTATTTCCCTCTACACTTAAAGATGTAGCTATGAGATGGTTCATGGGTTTGCCTAGAAATTATATTAGAACATGGGATGACATGGAAATATAATTCTTGAACAAATACCAAGAGTACTAATGAGTACGAGAAAGAAAAGAGGATTTCTTCAAAATCAAACAGAATGAGGATAAATCTTTAGAGGATTATTTGGATAGATTTATGTTCACTCATAAAAGAAGCAATTATCCACTCACTGAAGATGTTTAGAAATTGGTTTTCTTAAAAGGATTAGATGAAGACACTAGAGATGCCTTAAATCTAATGGGCATAGGAGATATAAATAAGTTGGATTTCAATCAGATTTCTAAGCTTTGTACCAATTACTCTTGAATGAAACCTAGAATTAGGAAAGGAAAGTTGGGGAAATCTAATGAAGTGGGTAAATTAATGGAAGAATTTGCTAATCTAAAGATAGATATCCTAGTTACACTAAATATTACTTTGGATAGCCTTCAAGCTAAAGAAAATGCAATAGAACCCTTAGCAATCTATTATCCTAAGTGCAGATAAAAACATGCCCTTATAGACTACCCCTAGATAGAACTAATATTTCATCATGTGGGATCTGTGATGCAATAGATCATGATACCAAATATTTTACCCTTCTACCTATTTTAAAGAATCAAATGAAAACACAAGTCCAATCCACTGAAGAAGTAAATTATATTTAGAGACAAAACTTTGCCCCACAAAACCAAGCTCAAAGATAGTTTAATGTAAGAAATCTAGTTAATCCATAGATGGCACCATGGAATGTTTTAGTTCCTTCACCATTTTGGAATTAACCCCAAATTACATCAATTCAAAATCCATGGGTAGGACAAGATTAGATGCCAACACCTCCATGGATGGTGCCACAGCCATAGAAATAATGGGTACCACAATAGTAATGGATGCCATAACCATATCAACAATAGAATTAGCAATGGAACCCATAGTCACAATTCACCTAACCAAGAATACCACTTCAATAACAAACCATTATGCCACCCCTAATTATTTAGAAAAAAGGACAAATCAATTAGCCCTCAATGCTTGCACAACCAATAACAAATCCAAAAAATAAACAACTAGTACCTATTTATGTTAAGGAATAGGAAAAAACAATAAATATTGGAGCTATTGAGTGTTTAGACATAAATTTGAGATCAATAAAAACTATACAAAAACCTCCAGTTATCATTTCTAAGATACCTGATGAAAATGAAAAGATAGAATCATCTCAATTAAGCATTGGAAAAGTTGAAATCAAAATGAGCCTTGAAGTAAACAAAGGAAACACTACCACACTAGTAGTTCCTTTTCCTAAAATTGTTAGGTTGTGGAGCTAAAAGCTTCACCAGGATGCAAATGGGAGGTAACTGAGAGGTTGCTGAGTTGTAGAATAATTGACATCAGTCTAATCAACTGACATCAGTTATATCCAGTGAGTAGAGCAATCGACATCGATTAGGATCAGCTGACGTCAGTCATCTTGAGATAGACAAGGACCGATGTCAGTCACCTGTGCAGTTTCAAAACTATTGGTTTCATGAATAGTTTGTTAATGAACCAATTGTTTACATGTTAAAAGGCTAATTTTAGTCTTGAGCTATAGATCTAATTATTGTAATTGGATGTCTAATTAATTTTTGCATGGGATCTATATAATAGACTCATGGGCTGTATTGTAAAGTGTGCTAGTTAAGAGAGCAAGGTTAGCTCCTTCAGAGTGAAGAGAGTAAGGTGTGTTCCTCCTAGTGACACAGTGCCAAGTGTGTATGATCAGGTAGATCTATGAGATAGCAAGATCTGGTAGAGGATCCAAAGGGGTGCTAGTGTCAGTTCTGTAGAATTAGGTGTGTATGATCTCGATTGACAGGTGTGTAAGGCCAGGTTGATCTATGGTGTAGCAAGATCAGGTGAGATCTACATGAACAACAACTCTGTGTTTGAGTTGTTTGTTGTGACCGTGATTGAGAGAGAGCTTTGAGGGAAGATTGATGGTATGCCCTAGATGTGTGGGAGCTCTAGAGGTGTGGGAAGAAGAGTGTGGCACTTATTTATTGTAATTTTCTTCTGTAAGAGTATTAATACAATTGGGTGTTGTCTATCATATCCTATGTTATTTCTAAATTCTAGTTACTTATGATTCTGGTTAAATTCCATGTTTAGTTTCTTGGTAATCAATTGTGCTCCCGGGTCCTAACAAGTGGTATCAGAGCTGAGGTTGTAGGGAGCAAGTTTGTGTTTGATTATAGGTCACTCTCAGGGGTTTCTGATTGAGTGGGAGTATAGCAATGGCAGAAGAAAGTACACTAAGAATGGAGGAATTCAAAAGCAAGAATGGTCAATTACGGTGTTATGGAAAGAAAGAGTAGGTAAAGAAAGATTGTTGGTTGATAGTGGATTAGCATAAAGGAAATGAAGAAGCATGTGTTAGAGGTATTGTTGCATGGATTGATCTTGTATGTTCCTTGGATAAAGTAGAATCTTGGTTTATAGATTCTGTTGCCTCTTTCCATGCAGCCCCAAATAGAGTATTTTTCCATGTTAAGGTCCATGGAGACTTTGGAAAGATTTATTTAGGGGTTGGTGAGCCTTATCAAAGTATTGGCAAAGGGGAAGTGCGGCTAAAATTATAGACAACCAACACATGGATGTTGAAGGATGTCATGCAAGTCCCAGTTCTGAAGATGAGGCTAATTTCTTTAGGAAAGTTAGGCGATGAGAGATGCAGAGGAACTCTCATAGTAGATGCACTTGAATTAGCTGGTGGTAAGAAAGTAGGCACTCTTTATCTATCTACTTGTATTACTAATTCTTCTTCTGTTGCAAAGACGTGGCTTTGTAGGCTTGGTCACATGAGCAAGAAGGAGATGCATGTTCTTAAGAGGAAGTCAGATGTGTTTGATAAACTTAAGAACTAGAAAGCCTTAGTGTTTATGGAGGAGATGATGGATAGAGATCAGTGGAGAAGGCTGAATAACTCTAAGCAAGGCAGTTTGGACAAGGTTTTGATCCAAAGAGAGCTTGCAGGTAAAAAGTCATCACTCACAGGAGAACACAGTTATCGACATCGGTTAGGTGGAACTGACATCAAACAGATAGGTACCAACGTCAGTCATGTTTAGATAGGCAAATTCGGTGGTGTTGGGCAGGTGGCGACTGACGTCGGTTAGGGAACCGGTGTCAGTAGTCAAGTCAGTCGCATGGAACCAACGTCGGTTGGATGTAGACTAGGTGGTGATCGACATTGGTCACTAGAATGGATTTTAGGCAGATAGCAAGATGTCAAGGAGTCTCAAACACCCATGTGGAGGATTAAAAGTGTAAGTAAGCCTCAAATTCATTATTCCCCTTCTTTACACTACTTGTTGCTCACTGATGGTCAAGAACTAGGAAGTTTTAAAGAAGCAGAGCAGGTAAAATCTAGGAAACAATGGGAGCATGGCATGAATTCTTTGGAAGAGAACTAAATGGTAGATTTGGTAGAGTTTCTAGCTGAGTTAAAGAAGAAAGACAATGGTATAGGACAGTGGTATACATTTTATAGGTGTATGACAAAGCATGGCTTTAGTCAGTGTCATTGTAACCATTGTGTTTACTTTACCAGGTTGGATGATGGTCGTGACATTATCCTATTGTTGTATGTGGATGATGAGCTTGTTGCAAGTTCATACATGCAGGGTTTTGCTGAGTTAAAGGTAAAGTTAGTTCAGTGGTATGTCATGAAGAATTTGGGAGCAGCAAAATTCTTTGGCATGAGTAATCCTAGAGACAGAGAAGATCACAAGTTGATGTTGTCACAGGATGATTGTGTGAATAAGGTAGTGGTGAGATTTAGGATGTGGGATGCAGAACCAGTTAGCACACCT
The DNA here is from genome assembly GCA_037957365.1 of Torreya grandis. Classification (NCBI taxonomy): domain Eukaryota; kingdom Viridiplantae; phylum Streptophyta; class Pinopsida; order Cupressales; family Taxaceae; genus Torreya; species Torreya grandis. Next base: position 473,250 of record JARHVA010003532.1, on the reverse strand, counting down.
ATGGATGGACAGTTCACAAAATAGGGTCCCCAATCACATGATGAGGTTGAGTACATGTGTACTCCCTGATATTGCCCCAGTAGTGGGTGTTATCAGCAAGTTCATAGCTAATTTGGGAAGGAAGCACTGGAAAGTGGTTTAGTGGTTTCTTAGGTATCTGAGAGGGACCAACAGTAGGTCAACATGCTATGCAGGGTCAAGTTATTTTCTACATAGGTTTGTAGATGTGAATGTGGTAGGTTACTTGGATGACATGCATTGCACCATAGGATGTGTGGTGGTTGGTCTTCAAGATTGATCTTGAAGAGGGATACAAGCTAGAAAACAAATTAGATGGTGTATAGGTATAGGTACAGGTGTAACTGTTTATCTCCAAGTGGGACATTGTTAGGTTGTGGAGCTAAAAGCTTCACCAGGATGCAAATAAGAGGTTGTTGAGTTGTAGAACAATCGACATCGGTCATATCTAGTGAGCAGAGCAACTGACATCAGTTAGGATCAGCCAACGTTGGTCATCTCCAAGCAGACAGGGACCGACATCGGTCACCTGTGTAGTTCTAAAACTATCAGTTTCATGAATAGTTTGTTAATGAACTGGTTGTTTGCATGTTAAAAGGCTAATTTTAGTCTTGAGTTGTGGATCTAATTATTATAATTGGATGTCTAATTATTGTTTACATGGGATCTATATAATAGAATCATGGGCTATATTGTAAAGTGTGCTAGTTGAGAGAGTAAGGTTAGCTCCTTCAGAGTGAAGAGAGCAAGGTGTGTTCCTCCTAGTGCCATAATGCCAAGTGTGTATGATCAGGTAGATCTGTCGGTTGTATAAGGTCTGGTAGAAGATCCACAGGGGTGCTAGTTTAGAAGACAAGGGTTCTTCATGGTATGTAAGATCATGTTGGTCTGTAGGTTGTGCAAGATCAGGTAGGAGATCTACATGTGGTAAGTAAGGTCAGTTGATCTACAGGTTGTTGCAAGATTAGGTGAGATCTACTTGGATTACATTGTGTACTTGTTGGTACTGGTAGTATTATTATTGACTGGTGGATTGGTAGTATTGTTACTAGCTGGTGGAGGTGAACAACAACTCTATGTTTGAGTTGTTTGTTGTGACCGTGATTGAGAGAGAGCTTTGAGGGAAGATTATTCGTATGCCCTAGATGTGTGGGAGCTCTAGAGGTGTGGGAATAAGAGTGTGGCACTTCTTTATTGTAATTTCCTTTTGTAAGAGTATTAATACAATTGGGTATTGTCTCTCATATTCTGTGTTATTTCTAAATTCTAGCTACTTGTGATTCTGGTTAAATTTCGTGTTTAGTTGCTTGGTTATCAATTGTGCTCTTGGGTCCTAACAAAAAGATTAAGAGAAACTGATATTAAACTAGACTCAAACTTGGTCTATGAGTTACAAAAGATCAATATTTAAGTACCCCTTCTACAAGCTATTAGGGATATACTTGAATTAAATAAGATCATCAAAAACCTTTTTATTAAGACACTTGGGAGGAAAGTAAAATATCTTAGAACCATTCATGTTGATGGAAAAGTTATTGATTTATTAGTAAGAAAACTGTTAGCTCCAAAATTTGTAGATTCGGAAAGCCTAGTGATCATAGTTAGAATCAAAGGAAAATAAATTCCTAACGTCTTGGTCAATTTGGGAGAAACAATCAATGTCATGATAACTAATACTCTCTATGCATTATCTCTTATGAAAATGCAATCCATAACTACCATTCTTCAAATGGAAGACCAGTCGATAACAAAACTAGAGGGGACTATAGAAAATATTGAGTGATAATAAAATCTTGGGAAAATCTAGTAGATTTCATGGTCTTGTAACCCAAAACAAAGAATCTAGGATATCATATAATCCTAGGTAGACCATGGTTGGCTACTATTGTAGCATTGATTGATTGTAGGTCAGGAGACATGACCATTTATAATAAGTTAAAATCTAAATACATCTCCTTGTATCCTCCTACAAAACCATCAACAAATTACATACAAAAACTTTAGGTGGATGAATCAAATAACACATTAAATAACATTTCCTCCTTAGCCATGATCATAGTTAAAAAAAACTTGGAAGAATTGAATGGAGACATATACCCAAAATCTATAGACTCTACCAGTCCAGAAACTATGGACTCTACCAAGCCAAAAGCTACAGACTCTACCAGTCTGAAAGCTATGGACTTGGTGAGTTCAAAAATAATGGACTGCCTTAGTTTAGGATTTTTGGGTCAAATGGAATATTTTGAAACCTCCACTTCTACTTCTTATAGTACTTCTTCATCATATAATCATAGATTGATTTAGGAAAGTGTGTGGAAATTGGTATAATAGTAACAAACTCATTTCTTAGATGCATTTCATTATTCCTTAGCAAGACTGATTCTTCTTGGAAAAGAGTTTGTTGATAATGTAACTATGTTTCATGAGCTATTTCCTCATCCATGTCCTTGAACTCATTAATTAGTGAGTTTAATCATATAGAATCCAACTACCCAGGTACAAAACCAATCATGGTATTCCCTGGAAAGATTTTAAACATCAATAGTTGGTTAACAAATGAAGAAGAATATCAACTCTTTGAAGTATTAGAAAGACATACCAAGGATTTTGCTTCAGATTATACCAAAATAAAAGGAATTCACCCCAACATATGTACTCATCACATTTACACAGAATTTGTCAAACTGGTCAGGCAACCACAAAGAAGAATAAACCTAGCATTAAAAGAAATAGTCAAAATAGAAATCCAAAAGTTGCTGGAAGTTGGGTTTATTTACCCCATCTTAGATAGCTAGTGGGTGTCACCTCTAGTAATTATGCCTAAAAAAATGGAAAGTTAAAAGTATGTGTAGATTATAGAGAACTAAATAAATCAACATTAAGATATTACTTTCCTTTACCTTTCATTGATCAAGTTCTTGATAACTTAATAGGAAAAAAATATTTTTCTTTATTGGATGGGTTTAGTGGGAAAAACCAAATAACGATAGTAGTTGAAGATCAAGATAAAACCATGTTTACCTACCCTTGGGTAAATTTTGCTTACTGAGTACTTCCATTTGGACTTTGTAATGCTCCAACAACCTTTTAAAGAGCAGTTCTGGCAATATTCTCTGATCTTACAAATGATTGTGTTGAGGTATATATATATGATTTCACTATTTATGGTGAAACTTATGAAGAAGATCTTAACAACTTGGAAAGATTATTGATCAGATGTGAGGAACATCAATTATCTTTGAGTCATGACAAATATTTTTTGATGATGGATGAAGGAATAGTCTCGGGACACCATATTTCTGCAAAAGGCATTCAAGTAGATCCAAAGAAAGTCAAAATAATCTCCAATTTACCTATTCTACAAATAAAAACTAAAGTTAAGAGTTTTTTGGGACATGCTAGTTACTACGGATGCTTCATAGATAAGTTTATCCAAATATCTGCCCCTATGTTTACCTTGCTTACAAAAGATAGTACATGTGAATGAAGTGATAGTTACCAACATGCCTTTAAGACTATCAAAGTTAAACTTGTTACTGCTCTAGTATTAAGAGGACCAGATTGGACTAAGCCATTCCATATATATATATATGCTTCCAATACAAAACTAGGAGAAATTATTGGACAAAAGGATGAAGAGGGTAACATGTCTGCTATATATTATATTAGCAAAAACATGACAACTGATGAAAGAAATTACACCACAATTGAGAGGGAATTCTTAGTTATAATTTATGTAATTAATAAATTTAGACATTATATAATAGGCTACAAGGTATTTGTCTATACATACCATTTATTTATTAGATGTCTTACCAACAAACCAATTGTGGAAGGTAGGATTATTCAATGGCTATTGCTCTTACAAGAATTTGATGTTACTATTATAGATAAACCAGTGAAGTCTAATGTGGTTGCTGATTTCTTGTCAAGAATGAACACTACAGGTGAAGAAGAACTAGTGGAAGATGAATTTTTAGATGAAAAATTATTTTCTATTTTAGTACAATCTCTATGGTTTGTTGATATAGTCAATTACCTCACTACAGGGAAGTTTCCTCTGCACTTTTCACAAAAAAAGAAAATATTTAATCAAAGAAAGTTATTCTTTTAAATGGATTAATGGAATGTTATTTAAACTTAGACCTGATCATGAGTTTCGCAAGTGTGTGACAAATGGTGAAGCTTATGATATCATCAGAGCTTGTCATGATGAACCAACAGGAGGTCCTTACTCAGCTCCAAGAACCATATATAAAATCTTGGGAGCAGGATATTATTGGCCTTATCTTCATCAGCAAGTAAAAAGGTATGTCACACACTGTGATGCTTGTTAGTGAATTGGATAACCTACTCTTTCAATAGAGATGCCTCTACACCCTCATCTTCAATTAGTTTTGGAACCATTTGAGAAATGGGGAAATGATTTTATTTGTCCAGTGGATCCTCCTTCTAGAGGAAAATAATGTCTTCTAATATGTATAGACTACATAACCAAGTGGGTAGAAGTGGAAGCATTAACTCATGCAAGAGAGGAGATGGTAGCTAATTTCTTATATTTCAAAATTATACAAAGATTTTGTGCTCTAAGAGAGATAGTCTTAGATCAAGGACCATAGTTCATGTCAAACATGATAAAGCATTTCATGCAAGTGTATCAAACTCAACACAGAAAAACATCTCCATACCATCCATAGGCTAATGGATAATTTGAAGTCACCAACAAAGAATTGGAAACCATTTTAACCAAGGTTATTAATTCTAGTATAAAGAATTAGGCAGATAAAGTACTAGAAGCAGTTTGGGCCTATAATACTACTTAGAAAATAATAACTAGATTTTCACCTTATGAATTGGTTTATGGTAAGAATCCTTTATTCTCTGTTGAATTTGAATTACAAACTTTGAAAATAGTTATAGAAGTAGGAGTTGAATTAGAAGAGATATAAAATGAAAGACTCCTGCATCTTAATCAACTTGATGAAATGACGATGGAATCACTACAAAGAACTAAACTAGTACAACATCAAAGAAAAGTTTGGCATGCTGCACAAATCAAGCAACAAAAGTTTCAGAAAGGAGATTGGGCACTATTGTTTGATTCTAAATTTCAATAGTTCAAAAGAAAACTACAAACAAGATGGTTGGGACCTTATGAGATTGAAGAGGTCTATGAAAATAGTTCTATTAAGTTGATACCTATTTATGACAGTAGAAGAGCTCTGTTAGTCAATGGAGATAGATTGAAGCTCTATCAGAAACCTCTTAATAAAGATGAATTTATTCAAAAATTAAAAGATCAAGTAGCTATTCTGAAAATCTCTACTTCTTCTAGTGAACATGCTCCTTGATAATCTTGTAGTCTAGAAAAAAATCATCAATAGTGAAAATCCTTCTAGGGATGCTATTGATAATGCATGCCCAGAAAACTAGCTTCCTAGCTAGCTATGTATTGTAAAAAAGGGCTTTGGCTAGAAAACTAGCAATGGTTAGGCCAAGGGCAAAAAAAAAATTATAAGAAAATCTCATCATGACACTATGATTGGTCATCTCCATGCAATAAAATAATCCATGCAAACCTATTTGTGCAAGACACATGGTGAGCAAAGGATAACATCTAAGGTTAAAGTAAGTAAGACATATATTTTATTTATCTATATTTAGTTAACTAATTATCTTCAATTTTATTAAGATACTACTCTCTAGAGATGACCCAAATTTGAATCTTCCAAAATGGAATGACACATGCCATAATGAAAAATCATGCAATCGAGCCACCAAAGGTGTATGGATAAGTGTACAGCTTTGGTATCATCAATTGAGCCATCAAGTATCATAATGATAGGATGTCATAAAAAGAGGTTTTAAATGAAATAATGAATCATTGTCACCATCAATATGGCATGTCATCATTTCACATAACTTGTATTGATGAGACAAAATGGTTGGCACACTCCATAGAAATGTGTGGTGCCTAACTATATCAAATCATCATACCAAACTATGGACTCATGCAGCTGTAGCATTTCAAATGAACCATTTATTTTCTATAAACTTCAACAGAAGCTGGTCTACCAATCCTTAGTGACTATTACCTACCAACTTTAACAAAATATTGGTCTACACCTTGATTGGTGTTAAAGGAATTGAACTGATTGTAACTCCACATAGAAATGGGATAGAAGACAAGATCAGAGCTAAAGGATCCAACAAAGTTCTATAAAGACAAAGCTTTTGTAGCAGTGTTTAGAGCTAATGGCTGGCTACCTTTCATTAAAAAGTTCCAAGGTTTCGGTGAAACAATGGTAGGTGAATTCATTACCAATATCACCCCTAAATTTTCAATTGTGAAAGGCATTATTATTCTTGTTACAACTCAAATTATAAGCCAAACTATACAAGTTTCAAAAGAGGGAATGAGAGCTACAAGTAGAGTTTCATTTAGTGATTTAATTAGTTAGTTTAATGGTAATGAGTAGACTAGAACTTCATGTCTAGTAGATTCCAAGGGAAAATCAAAAGATATTAAAATAAATTCACTTCTTGAACCTTAGAAATCTATAGCTAAGTGGGTACTTAAATATATCATTTTTGAAGGGAAACACAATCTTTTAGGGGCAGACACCATGAAAATGTTAATACATCTTAAGCATGGGAGATAAAACCCTTGATACAAAATTAACCTCTCATCTTTCTTATATGGTGCTCTACAAGTTATGTCTACAACCCCTAATGCTACTCTTAGGCATCATGGCCTTATTCAGCTTATTATCCAACATCATTTCCTTTAGCAAGGTCAAGAGGTCTGGGAGGAATTTCATAATAGTATAACATAACAAATTCTAGATTTCCATGCACAATAAACCCCAAATTCACCACAAGAACACTCATATCCACCTACTTTATCAGCTGAGAAAACAACACGAAGGAAGAAATCACAGACTACAGTCCCAACAGAAAATCATTCTTCTTCTTCTTCTTCTTCTTATTTAAGAAGAATAATAAGGTCTTAAAACCCTAAAGTTTTGAGGTCCCCAAAAAAACCTGATGAGTCTATTGTATAGTTATTTCCCTTGTTAGGAAGAATAAAATTGAGATGGAAGGTTACTACAAAACTTGAGAAGACCAAGGGTTTGGTAGTTGAGAAGGAAAGCCAACCAAGTGTAGCTCAAAGAGTAACTAAAAGAAGGAGAAGGCTCATTTTAACAGAAAAATATGAACAAGAAGTTGTAGATATTTTAGATAGTCTTAAATGGTGTCTCATTTCCCCATACATCAGAATATTCCTGCACTTATATATATTGAATAAATTCCTTCTGAAACGAAATATATAATCATAATGGAGGAGCCAAATCTAGAGGAAGAGCCACACATAGTAGAGGAACTAAGTATGGTGGGACAACCACCTATTCCATTTGAAACTGTAATGGATAAAGGGAAAACTATACATACCAATGAGAAAGGTGAATCATCTAATCTAAATTATCCTATTATGTAGCTAAATTTGTAGCTCTCAAGCTCAATCTCTTGAACAAAAATAGAAAGTTGACATTGCTAACTTGATTATTCAATTACAAAACAAGGATCATCTCAACTCATCTTTGATGCAAAAATTAGATACAGTGTCTGTTAATCATGCAACAAAAATTCATAGATTAGAGGAAATAATAAAAGAACATGAAGCTGAATAGATAGATCTTTGGTATATGCAGAAAGTCTGAAGAAGGAAAATAGGAGATTATAGAATTTGGTAAACTCTTTTGAAGCACCTATTATTTCATCTTCTCCTCCTCAGATATTTGTTGACCATGGTTGTCAAATAAGTGATCAATGTATTCCTCCCTTGCAAATACTATATCAAATAAAATAAGAATATTTTGTACTTAAATAGAAAAACAAAGATGCAACTTATTCAAATAAAATCTTGGAAAATGAAAAGAAAGAATTAAAAGCTAAAGTCCAAGAGTTAGAAGAAAATTAGCAGGATACATGAAAATTAGGGGAAACTCTTTTGGCATGTAGGAATCCTTCTCCTGCATATAGTTTATTCTTATTTGAACAATTTTATAGATGACAGCTTTTACAGATCTCATGTCATATTCTTTACAAAATTTTGTAGCCAACAAGATTTTTAGAAATTTTCTATAGTGCTAAACCTGATCAGCAGGATTTGCTTTGTGAATTTTATTTGCATTACTTGATTCTAGGAAATCATGAGCAAAATAAGTTTTTGATAAATATTCATGTATGATAAGTTCAATTGAGAGCATTACATTCTAAATTCAAAAATCAAATAGCATAGACATGCAGATTTGAGGACTATAAAAATCATGCTAAGACTACAAGATTATGTGTCAGACTAGCCTTTCCTATTCCTAGATTGATTAAACAAAATTTTAACTATGCTTTGTTAAATGATGAGGTTAAAACACATTATTTAAAAGATCTATATGATTGTGCTATTTATTTTTATTTATTTTTAAGATAGAGTTTTGATTTAGTAGTGGATGCAAATGTAAAAAAATGGGACCAAACTTCAGTGCCTCTTAAAAGGTGAGAGGTCATGTCCCCAAATAACTTAAGATGGAGTATGAGGAGAGCATCCTCAATTATAGAAATTTTAATAGAGGTAATCAACTCTAGGGGAGAATAGAAATGGATTGGCATGATATATAAACCCCCTCTGCTGGTCATACCTATTCTATGATGGTAGAGTTAGGCTCCAAAATTAGAGGAGCAATTCAATATATGGAAAAAAATGATTCAAACATATCAGGGATTTATAAGCAATTTAGATAGACATATAACACATAAATAGGATGAATATGACTTGAGTTAGAGTATGGAAAGTAGAAGCCAAAGTTATGAATGCCAATAAATTTTTGCAATGGGACTTACAAAAGGTAAAGCTTGGGGGAGATGATGAGCTCAAAATATGGCTCATTATTGACATAATATTTCCCTCAATCCATCTCTTGAAGGATATTATCTTATGCAATCTTAGATTCTTAGATAGCTATTACATGAAAAATAGATATTTGTCTTATTTAAATTGAGCTAAACACTAAACCTTTACTTTGTCATTAATGTCTAATACATAACATGTGTTAGTGATCTTTGGTGTGAAGAATGCTTAGGAAAAAGACACGGGCTTATTTCTACAGACTCTGTAGGCTTGTTTCTATGGACTTTGCAGGCTTGTTTTTATGGACTCTATAGGCTTATTTCTATTAACTCCGTATGCTTATTTCTACAGACTCTGTAGGATTGTTTCTACAGACTCTATAGGCTTGTCTCTATGGACTTCATAGGATTATTTTTATGGACTCCATAGGCTCATTTCTATAGACTCTATAGGCTCATTCCTCCCAACTCTGTAGGGTCAATTCCAATAATTCTATAAGGACAAAGCCAAAAATGGGAAGTTGGAGGCTAAATAGGATAAGAAACAACCATTCTAGCTAGAATCAAATAAGGAAAATAACTGCCTAATATTTTGGAGGACTTACTTTTGATAAAATTGTATGTAATCAAACTTTAAACCTATTATAGGATAGGATATTTATTTCATCAAAATAATTAGATCTCATGGAAATCCAATCTCTTATCTTTAGATGAAGGGATCGACCAAGGAAACCTATTCTTTTGCATCCTATTTTGAGTTGATTGTATTAGTATAAAGTGTAAGACTTTTGACTATGAATATAATAGAAGATATAGAGAAAATAGAGAATCAAGAATCAGATATTATAAAAGCATAAATATTTCAGCTAGATTGTAATCATTTTATTTCTATGAATTAATACTTCAGTTTCTAGCACTGATTAATCTTTGTTCTTGAGTTCAAGAGGAGCAAGGGCCCACTCTCCTTGGAACCAGGAACTATGTATAGTATTTATGTTCTATTTTATTAATTCATTGTTATAATTAATTAGAATTCTGTTACTATTTCATTTATTTATAAAAACATCAAAATAAATTCATAGTTTAAAAAGAGCATTTTCTTGTTTCATTTCTTTTCTATGCAAAGTATGTTTTCTTTTACAGCAAAAGTGTGAAGCAAATTTATTTTCATAAGTAGGAGTGTGAATTTACTTTCCCTATAAATGTAAAATAGGAGTGTGTTCTTTTAATTCCAGCAAAAGAGTGGATTGATTTGATTTCTTTCTTTTTTTAGCAAAAGCATGAATCACGTAGTTTAGGACACATTCCTTTCTTTAGTCAAAGTTATAATAGGATTAGCAAGCACCCCCATAAGAAACCTTATAGATATACCATGTCATACCTTACTACAAATAGCTTTAGACACCAACCCTGGTTGATAAGACATCAATTGAATATTGATTAAATGAGGAGATAGATGACACTCGTCACATACTCGTAGGTTGTGCCCACATTTTTCAAACTGAAGGGCATGACTTTATAATATAAATTTCCACATGGGGTGATAAAAGAGGTTTTATGTTGATCTTTGGGACCAATCAAGATTTGGCTATATCCTAAGAAACCATTCATGAGGGATAACATCTCATGGCTAGCTGTAAGATCAGCTAGTTGGTTAATGCTAGGTAAAAGAAAGTCATCCTTTGGGAAAGCAAGGTTGAGGTCATGAAATATAATACAAAGTTAAAGTCCCCTTATAGGTTTAGTTATGGGGACAATTTTAGAAACCCATTGGGGATAGTTGATGGGTTGGATGAAGTCAACTTATAAGAGGCATTAAAGTTCCTCTTTAACTAGAAGGGCGATGCAAGGGTGCATCCTATGAAGCTTTTACTGAATAGGCTTAACATCAAGATGAGTGATAATGTTATGGAGATAAATGGATGGGTCAATCTTACGTATATCCTAACATTACCAAGAAAATTCTATGATATGGTTATGAAGGAAGGAAACATAATTTTTTTTATGGGGTTCAAGGATTGTTCAATATTGATGATTCATGGGTTATCTTGAGGACCTAAGTTAATGTCAATGGTATATTTGTTCAACATGGTTTGGTTCTCATGAGGAAGATATTTATGGATAGAATAATCCCCCACACTAAGATAGGTGAGAATGGAATCATCATCCTAAATTTGGATGGTGTTGATGGTAGGAGAATCATTTTATACCATGTTAGGATGAATGAGAGGAAGAGTTTTAGTTGGCCCATCCTTTTGATAGGTTAGGGGGACAAAAATAATGATATTGATAAGAAGAATATATGATATGATATTAGAGTCCTCCAATTTTGAATGAGATGGGGTTGGTGAGGATGGAACATCCTCATCGACGGTGGTAATGGGTTTTGGTAAGGTGGGATCTTTTGGTGGTACAAACCCAAGGCCAAATAACTCATGAGGTTTTTGAGTTTTGATAATGGGTAGTTCATGAGGCTCTTATTCATAAAGGACAAGTTCAAACCCCTTCTAAGCACACCTATGAAGATATGTTTTAGCAAAGGTGGGTTTTTTGAGGTATGAGAAATCAGAGGTGAATGGTCAGATATGAGGGGTAGTGGTGGAAGCAAGAAGTGGTTAATCAAGTCTTCCATAGATGAAGTTATTTTGATGGTTTGAGATCCTAAAAGGGATGATTGTTATGATGTTGGGATTATAAGTAGGATCATGGTTAGGTTTCCCATAATCTTAAGGAGTAGGGAAAACATCCAAGGATAGAAGGTAATACGCCCCAAGTGAGAGATGTTAGACTATAGATTCCAAGGGGTCTCTTAAAGGTATCTATGAAGAAGGGATAAATGCGCTTGTTGAAGCTTCATAAACTATAGGGGTGGATTTTTTGGTAGTTTGTGGTGAGGTGGAGGTTCAAGGAAGTAGAACATCATAAGGTTGGTACATAATATTTAAACATGCAAAGGGACTAGGGTTAGTTGGTATGGTGATGACATGACCTTTTTTCTCAAATTTGATGCAATAATGTAGGGTGGAAGGGACACAACACATGGCATAGATCCAAGGGTGTCCAAGAAAAATATTGTATTAGAACTTTCCCTTTATAATTTAAAAGAGTTATAGAATGGTGTGAGGTCCCAAGAAAATATGGAGAACACTCGATCCCAAGGTAGTGGTCATAGTGTCATTGAAAGGGAAAACAACTATTATGGATTCTAACATGATGTTATTAGGAAAGTTGAGTTGGTCATAGTCATGGGAGGAGATAATATTGATGCTATCCCCTCCATCAGTAATCACCCTCTTGATGTAGGTTTTATTGATGTATGTCATAATGAAGATGGGAAGATCAGGATCTTTAAGATGTATAGAAGGTATTTTTGAATCCTTAAAGGTGACTACGGTGTAAAGTTAAAGGGATACAAAAAATTTTGCAAAGGGTTGAGGATCTTTCATTTAAACCTCTATGGATTACATAATTGTTGACCATTCTTTGCTTAATAGGCCAAAAATTGGTCCCCTTCTGTCCCTGCTATTCTAGGCCATTTATTTTTTGATTTTGCACAAGTCCAAGAATTTCTACAAACTCTGCAAGTCTAAATCTATGGAATCTATAGGTCTAAATCTACGGACTCTATAGGTCTAAATCTATGGACTCTGTAGGTCTAAATATATGGACTCTATAGAGCTTGGATTTCTACAGACTCAGTAATGAGGTTTTATGGACTTTACAGGTCTATTTGTATGGAATTCATAGGGACTTCTACAAACTCTGTAGGTTAGTCTTTTGGCGCATGAAGGATTAGTTCAGAGAGTGTTGGGTTCTACAAGGATTCTTTGGGCTCTTGTCTAAAGAAAATCATGAGGAAGGTTGGCATCATTAAACCATTGAACCAATTTAATGCCTTGGTTCAATGCCTTGGTTCGTTGCTTGGTTTAATCAGCCTTGGTTCGTCACTTGGTTCAATTGGTGGGTTCAATGCTTTGGTTCAATCGACAGGTTCATCATTTGGTTCAAACACTCGGTTCATCAAATGGTTCAATGAGCTTGGTTCAAAGGCTCGACACATAGTGTTAAACTGTTGAACCAGTTCAATGGATTGGTTTAATAATTGTTTCAAGTGGGAAAGGTTCAAAGGCTTGTTTCAACAAAGGCTCAGTGCACAGTGTTGAAACATTGAACCATTGAACCATTTTTGGTTCAATGGGTCAGTTCAACAACTTGGTTCAAAGGAGCATCCCAAAACTGAAGGGCAGGTGCCCTTATGGAGGGCAGTTATTGGTTCGAAAGCCCTTACAGAGGATAGGGAGCATTTCAAAGGTAGTCGAAGGATTTCGAGGGGCACAAAAAGGACTTAAGGCTTTGAATTCCTTCAGACAAAAAGTCTGAAGGAGTTTGGAAGAAGGATGCCAACATAAAGAAATGCTGAGGAACCCAAAAGAAAAGGACAAGGACTGAGACAATTCTCACAGACTTTTGTCTGCAAGAAAATTGTCTGTAGGAAAATAGTCTATGGGGAAAAATCTTGTAGAAAAGACTTGATGAAATTTTCCAAGGACAGTGACATCCTAAAAACTATCAATTTTAAGGAGATGGACTAGCCATTGGGTATTCAATTTCAAGGTGATGGCTGTGTGAACATCAATTTTAAGACAATAAAATAGTTGTTTGCTTTTGAATTGCCTGAGCACCAACCATGAAAAGAGCCTGAGGAACGCAGTGACCTGCCAGAAGACTGCCCCTAAGGGCTGAAAGAGAAGAAAGAGACAAAACTAGGATGAGACAAAGTAGTTCAAGTGGCAAAGAGGAGGTGAGTTATTGCTAGATGAGTAGTGCAGCCTATTTTCTCTAGTTAGCATTTATGAGGGGACAAACTACAGCTTGTTTGTAGAAAAGAGGCATGACCATGTTTTTTACATTAATATGGAATGCCAAAGTCAAAGTAGGAGTTGACAATCAAACGATTTGCTCTTCCCAAGGTTTAGAATGCACATGGGCCACTTGAAAAAAGAGGCACCAAGTTCTCTTCCCCTCTTGTTATATTGTAAAACTTCTCATTTGAGAAGGATCCACTCTCTTAGCCTTAAGGAAAAAACTCTGCCCAAAAATCTCTCGGGCTTGTAAGGTAGAGCTCTGCCAAATTTTTACCTTGAATTAGAACTTAGCTTTTTTACCTCTATCTGGACTTGCACTTTAAAGTATATGTCTATTTTTTTCTTTTGTGTTAAGTTATTGTATTTCATGATTTCACAAATTGATCACAGCATGTCTACTGCATTGTGAAGTCTCCTTCTTGCAAGTCTGCCAGAAGTGTCTATAGGGGAATGTAGGTGCCTATGAAATGGCTGCCATAAGTGTGTCTGAGGACACCTCTAGTGATTTCTTCCTCCCTATATTTCCATAGACCCCTAGCTGATTGTTGTAGAAGAGCTTCCCACTTCAGATGAAGTGTATGGGCACTTCTTTTTGGTGAAAAGTGTATATTCAGGCTGGGTGGGTCAACCTTTTTTGGTGTATCACCTTTTATTTTTATGCTTAGGTTCTATTTTCAACATCTCTCTCCCTTTTCATTCCCACCATTTTTTTCATTTTATTTGTTAGCAGTAGGAGAAACCAGGGCCTAAAAGATACATTAGAGGGATCTAGCCCTTATCTAGAGACTCTCCCCTCCAGCTTCGTCAGTCCCAAAGGTGAGAGGGGAGTTTCCATTATTGTGTGTGGAAGGTAGGATCTCAGCCTCTTACCCTAGGTGCAATCCACTGCATCAACAATTTTTGGCACACCCAGTGGGATTAATTGGGATAAGTTTTGTCCAAAGAGTTAAATATTTTTTGGTGTGTTCTTCAACTTACCAGCCTTTTGAGGCTTTTGCATCAACACTAATGGTGACTCTAAGTTAAATCAATTGTTTAAGTAGTTCTAGTACCATACCATCAAGAAACAATATTTTGGTATGTATAATCCCATCATTTAGAGCCATGGACCCTATTTTCCTTGGCCAGCTTGGCTATGATCCTTATCATATTTAATATGACCAGTCTCAACCCATTTCCACCTTCAAATGAGAACTGATGGGATATGAAAAGTATGTAATAGATCTTGACACCAGAAGGGGATGTGGCCAAGAAATTCCTAATCATGTCCTTCATCAAGTGAGAAATGCATTGGATTAGGTTAAGAGTGAATGGACTCCTATTGAAAGAGCCAACTGGAAAAGGCTTACAAGTGAGATGCTAGATGTGAGTGGTATGATTACATCTTTGGAAGAGAAGCTGAGTATTTATGAGAGGCATCCTTACCAATTCTATCAACCTGCATACTCATTGCCCCAAGTATCATATCAATCATATACAGCCCTTGCTTATGAGCCAAGTCAAGCTGGTCAAAGTCCTTTCCCCAATCATGTTGAGGAGAGTTTTGAAATAGTAAATCTTGTGTTTTAGGCTAATCTTGATAGATAGATTGAATTGGCAAATCTTCAAATGCAATAGTCTATTTTGGCAGCAGGGGAAGTGGAATCCAAACTCTCACTACCCTCTCACATTGTGGCCCCATCACCCCAAAAGGGGATGCCCAATCTGAATATCTTGAGCTAAAATAAAGTGGTTGAGTCATGGAATAGCAAGGAGGAGAAAGACTTTGTATAAGAGTGTGAGGTGCAAAATGAGGTTTGTCCTTTTCAAGTCCCTCCCACCCTTCCTTAGGAAGCTTCTTGCATTTCATGGCAACCTTCATGCACTCACCATCTCTATAATGATTCCTATGAGCTCTAAGAGGTAAAAAATGAGGATAACCTAGCTAAGCAAATTGAAGAATTGGAGGCTAAGATGAGACTACTTGGAGAAAGAGAGATGGAATTTTTAGACCTTGTAGAGGAGCCGATGCCAAAAGACACCCCTTCCACTAATCCACGAGCTAATTTCAATATTGATGAAGTGTTGGTAAAGTGGAGGGATGAAAATCAAGAAATTTTGGCCCTAAGGTCTACCCCCTCCTATTCTAGAGAAAACTCCCTCTTGTGTGCCAAATCCTTTCTATCAGATGGCACTTGATCTTTCTGGCTCATCCGATGCATCAATCGATCCTACCCTCAATCCCATACACCTATCTTTTCAACACACCTCTTTTCAGATAGCTCTTCCTGTACATGAGCAAACCCTCCCAAATCTTCCCTAACCTCCTCAAGTATTTCAACATGATCTCCAAATTCCAAGCTAGAAGAAGGAACATCATGAACCAACTCAAGACCTTGAAGAGGATAAAGTTGTTGCCTGTTCACAGGAGCAAGATTCCAATCCCAAGATCATGAGTTATAAGCAAATAGTGGAATCTTGGGGCAGAAAAGAGAGGAAGAAAAAGGTTTTGCTCAAAACCTTGAAGAGGATGAGGCTGCTCCTACTCATGATGATGCTGGTAACTTCTAGTAAAGGCTCTTCCAAGAGGATATGGCCAGGAGAATTGTAGAGTTGGAATCCAGAGAGAGATTCCTCAGAAAATGTGTGATGGATGGTTTAGACCTAATGGCACATTCTATGTCTAAACACAACCCATCTACACATTTCCAAGAGAGATATTAGGCCACACCTGATATTGATGAAGTGCTAGCTAGATGGAAGGAGGAGAACCATTCAATTCTAGCTCAAGGACTGCCTCCTCTTCCACATGTTTTTTCCACTTCATCACTTCTCAAGGAGGAACTTGTTCTATAGGAGGTGAATGAGGAGCAGAAGATCCAATCTACAATATCTCAAGAGGCTATCTTGAGTGACAAAAAAGAAGGAATCATCATCGATGCTCCTTATGAAGACCTCATCATCAATGGAGAAGACACATGGCATGCATACATGCAGATGTTCTAGCAGTTCCAGGAGGATCTTAAGCATGGTGAGCTCTCTCCCCTTTTGTTTGATGAACTTCCTTGTTGTTTCGATGAGGAGGACTACTATGCCAAGGAGCCTAAGTTGGAGGAGGATTAGGAGAATATCTTTGAACATCTAGAGATCCTAATCTTTGAGGAGGAAAAGGAGAAGTTGGTCTCCCTTGAGGAAAGCCTTGAAGAAGAGTTTTTTAAACAAATAAGTGATGTTCTATGGGATGAGCAATCATTTTATGATTCCATTTTAGACATCATCATAATCACCCTTTTTCAAGAAGGCCAAGAGGAAGTAGAGGATGAGTCTGACAGAGTCTTCAATGAAGCAGAAGGAAATGGGTCAGACATTGATGCACTGTAAAGGAGCTATACGTATCAAAGGGCTTATGGTGATGAACCAATAGCCACAGTTTTCTTGATGAGATACACTAGCCTGAAGAACCAATAGGAGGAAAGCTGATAAGAACAAATAGAGTACATATATGTCAGAAGCATATTTGAATCTGATCCACTCAGATACAAGCCAATCTAGGTGACAGGCAAGAGGAACAGGTCACCAACTCTCCATTTCATTTAGTCACTTGTCTGGTACCATAAGTCTTCTTGATAGGAAGGGGACTTAACAAGTTTTCCTTTTGATCCAAGAGGAAAGCAAATACACCTGGTTAATTGTATATAGTAGTTTTTTTTAGTTTCTTTTCCTGCTTTCCCTAAGTGCAGTTTGCACTGGTAGTGTTTTTAGCCTTGTGTGTTTGTTTTCCTTTGTGTCTGGGGTAAAAGGCTTCATGTCTGATTCTTGGATCTTTGAGGGGATGTTGCTAAATTTTTTCAAGCTACATTTGACTCTATGCCCAATGGACTACAAGGCAACTGGTCTCTAAGCATAACAGGCATGCTTCCCCTAGGAGTCACCAATTTGTTGACCATTCTTTGCCCAATAAGCCAAAAATCAGTCCCCTTCTGTACCTATTATTCTAGGCCATTTATTTTTTGATTTTACACAAGTCTAGGAATATCTATGGACTCGACAGGTCTAAATCTATGGACTCTATAGGTTTAAATCTATAGACTCTATAGGTCTAAATCTATGGACTCTACAGGTCTAAATCTATGGACTCTACAGGTCTAAATCTATGGACTCTATAGAGCTTGGATTTTTATGGACTCACCAATGAGGTTTCTATGGACTTTGCAGGTCTATTTCTATGGACTTCATAGGGACTTCTACAAACTCTACAGGTTAGTGTTTTGGTGCATGAAGGATCAATTCAAAGAGTGTTGGGTTCTACAAGGCTTCTTCAGGCTCTTGTCTAAAGAAAATCATGAGGAAGGTTGACATCATTGAACCATTAAACTAGTTCAATGCCTTGGTTCAAAACCTTGGTTTAATCGGCCTTGGTTTGTCACTTAGTTCAATTAGCCTTGGTTCATTGATTGGTTTAATCGATGGGTTTAATGCCTTGGTTCTATCAGTGGGTTCATTGTTTGGTTCAAACACTTTATTCATCAAACGATTCAATGAGCTTGGTTCAAAGGCTTGGTGCACAATGTTCAACCATTAAACTGGCTTAACAGATTGGTTCAACAGTTGGTTCAAGTGGGAAAGGTTCAAAGGCTTATTTCAACAAAGGCTCAGTGTGCAGTGTTGAACCATTTAACCATTTTTGGTTCAATGGGTCAGTTCAATGTCTTGGTTCAAAGGAGCATCCGAAAGCTGAAGGGTAGGTGCCCTTGCAGAGGGTAGGGAGCATTTCAAAGGTAGCTAAAGGATTTCTAAGGGCACGAAAAGGACTTAAGGCCTTGAATTCCTTCAAACTTTTTGTTCGAAGGAATTCCTTCAAACAAAAGGTCTGAAGAAGTTTAGAGGAAGGCTGCCAGCACAAAGAAAAGCTGAGGAACTCGAAAGAAAAGGACAAGGACTGAGACAGTTCTCATGGACTTTTGTCTATGGGAAAATTGTCTACAAGAAAATAGTCTATGGGGAAAAAACCCATAGAAAAAACCTGATGAAATTTGCCAAGGATGGTGATGTCTTGAAAACCATCAATTTTAAGGAAATGGACTAGCCATTGGGTATTCAATTTCAAGGTGACGACTGTGTGAATGTCAATTTTAAGATAGTAAAATAGCTATTTGCTTTTGAATTTCTTGAGTGCGAACCATGAAAAGAGCCCAAGGAATGCAGCAACCCACCAGAAGACCACCCCCAAGGGTTGAAAGAGTAGAAAGAGACAAAACCAAGATGAGACAAAGCAGTTCAAGTGGCAAAGAGGAGGTGAGTTATTGCCAGATGAGCAGCACGGCCTATTTTCTCTAGTTAGCATTTATGAGGGGACAAACCATAGTTTATTTTTAGAAAAGAGGTATGGCCATGTTTTTTACATTAATATGGAATGCCAAAGTCAAAGTAGGAGCCGACAATCAGACGATTTCCTCTTCCCAAGGTTTAGAATGCACATGGACCACTTGAAAAAAGAGGTGCCAAGTTCTCTTCCCCTCTTTCTATATTGTAAAAATTCTCATTTGAGAAGGATCCACTCTCTTAGCCTTAAGGTAAAAACTCTTCCCAAAAATTTCTTATGCTTGTAAGGTAGAGCTCTGCTAGTTTTTTACCTTGAATCAGAACTTAGCTTTTTTACCTCTATCTATACTAGCACTTTAAAGTATATGTCTATTTTCTTCTTTTGTGTTAAGTCATTGTCTTTCATGCTTTCACAGATCGATCACAACATGTCCAATGCACTATGAAGTCTCCTTTCTACAGGTTTGCCAGAAGTGTCTACAGGGGAATGTAGGTGCATGTGAAATGGCTACCATAAGTGTGTCTGAGGATGCCTCTGGTGGTTTCTTCCTCCCTATATTTCCACAGAACCATAGCTAATTATTGTATAAGAGCTTCCCACTTCAGATGAAGTGTATGGGTGCTTCTTTTTGGTGAAAAGTGTATATTCGAGCTAGGTGGGTCAACCTTTTCTAGTGTATCACCTTTTCTTTTTTAGGCTTAGGTTTTGTTTTCAGCATCTCTTTCTCCCTTTTCATTCCCCCCTTTTTTCATTTTATTTGTTATCAGTAAAAGAAACTAGGGCCTAAAAATACATCAGAGGGAGATATCCCTTATCTAGAGACTCCCCCCTCTAGCTTCGTCAGTCCCACAGTCGAGAGGGAGTTTCCATTTTTGCATGTGGAAGGTAGGAGCTCAGCGTCATGCCTTGGGTGCAATCTGCTGCATCAAAAATAATCTATATCAATATTTGATGTGGAGGTGGTGAGGTGTTGATTAATTCATACAAGCTCATTTTTATCATAGTTTGGTGAAGTTGTTTCAAAACTACACGTTGAATGGATTTGGAAGGGTTAGAAGGGGAGGCACCCAAGATGGATACTTTGGGTTTTGGTAATGGTGAAGGTGTTTGTGTTTTTTTTGGAAGGTTGATGTTTTTGAAGGGTAAATCCATAATATGGACACCTTTGCTTTTCCCTTATCATTCTTTTGGGCCCAAGATCAGGTAACCATATGAATGGTGTGGATAAGAGGAAGTGTTGGTTTGGGTTGTTTCTTTGATTCCTCCTCAGTATTATGTGAGAGTGGGAGAGTAGGTAAATGTTGGATGGTTTGAGTTTGTGGTTAGGTTAGTAAGGGGCTCAAGGGAGGTTCATATGATAACAAATCATCCTCATCCCATAGGTTATGGATAAGTGTTTGGAGATCTATGTAGTTATCCATACCATGTCCTAGTGTCCTATGGTATATGCAAATCAAATTATCATTAAAACATGTTGGTTTAAGATGTGAGGGATCAAAATTTTTGATGGGTGGTAATGTTATAGAAGAGGTTTGCAATAACCTTTATAGATTGGCTAAATAGAATTTGACCAAAGGTGTTGATGGTGTTGGGATTTTGGTTTGAAGAGTGGGTTATTTCTTAGGATTAGGATTTACCATAGGAGTTAATAGTGGTGGTATGGTTTTGGTGGTTGGTTTCATTTGAGATTGTTTGGTTGGGTTTGGTTTGGAAGTTAAAGATTTAGAGGTGGAAGGTGAAGATTTGGTGATAAGTGGGAAGGTAGAGGTAGCTGGGTTAGTTAAGAATGATGGGGATTTTGTTATTTTATTGGAAGTATGTGTAATTAGAATAAAAAGAGAATGTTTTATATAAAAATAATAGGTAATGGGGATAGTAGATCGATGAGGTCCTAAAATTTAAGGTAAAAGAGAATGGGGTGGTATGGGTTTGGATCTAGATGGTTTGGGTGGTTCCACCTTTTTGATAGGTTTAGTCAAATGTTTATTTGGTGGACTTGATGGGGTTAAGTCCAAATTTATAGATGGATGATCCAAGCTAGGGGTAGGAAGTATTCCTAAATTATTGACAGGTTTGGTCAAAGAGGTGTAGGGTGATTTAGCCATTTGAGATTGAGGTGGGATAGAAGATTCCCCTATGGGTTTGGAGTAAGAAGTATCTAAAGATGAGATTAAGGTAATGATGGGTTTGAGGGTAGGTGTAGGTGAGGTTAAAGGTTATTTTTTTTATGGTAAGGTATCCCAAGATGGTGCTAAAAGGTGTCTCTATCTAGATTGGGTTAAGAGGTAAACTATAGATTTTAGACTAATCTAGAAAAAGGTTTATATATGGGTTAGATTCCCTGGTTATTGATTTCAAATATTAAGCCCATAGGTTGAGGTGAGGGAACCATTTCTTCAAATATATATTTCATATAAGGTTTGATGGTTGAGGAAGGTGGTGTCTCTATGGAAATAATACAGGAGACAATCTCTTCCTTTAGGGTGGTTTCCAAAGAAGGAATGGTTGGTAAAGAGGGTGTGGTTTGTTTGAATATAAAAATTGAGGTTTATTCATTTGTTTAGATGACCAAAAGAAAGAGTAGTGATTCCACCACTTCCATAAGTGGATTAGAGGAAGAAGGGGTTGATGTAATGGTTTCCTCCTTTGGTACTTATATCAAAGGAGAGGTGGTTGTGTCAATGGTTTCTTTAATTGAAAGAGAGGGGGTTTCTTCCTTTGTTTAGTTGTCTAAAGGAATAGAAGAATATTCCACCACTTCAATAAGTGAGGTGGAATAAGAGATAGTTGAGGTAATTGTTTCCTCAACAATAGGTTCAATGGTAAAAACATCGAGCATGTGTACCTCATGGGCATAAGATGATTTCAATTGGCTGTTATCATGGTTAGTGGAAGGTAAATGGTTAGGAAAAGATTTCTGAAAGATGTCTAATGATTGGTTTAGAGGTGAATTGTGATTATCTAATTCAAGTCCACATTTGTCAATCATGTTTCAGACAATAGATTTAAAGGTATTACACCTACTCATGTCATGTCCAATAATGCAATGGAAGGCACATAGATCATTTTCATTATACCATCTAGGTGTGGGGTAAGAATCATTGAATTATTTGGGTGGTTTGATAGGTGGAAGTTAGATGACGTTAGATTTAATTAGTTTATCTAAAATTGAATCATATGATTCCCCTATGGTAGTATATTGCCTTGGAGTGGTTTGGATTTGGTTTTGAGTTTGTTGGTTTGATGGATTAGAAGAATTGGTTTGATTTGGTTGGTTGATGATTGAAGATGTAGTGGATTTTAAGACAACCATGTTAGTGGTTGATTTTGTCTTAGTTTTGGGATGGTTGGATGGGTTGGTATTTTTATTCAAAGAAGGGTCATTGATTTAAAACTAGAATTCTTATTTATCATCTTCAATTTCCTTTCATCAATGTCTCTAATTTCAAAATTACATGCCATGGTAAATGCCTCATCAAAGGTTCTAAAATTATGAACCTAAAGAGTTTGAAAAATATGTTTAACACAACCTTAAGAAAAGAGTTCAATTAGTTCAGGTTTGGGTAATGAAAAAAAAAAAGTCAGTTAATAAGACCTCTCCATCTAGCTATGAAATCGACAATCAATTCATCATCAAATATCCTAATGGAGTAAAGGTTGGTAATGGAAACCTTTTTAGATATATTAACTAAAAAGTGATCTAAAAATATCTGGGCTAGTTGAGAGAAGGAGAAGATAGAGTGCTTGGTAAAATCACTATACCAATCTAAGGTTGGTCTAGATAGGGACATGGCGAAAGTATGAAGAAGAAGAGCATCATCATATGCAATCAATAACAAGAATGGAAGAATGCTCTCAAACGTTGTTGGGGGTCCTCTTTACCTTAAAACTTGGAAAACTTAGGTAGTTTCCATTAAGGAGGATAAGGTTAGATAGGAATAAATGGATGAATGGGTTCATTACAGATTTGATCATAGGATAAAAGGTTATGATCTCTAGAAATAGATGATTCAAGATTGGACATTTTATCCATTAACATCTTAACTAAATCCATTTGATTTTGGGGAACCCCATAGTTAGGTAGTAGGTTTGGTTGAGATTGGGTGACTGTAATGTATGGATAAGAGGTAGGAAGTTGAGAAGATGTGACATATTGGTATGTGGTCATGGAAGGTTGGGATGATGCCTCATATTGGTATACGTGCACAAAAGGTTGGGTGGAAGGTGGTATGTATCATTGTGGATTAGGAACATATTTTTAGGATGTTATGGGTATTTTTTGAGGGATGGACAAAGGTTGGTTTGGAGGTATGGTTGAAGTGATAAGTTGAGGTTAGGTGGTGACTCTAGTGATAATAGGTGGAAAGGTAGGATGTATAAAAAGTACCAAATTGAAGAGGGGTATAAATTGGTGGGTTGGTGGTGATAAGAGAAATGGTAGAAATAGGGGGAGAATATATCCCCATAGTAGGTGGCGTATAGGTAAAAAGAGGTAAGTTTACCCCTATAGTGGAGGTTTTAGTTGGTGTAGCTGGCATTTGGTTATAAGTTAGAATGTCAAATTGAGTTTTTGTGGTGGTAGTGGATGGGATATTGGTAGAAGACAAGGCTTGGGTAATAAAAGGTTTGTTGGAGGTAACACCAACCATAAGAGGAGGAGGCATACCAAAAGGTGGATCAATGGGAGGAATTTAAGTAACATGGGTGTGGTGAGATAAGGTATTAAGGTAATTTTTAAGGGCTACAGGGTTGTTATCAAGGAATGTGGGAAAATCCACATCACCCTCAACAACTATTTGTGGCATGGTAGGAAGAGGAGAACAAGGAGGAGAAACCTCAACATCTGATGTATACTCCATAGAGGAGGAAGAGAAAGAGGAAGGTTGAACTTGGTTAGTTTGATTTCTCAACTATTGTCTATTAAAGGCCATGTGAGAAAATAAGAAAGGAATGAAAAAAATTACAACTCAAATAAAAATAAAGCAAAAGAAAAGAATTCAAGACAATCCAAACATACATTAAAAGTGAGTTTAAACATAGGATTATTTTTAGATCACTTTTGGATTATTCTTTAAAAAGTGTGAAGAATAATGTTGGATTGCAGACCAGGTACTAAAGAGTAAATCTATGGTTAGTTTTAGGTTGTGTTTAGGTGCTCAATAGAGAAATTTGTATTGAAATTCAGTACGTGGCTTTGTATTGCGGCCTACCCCCTTAATTCAAACACTATAGTGATAAGGGTGTCAGGTGCTTAGCCAAAATATACTAAATTCCAAAGTTTATACTCAACCAGAGAGCTAATTTAGTTTTCCCCTTGGTAATCATCTCTAAGGAGGATTGCCAAGAAAGGATAAGCTTGATTACTAGGTGATGAAATCCTAGTTGGCCCTTGTCTCAAGTTTGTTTTGATATGTTGATTGATTGTGTAGTTTGGACAAATGTGTGATAATAAGAGTGAAAACTAATGATTAATTATTTTTATTTTTAAGTTACTAAATGAACTAAAATAAGCAAGCAATCAATGTAATGTAATGGGTTAATTTTATGCTAAAATAAATTTTATATTTCATTCGATGAGCATAGAATAAATGAAGAAAGAAATGGAAACCTAGATGATGCTAGGGTCCCATCAAGAATGCAAAAATGTTTCTTTTAAGTTCCACTCATTTCTTAATTTTGGAAGAAGATAAGAAACTAGTAATAAAGGTGTGGTATAAATACCTAGTTGGTGATGTGCGCATATTCTAGATGAATGTCTAGAACTCCTCTTCAACTAGGAAGGAATAACCAAAAAATTAGAGCACACTAGCAAAGGGGATTATTAGCAAGATATTTAAGTGGACTACCTATTGTGATCTAGATCCAAGAAGCATATGCTTTCTAGGAGGTTATCAATCCACTATTGATAACAATCAAGTTGATATAGATAAAAGAAATAGTATTTGCATTCAATAACATGAAAATAAATTCATGCAATACAAGAATTAAAATTCTTGTTAAATAAGATGAATAAATATAGAAAAAATGAGTCAATAATCATACTAAAATAGTTGGGGTTAGTCTCAACAGATCAGGACAAGCTTTATGAATAGGCAAAAACATAGAAAGGAGGGTTTGGTTGAGGTTAAAAATCTGAAAATTACTTAATATTTTTTGCCACAGTGACCATCGATGGTTAGGTGAATTCTCAATAGTTGGGATGATCATTAGATATTGGGTAACCATCAATGGTTGGGGTTGACCATTGATGGTTATGCTGACCATCAATGGTTGCTTGTATATTTCCAGGATTATTCCAAAATAATTGTAGATTGATAAAATGATCAGGTAGGTGATTGGTTATGGATCTGGTCAGAAATGGGAGGTTGGAAGATAGGTCTAATTAGGTTAGGGGGTTATAAATGAAATAAAACAAAGAAATAAGTAAAATATACCTGTAACTTGCTAATTAATTGATGTTAGAAGGCTAAATCAATTTCTCTAGAGCAAAAATACTTTAGCCTCAAAAGCAAATTTAGTAGAGGTTTGGGTCTCTTTTATTGATGTTGAGTTTCTAAAGGAAGACTAGATGCTAGAAAACTTAAATACCTATATGTTTGATAACTCTTTTGATTGATCCTTTTCACCTCCTACTCCCCTCCTTTTATAGGCAAAGAGAGATGGAGGATGGAAGGCTCCCTTATATGTGAGGTTGTAGATCACAATGCTTAGAAGTTATTTATCACTATAGAAGGTGAATATATTAAATTGTGCCTTATTATCTTACACACAACTAATGATGTGTTAAAAAGGTGAGGAGGTGAAAACTTGACCATTGATGGTCAAGATAATCATTGATGGTTAGGTTGATCATCAATGGTTAAGTACCAAAGGTAAATTGGTTAATTTGGGGCTTATAATTTTTTGTTAAATGTTAAGTTAGTAAGTTGATGAGTTGGCTAACTAGGTGGTCAAATAAACTTATGGTCTGATAGGGGTCCTTAGGCATTTTGACAACTATAACTATTATGTGTAGTTTTCTAGTGTCTATAGTTTCACCAAGATTTTGGTCTAATTAGAATAGGTTATTATGAGAAAGATATTCATGATTTACCTAGATAGATTATAAATCATTCCAATGGTTGAACAAGCTACACTAGAAGACAAGAGTTTTCTAAAAGTGTCAAGTTATGATCCTAATGGAATCGAATGTTCTAATTGATTTTCAAATCCCCAAGTCTTGATGCTTTGGATTTTCCACTGGATTTCACTATGAGGACAAAATCCTCACATCTTCAAACTACCCAAGACACATCATGTTTGTTTTGAGTGGTGGTTTTTCAAAGACATGACTTGGGATGGTCTTCACATTAATCATATATTTGATTTGTGCTTTGGATCCTAGAATGAAAAGATGATAGGTGAAAACCAATCTAAGAATATTGGTTTTCCTATAGTTTTACTTATAGATGGTACTCTGATCAATGCTAGGTCTTATTTGAGTCCACATAAAGTTCCTTTAATTTTTTCACTAGTTCATGTTGGGCCTGAGTCTGGGTCATTTAATATTGCTTATCATGTCAAATCTATTTTGATTTATCAAATTTCATTGAACCTCCTAGGTCATCCCTTTGCTATTGGTGGTAGGTAATCAACTCACGTCATTGACCCATTTGAATTTACTTTGTTCCATCAGATTTTTAGATCTAATTAAATGTGGACCATAGATATTTGAGACTCGCTACCCTGAGCTCAATTTCTCATTCATCCCTAGGATTCACTGACCATTTGAGTTTCTTTGAACTCCCCTATTTTTAACACTTTTCAGCCGTACATTCCTTCTTAGGTTCCCACCAGATATTTTAGATCCAAATAGTCACTTATGGGTCTTTAAAATGATATTCACATAGATGTCTACCATTTCTCAATGAACTTTACAATTTTATAACTTAAAGTGCAAATATCATGAGAACACCAAATTTGCAGAGAATGGACCCAACATTGAAAGAAACAAACCCTTTTTATTTGTTGGCCATTTGATATTTTTCATGATTTTATAAGATGTTAAATTCAACCGGTCCATGTGATCCTGCATGACATCTTGATGATGGTATGATAAAAAATGGCTAAGTATGAAAACTTATAAAATTCTACATTACGATCCAACTTTGTCCATGTATATATTTTGTTGTGCTATAACATGTGAGCTAAAAATTGACACATATGAACCTAAGACTAATTTGAATAAACCCATGTGATCAACTCTCAAATTTTTCACATGTTTGAGATCTAGAAACATCAAAATGGTCACTCAACTTTTCTACCACTAGAGCTAAAAGTTTAGATAGGCTCCAAATGGAATGAATGCACAATACGAATACCATGAACTGTCATACTTTTCAAAAGCATTTATGACACTTGATAGAGTCTATTTAGATCTATAATTTCCCTTGTAAATTGATGAATTACACTTTTAAGTGAACTCACAGTGTCTCAAAATCTTTGTGAACTTCATGATCCTTACTTTTTCCATTCGTTCTATCTAGAGCTAGTTCAGATCATTTTGATCAATTAGGGACTCTACTTCTTTCTCTACATCAAGACCATTATAAATTGGTAACATTCTTGGTATATGTGATAAATATGGCTAACAAGCCTATCATATGACATACAAGTACCTGAACAAGGCTACACCATTGCAACTAGTGTTTTGCACACATACATTTTTGCCTATAGAGTTTCTAGTACCCTCATTATGCATCATGCATATTGGTTAATTGGATCACCAAGAGTCTTTAAGTGCATGATTAGAATATTTGGAAAGGCTAGACAAGACACATGTCTAGGCATGATGGAAACAATAGATAGATAAGGCCAACCAAAAGACATGGCATGATAAGCACATCAAGGGAAAGGTGTTTACAATGGTGCATTGGTCCTCCTATATGATTATAAATACCTAAGTCACCTAGGTAAAATATATATTAGGTAGATGGGACCTTATGTAATCAATAACATCTTAGAGACTAACACATGTAAAGTGTGCATGTTGACTAGTGAAATATTCCACAAGCATTTTAATGGAAACATATTGAAATTATACCATCAATAGAATGGATTTTACACCCTCTAATAGAAAATTTATTGTCAAAATTTGGGTGCTTTGTATTTTTACCATAATAAATTTGGCATGAGCCAAATCTTTGCCTAAAATTTTATTTTTTTGTGTTGTTTGAATACGTGTGGCACTTTCACTTGTATAATTCTAGTCAAGTGAGTTATGTACAATCACTTTTTAATCATAGGTGGCCTGATACCTAAGTTTTTGGGTACATGTTGATTATGCTAGTATAATTGAATTATAAGTATAATTTTATGATTAAAGTGTACATGAAGGTGTTCATGCATAAGAGATTAAAAAAATAAGATATTGAGGTGTTGCAGGACTAGCATAAGGACTTGTATGGAGTAAGGGAGGATAAAGCAAGAGATAGTAAAGTGTAGATAAATAGACCAAGATAGTGAATCATGCTTGAAAAGTAGAACAACAGCAGAGAAGAGATGGAACCTAAGAGGTTGAATCACATGTATGTGAAGGGCTACATCCAACTAACTAGAAGGAAGGTAAAGGTCTTACCAAGATAAAAAAAAACACAAGAAATTGACCATTTTGATAGATAACACCCACCTAATAGTTGGCAATAAGTGACCATTTTATTACTTTTCACTTCCCCAAAGAAATAATTAGTAGAGTTAATGTTATGAAATGATGGTATAAAAAAAGATCTGCATTAATGAGAAGATGATAGTAGATTTTAATAGATTTTATGGATCTCAATGATGCTAGACAGTAATTTGGTAGATGAGAAAAGAGTATAAGACTAATTTTAGTATAGGTGGGTAGTTTAATATTTATTATCAAGAGATCACAACAAGGAGATGAAGCTAATAGAAAAGAAACTAGGTTCCCTATAGCCTTCCTAAGTGTGATAAAAAGAGAGATCAAAAGATTGTGTTTCACCCTAAGATAAAGAGGAGGAAAAAAAATAAATTTGAAGTGGAAATGAGAAAGTAGAGGCTTCAGTATGATAACTAGTCTACTATTAAAGGGGTAAGAAACTCAAAATCTAAACATGCAGTCGCATTTCCCATGGCTATGAAGTAGACCAGACACTATTTATAGATTTAGCAAGTTCAATCAAATACACTTTAACACTAGTAGATTCATGATATGGAAGAAAAGATTGAGGACAAGATCACTAAAAGTGCACAAAGATGTAAAGAAAGCAAAAGGAATGAGAGAAGAAGCCACCACAAAATCTAAGTTGAAAATTATCAAGGGAGTTATCATTGTGGATATTGATCTAACCATGAATGCAATGCTTGCATATTGAGAAATGGAGTATCCACCAAAATTCATGGTGGGGAAAAATGGATATCCTTTACCCATATGTGTAAGTTAAAAGACTACAACCATAGAATGAGAAGTAATGAACAAGATTTAATAAACATTGGATGGTGGATACATGCAAAAATATAAAGGAAGGAACTTTGTTGTTTGATGTATCCATTAGAGACAAGTTTAAAATTATAGGCACAACATAACTCTTTGAGTTTCCAAGCTTAGGAAAGATAAAAGACCTAGTGAATTTCCTCCTCTTATGGGTACATTGTGGCTACTTCTATTTTATTGGATGATGCATGATATTTTTTGAGAGACATAATAAAAATCATAGTGCTACCTTTATTAGGTAAGGATATAAATAAGATGATGGATGATGATGTAGAAGTGGAGAGGGTCATAAACATCCTAGGCCATTACAAGTTAGGATTTGCATTCCCCATAAAAGACATTCAGGATCCAAGCATAAGGGTGGTAGTGCACCTGGTAAGCACCAAACTTTTATTTGGTAGATAATGGTTATACATCATCAAAACCTTCCTTTTCATTACCCACCACATGGTGCAGGGAAGAATCATCAACATCTCCAAATTTGTCATAGAAGAGATTATGAAAAATCACAAGAATGCCATCAAGCATGCAAGAATTTCTAGTGGGAGTATATGTTTATCCTAATGGTAATGTAGGAGATAGGTGTGTCAAATGGTCATTAAAACCACCTATAGGTGTTTCCACTACATCTTCCCCCCCCAACACCTTTTCACAGAAGTCTAAAACTAGAGTGCAGGGGTAGTTTGACAAGTATTTGAAGGCCTTTGGAAAGGAGTGGTGCATCCCACAATAAAACCCTCAATAACTTGTGGGAATGGTAACCTTAAACATGATGAAACACTTATATGTGATGTGCCTAGTGCTTATAGATGGAAATATTTTAGGTTGGTTTTGATTGCCTTATGCATTTTTGACCAAATACTTCATGGTAACACTCAAAAGGATCCTGAATACACAATAGATTGATATCCATGGTAAGCCCATGGATTGTAATAGGAAGATGATGAGGTACCAATTTGTGTTCCCCAAAACTAAGTTAAATAAGGATGAAGAGGATGATAGTGATAGAATTGACATCAATCCTTCTAGAGGGTTATAATCAATGGGAAAATTTTCAACTTGTACTATGAGATCAATCCATGTAATAAGGGAGGATATCCTGACAAAGATGATGATCACCCCTCATTTCTAGTGATAAAGGAAAGGATACACCAAAAGTCCAAGCAAAGTCACTCCAGAGGAAGTGGAGTGAAAACTAGAGGAAATTATAAAGTGTGTATAGCTGAAACATAGCCTCCAAAGATCTAATCATTCCACCTATGCTAAATAAACACATAACATTCAAGCAAGGGAGTGCTTATTCTAGTAATAATCTAAGAAATAGTAAGGGACCATGGCATTCCTTACCAATACCCTTATAGACATGGATAAAAATGTGTCCCTAGCACCTATAATAGAAGAAGATACTAAATAATATAGGGCAAGGACTTATATCATGAAAATGGAGGAAGCTGAAGAGAAAATTAGCATTGAAAACATCTAGGAGTCCTTAAAAAGTGACATGGACATAACACTAAAAACAAATGATGAAATTTAAAGCCTTACCTCTAGTGCAACCCTTCTAAATAGCGCACCAAAGAAGACAACATCGACATCCAAAGATAAGTCATCCCCTATGACCCCTTAATCTACCAAGAAAAAAAGTGTCCTATAAGAAGATGGGACTTAGTGAGAAACATATAAACCAGGCTATGGCACTTGAAGAAAAGGAAAAAAAACCTTGAACAAAATAAGGCTGATTTGGGAAGAGGGCCACAAAAGGTACCCTTGAGTGAAAAAATAGAAGTAGAGGTGATCAAACAAGTGCCAGGTGGCTTAATCAAAAAAACAAAGGAAGCTACTAAGGCACATTAAAGTATTGAAGGGGTGTTTTAACCAAAATAAGGAAATGTTGATACCTAAAATAAATAAAAGGAGATAGTTGAGGAAAATTAATAGTAATAAGGAGACCCTAACACTAAAGGTATAAACCTTGAAATAAATATTGAGAAGCCCCAAGATGAAGAAATGAACAAGGGGGAGAATTCTAATGAATAAATCCCCAAGTATCAGATAATTGACTTCTTAAATGAGCATGCTGAAGAGAGTGGTGGTGCTAGTGAAGGGGAAAAAGTGCACATAGAGGACATAGCCATCATTAGAAAGGGAAATAAATAGCTCAATATCAATGAAATGGTGCAGAATGATTAAGAGGATGAGGATTTATACTTGTACAAAGATATGACCCCAAAAACCACCATGACAAGGATGCTCAAGAAAATTTAATTTTTTATAGACTATTATATAGAGTAGTCCCAATTTGAGGCACAAAAGGAGACAAATTCAATCCTAGAGGATACTAAGGAAGGGAAAAAATCTCTCCTTGTTGACCCTTAGGCCATGAACCTAGTATAATTTGGAAGTGAACTAATAAGAATGGCTATGAAAGTAACATGCCAAAATGTCATAAATGATGGTAAGGTCCTCAAATTGAATAAACTCCTCAAAAAAATAAGGGAGGAAGTGCATGCCAACAAGTTCAAACTACAATATCTTTTTGAGCATGTGGAGGTGGCTGAGTCATATCTATTATTCAGTGTTGACACCTCAGACCTATTAGAGGTTGATAAAATTTGTGTTTTGGTGGAGTAGATGATCCCAAGATTCTAGCCTAAGCTATTACAAGAATAAGAGGAAGAGGAAGACCCTAATATCATGCTAAAGAAGGATTTATTAGACAAGCTCAAAAATGTGGAGGATCTTTTAACCAAGTTGAAGGAAGGAGTAGATGCATTAGATGCAATATTTTTGAACTTATCCACCCAATAGTTGGTGATAAATGCACACTTAAAACAAAAAAATGATGAGAAGGAGAAGATGATGATAAAAGTGTACTCTATAAGTAAGGTGGAAAGGCCATAAATAATTGGAAGCATAATCGAGTTGAGAAATCAGATCAAGGCTCAAGAGAGAACCCTAGAAAACATCTTATGCACCCTGTAAACTAAAGCTTGTGATCAAGGGGAGATTTTGTATGGAAGTGTGGAAAAGGTGCATGTTAACCTAGAATACTTTTGAAAGGAGTTGGATAAAATATATACACTTTCACTCACTACTACTTCAACTTAAATTGATAACACCACAAATGAGATCAAGCTAGCCATAAAGGGCTTTGAGGACTTCAACACAAAGGTCCAAGAGAATGCACCTACATTTTGTGCTTTTAAAATATTGATGGCATAGTTTGATGGTGGACTAGGTTTTTTTATGGGGTAATGTTGGGCCCCTAA
This sequence comes from Torreya grandis, assembly GCA_037957365.1. NCBI lineage: Eukaryota > Viridiplantae > Streptophyta > Pinopsida > Cupressales > Taxaceae > Torreya > Torreya grandis. The sequence continues at coordinate 440,397 of JARHVA010003532.1, read as the reverse complement.
ATTTGCTTTGATGGAGTTTTTGTGCCAACCTGATATCCACCTTGACATGTCTATTTATTTTGGTAAGTAGTTAGCCTAACAATTTTTATATCTAAATGGAATATGTAGTGTAAAGCATGTGCCAGCTAGCTAATAACTAACCAAATATTAGATAATGAAGACATTGATGAAGATTTAAATATGGAAATTGGATCATAATAATTATGGGATCATGGAGCCAATGGGTATGATGGTAGAAATCTAGCTCAACACTCGCATGTAGCCTCTACCGTAGAAAAGATGCTCCTAAAGGCCTATATAAAGAGCTTAATCTAAAAAAAGGGGGGAAATAATTGCAATGAAGCTCTAGAATAATGGTTTTAGAAGCATGTCCTATAGTGTTTTCTTTAATAGCCATTAATGTTGCCTAGATCTTTGACTAGGCTTAGATATAGAATGGAGGCCACATTGGCTCCAATTGTATGTGACAAAGCTCACATGTGCAATTTTAGGATGTGGGTAGTATGGTTTTATATTTAAACTCTTATTTTGGACTTTGAATAATTAGTAATGGTGTTACTTTGAAATACATTAGGGTTTGTCTTGGTTTGAATGTTAGTATTAGTGTTATGGGGTACAACTGAGTTTGTGTTATGTCTCATTTTAGTTAGTTATATTGATTTTAATTCCATGTGTTTCAATGGTTTTACATTTTAATGGAGTCTCTATATTTTCCTAATGTCAACATCATTCTACATGTAAAATGGGTATAGATCTACACACATGAACCCAACCTTTTTTTAATTTGCATATGTTACGTATGGAGGATAACTTAAATCAAATTAGACTTGTGACCTAATTAGAACCTATATAACCCTAGGATAACCCCAAAATAGGCATGCACATATGGTTCTACCCTTCAGCTAAATTAACATTGCATTGCTTGAGCCCCCCTTTTGAAGCCTCATGCCATACCACAACTAGCCCAATACAAGCCCCAATTCTTTCTCAGTTGTACATCGATTGAATGCATAAGGCATGTGATTTATGTGAATTGATGTTGGCACAACTAATTACTTAACAATTGAGTGAACAATAATTTATCTTATGATTATGTTTGTTTTCAAAAAACTGCTACTATACCCCAACACTAGTTAAGGCTCAAAATCCACAATCATATTCACATTAGAGCCACATGGTCATTAGAGTGTAGTAGGATAATATATTTGGATAAATGAACTCATATCTATTAGTTTATTAACAAATTAATCAATGTCACTTTCTCCCTCAATGTCACTTTATTTTTCACAAAAATACCTAATCTTTGCAGTTTACTAAAAAATTCATCAAGGTCTTGAGAAATGGGTAAGACATTATGGGAATGTATGAATCTTTAATTTTCATGAATATCCTTCATGGAATAAAATATATACATAAATAGTTATCCTAAGATTTAAACTTACCAATAAGGGTTCCTAAACCTTTCATTGTTGAAAACTTTTAATCTTTCCAAACTGATTAAAATATATTTTATTTGGTTTAAACTATGTTTTTCCCTTAGTGGCACCTTAGTTTCCCTCTAAGAAATACTTATTTCCAAGTCTCTCCCATTTTATTTATTTCCTATTATTCATCTCATTTAGACATGATAACATCATGTAAAAATTAAGGTTTAAGGATTTTAGATGATGAGATATTGGGAATGAATCATGCATTCTATTTTAACCATCCATTCTTGAGTAACAACTACATCTTTGGGTTTTTCAAGATGCTCTCTCATTAATTTCCTTATTTGTTTTTGTTATTTTTAGTTATGTTTGGTATCCTAAGCTCTTATCTCTTGCTTTTCTTTTAGGTGATTTGGACATCATATAGACTTTAAATTCATGTATTTTGGGTCTATTATTTCACTAAATTAGTAATATCTCTTGGTATTTCTAGGCATAAGCTAGAATCTACCTTACATTAATTTCAACCTCTAAGCTATTATGGACTTAATCTATCCTTTACCTTTACGACTATCCATATATGTTTTTACCATCTTCTTTGAGAGCTTCATATAATTCATTTTTTTGATTCACTATGTATACTTGCATGACTTTTATTCATTTAGTATTGTATAACTAGGGTTAGCATAATAATATTTTTTACCCACCATAATCAAGAATAAGGTATTGCTTTTGCATACATTTCAATGGAAAGTTATGACAAGGTATGTATATGTTAATTTCATTTAATTTTATATTACATATATTAAAATTTTTCCTTATTTATATTTTTATTTCTACGTTATTTCCCCAAATCACCATCACACATTACACTATTGTGACATGTGATGAGATTTGGGTGGGGTATATGCATACACATTGTTTTCATGTATTAACATTCTATAATCATAATAATTTTAAATAAATTAATATACCTAAGTGTAAGTTTAAGGGGTACAATAGGATTATGGTGTTCCATTTCATGGTGCTTTGTGAGAGTTTATCTTGATATCCATTATTACTACCACATTCATTCTTTCCATGCAATCAGCTTGTGTTTATCTAATATTCATGTTCCCCATTATAATCCTATTATTTGTATTTATATTCATATTCTTGATGTCATTAGCCTTCATGATGGTGTCTTACAGATCCCAAAATTTATCTAATCTCATCATCATGGCTATCTTTTGATGCCTTGTAGACATTGTTGGCATGGTCGATGACATCGACTATTATTGAATTTTGGATCCAAATTATAGGGTTCAATTTTTTTTCATTTATCAAATGAAATAATTTAATAAAATCTACATGTGTAATAAATTTGTGCCTTTATAATAACAATAAGAATTAAGGATAAGAATATTTTACTTGAGGAGTAATAGTTAACATAAAGACCTAAATATTTCAAAAAGATAAGTTAAACCAATAGGGTATACCTAATCTTTGGAGTCCCAAACCAAGGTCTACTTAGGTTTTTTTCGTTCCATATTGATTTCAATTATAACCATCTCTCACAAAGTTCTAGTTGAGATAAGGGAGATATTAATACAACAAAAATTCAACAGAAGGTAAGTATCCTAACCCTATACTCTTTATTTCATACTCTAGTGGCTTTATTATTTTGACACATATTTATTTACAATTAATTGACATTGTCTAATGACACCCTTAAAAATATTTATTTAGATACCTCATGGTTACCACCTAATTTAATTATACTTATTTTAATTATTTCTTAGGATTCTTGGATAGTCTATATTTAGTTCTCAAATCTAGTTAGGTATATGTTTGCTATTGTATGTGTATATTCTCATATTATATCCCTTACAATCTCCTTTGGTCATGATTCTTGTTTATATCCTTAGACCAATTTTTGGACAAGAGTAATTTATGTGTGTTTAAACTAGTATAATATTATATTTTTTCCTATATTAGAGGATCTTTATATTATTGACCATTCTCAACTTGACAATTTTTCCTAGGTTTGACCTATTTTCAACTGATTTCAGCCTCTACCAGTCTATATATTGTAGACAATTTAGTATTATTATAAAACTGTATCTTTACACATTATGATTATTCTAAAATATTCATTACTATAATTAGGTCTAAATTTAATTTTTTATTTATGTATTTATACATTAATTACAACTTTATTTATAAATAGGTGTAGTGTATGTTGAGGTGAATACACTTTCCCATATTATATTTTGGAGAACATGTTCCTTATGACATCCCTTAGGGTTATATAGTGCTTTCATTTTCAAATATATAATTTTATTTAGGGATTATTAAGAAAATAATTATTGCACCCAATTATTAAGGTTATCTCTTGCATGATTCTAACATTTCTGTTGTTGAGGTTTTGTTCATTCATGTTAAACCTATTTATCCCTAATATATCTTTGCTGATTCTTATATATATATATATATATATATATATATATATATATATATATATATATTTCTCTATGTCGTTGTTTTTTTTTTTTTTTGTCTTTTCTATACCATGTTAAAAAAATTGTTCCTTCATAGGGTTGTGTTTAGTGTCATATTTTATTCGCCCTAATAATTTATTCAATTATAAATATTATCTATCTATGTGTATGTTAACATTTCTTATGGATAGGAATATTCCAAGACATGATTAAATTATAACACGATCTTTAAAAAAATTATCTACATGGTGTATTTATAGCTTGTGTGTATTATTTTGTATCATTATATTTTTAGTATACAAAATTTTATCAATGTTCAATGTTTGTTTCCAAATATATATCAAGAAAAAAGAAAAGGTTGGAGATATGATAGGGTTGTATTTTAAGATAATACTACAATAGGTGTTGATATACTTGTTATTGTTATAATTATATCAATGCATTCCATAGACATATCTTATGAGAATTTAGGAATTAATTATTATATGATGAATTTTTATGAAGTAGAAAATGTTATGACCCAAAAGATAGAGAAAGGAATGTAGTCGTTCTTCCTAATATTTCTCAATCTAAAGTTGGGACTAACAAAAAAAACCCTCCTAATATTCATCAATATCCAATAATTGGATTTTAAGTAGTAGAAAAATATTATATTATATATAAATTAAATAATTATGCCCATGGAAATATAACAATTTTATAATTACTGATAAGGTCCAATGTTAGCTACATTGAATTTTATGAGAAAAATGGGCATGATGTCTGCAAGCAAGGGTTCAAGGAGCCTTTTGTTAGCTGACGCATCCACCAAGGATCGCCCCCTCCTAATTTGAGGCCACAGGAGTAGGAACGAGAGACGGTTTATGTAGGAGCTCGGTCCAAGGTTAACAGAGTCAATGGATGCCTTCCACATAGTTTGGATAGGCCTATTTTGGTCATCCCTTCAGAATCGGTTAAGGAGGATGTAGATTACTTGGCCTCTCATGCCTTGATTTGTAAATTCCTTGAAATTTGAGTTCCCCTGTCGACCATGAAAGCCTAGATTTGCTGGTCATGGCAGGTGGAGGGCGAGTTTGATATCATGTTGGCTGGTAATAGCTACTTTATGGTAAATTTATCCTACATATTTGATAGGAATCAAATTTTTGAGGGAGGCCATTATTTTTACGACCAAATCGGTCTTTTTATCAAACCCTAGCATGTGGGTTTTAACTCTACTGAGGATCTTCCATCTTGGGTCCCTGTATGGGTTCACCTACCGAGGCTGCCTCTAGAATTTTAGCATGAGGATATCCTATGCCAGATTGTGGCCATGCTTGGAACCCCAACTACAATTGCCCATCAATCCTTAGATAAGAAGGTAATCTCTTATGCCCGAATTTGTGTTGACATTGATATTACTAATCCTTTGCTAGACTTTATAGAAATCTACTTGGGATCCTCTTCTTGGATCAAACAAATAGACTATGAGTCCATTCCTTTTAGGTGTCATATTTGCCATGTGTATGGACACCTACATCAACAGTGTCCCCATGCCTCAAAAATCAATAGCACTCCTAAGGAGCCAGCAAATTCACGGATGGCCAAGGATGGCACTAGAAATGGTCAGTCTGATTATCTAGAAAAAAGGAATAGTTAGGTCGATAGTGCAGTAAAAGGGAAGATGCATTAGAATGCTTCCATTTTGGAGCAAGCACCAACCGAAGGTCCAAGTTTTGATAGAGACGGGTTTATCCCTGTTAGATGTCGATCAAGGGGGCATGGGCAGAAAAGAACACAGTTAAATCGGTGAGATGCTGGTTTTAATTGCTTTGAGGCCCTAGATAATATGATTATAGAAGAGGGTATTCCTAAAATAGTTTAGAGTGAGGTCCCTGATTTAGAGGAGAAGAGTTATATTTTTAATGGCACTCAGGATGGAGAAATGCAACAGATTCTGGAGACCATGCCTGGTCCAGAGTCTAAGACCCTTGGTATTTTTCCCACTTCAAAGGATAGGATGGTCCCTTGGGTAGAAGTACTTAAATAAGGGGGAAACCTTAGTAAAGAGAAGGGATCATCACTATCACTGGGCCTAATGCAATGCCCATTTAAGAAAGCTTCTTTCTTAACTCTGTCCTGGGCAGGCCGCAGGAAGGACCAAGATTGAATTAAACTGACAGGGGATTTATTAGTTGAGTTAGGGGTGGTTAAGACCCTAGATGAACACTTCCCCCACTCCACTCAATGATTATTCTATCATGGAATGTGAGGGGACTGATTAGCACCCCATACAAAAAGCTATTTGCAAATTAGTGTGTGATCATTCTCTCAATATTCTATGTATTCAGGAGACCAAGCTTTTTGTGGAATCCCTCTTTACTTGTTTTTCAAATATTTGGCCTCATGGCCTTTGTCAATGTATTAGTGCCCATGGGAGCTTTGGAGGCCTCACTACATGTTGGGACCCTAGGAAAGTATTGCCGCTCCACTGGTTGTCATGCCTCTCAGCCCTATCAATGGTAGCTTCCTCCCTGGAGACTGGTGAGAGGATCCTGGTTACTAATGTTTACACCCCCATTGACCTCCAAGGGCAGCTCAAGCTATGAAAACACATTTGATTTGTTAGGGACTGCCATCCTTTCCTGCCTTGGATTGTGGCTGGGGACTTAAACTCTGTTCTCAACCTAGAGGAGAAGAGGCACAGTTTGGCCTGTTTGGGTCCTTCATCAGAGCTATTTTGTCATAATATTGATTCTCTACATCTAGCTGATGTAAAACCCCTCAATGGGGTTTTTATATGGAATAACAGAAGGGTTGGGGAAGCTACCATCTTGAAATGGCTGGACAAGTTTCTTGTCTCTTGTTTCTGGCAATCAGGCTCCATCTCACTCTCATCAGAAATTCTAGACTGGAGAGGGTTTGACCATTGGCTGATTAACATTTCTATCAGCACTATTGTGGCTCCCAAGAACCCCCCTTTTAAGTTCTAGTTGATGTGGCTATGGTACCCCTCTCTTCATGATTTGATGGCACACTAGTGGTGGCATGGAGGCCTAGCCTACGGCACTGCCATGTATTCTTTCTCCAAAAAGCTTCAGCATGTCAAAAGAAAGTTGAAACACTGGAATAACAATTGCTTCAAAAATCTCCATATCATGAGAAAGAGGGCTCAAGATCAGTTAGATGTCATAACCAAGCAGATCCATGACATTGGTCTATTAGAAGGCCTTTACATGGCGGAGGCTCAAGCTTCAGCTGAGCTCATTGAGTGGGACCTTCGTGAGGATATTTATTGGAAATAGAATGCTCAAATAGACTGGCTTTAGGAAGGAGATAAGAACACTGCATTCTTTCACAATTCTGTGTAGGCTTAGTGGAATAGGAACTTCATTTCTTCCCTTGTTACTATGGATGGGACGCACCTGACTTCCTTTCAAGCGATAGCTTTGGAAGCTAGATGGTTTTATGCTACTTTTTTTTCTAACGATTTACCCCTAGATGAGCTTACTGAGAATGAGGTGATTTTGTGTATTCCTTCTGTAGTGACTTTAGAAATGAATGACTCCTTGATGCAGCCAATTGAGAGGTCTAAGTTAGAGAGGGTGGTTTTCAGTATGGATAAAGGAAGAGCCCCAGGACCAGATGGGTTTCCAGTGGAATTATTTCAAGAATTCTAGGACATTATTAGTCACGATATTTTGGATGTGGTTCAGGAGTCTTAGACCAGTAAAGAAATGCTTTAGGCTTTGAATGTGACCTTTTTAGTCCTAATTTTGAAGCAAGAGTAGGCAAATCAGATAGATCTATTTATGCCTATCTCATTGTGCAATGTGGTTTATAAGATAATTATGAAACTCATTGCAGAGAGACTTAAAAGTGGTCTTTCCATAGTGATCTCTAAGGAGCAAGGGGGTTTCATTGAGGGTAGGAAAATCTTAGATGGAGTGGTTATGGCCTCAGAGGCTATTCATTCCATGAGCACCTCCCAGGAATGAGCCATGTTCATTAAGCTAGATATGGCTAAGGCATATGACAGAGTTAGGTGGGGTTTTTAAAAAAAAGTTATTTTGGCCTTTGGCTTTGATCAGGAGTGGATTTGTTGGGTCCTTAGCTGTGTAACTACCCCCTCTTTCTCAGGCATTACCAATGGAGCCCCCTCTAAGATTTTTAGCATGACTAGAGGTCTTTGTCAAGGGGACCCACTCTCTCCTTACCTATTCATTATCATGGCTGAGGGTCTTGGGCATATTATCAGGTGTTGATTGTCTCAAAATATGCTCCAGAGGTGGTAGTGGGGGAATGGATTACCTACCTTGTCCCACCTTCAGTTTGTTGATGATACTACCCTCACTAGTAGGGCCAAGATCTGGGAGGTGAAAGGATTCAGCTCACTCTAGACACCTATTTGGCAGCCTCTGGATAGAAAATTAATGATCATAAGTCCTCCATCTTTTTATTTAACACCCCTAGGCCTATCCAGTGGAGGATTGCCACTATCCTAAAATTTCAAAGCCAGTCTCTTCCTCTCACATACCTAGGAGTTCCTATTGTGGTGGGAAGACAACCTAGGCTTTTCTGGAAAAATATTCTAGATAAGTTGAAGCAAAAAGTTAACCACTGGATGCATAGATGGCTCTCTATGGTGGGTAGAGTAACTCTCCTTCAGGAAGTAATTTAGGCTCTCCCCATTTATAGATGTATGATCTAGGCTGCCCCAAAGTATTTTCTCAAGGAATTTGATGTTCTCTCCTACCAATTCCTTTTGAGTGGTAATCTATAAAATAAGAAATGGAGTCTACTTAATTGGGATACGGTTTGCCAGCCTAAGAAGGATGGTGGCCTTGGGCTATGTTCTGCCATCCTAGGAAGTCAAGCTCTTGCGGCCAAATTATATTAGCATTGGTGATCTTGTCAAAATCACCTCTAGGCCCGTATTCTGTCTCTTAAATATTTCCCAAATATTGATCTGGCAGACATCTTGAGACTTCCTCTTGAGGGAAGTGGGTCGATGGTGTGGAACACCCTCAAACAAGGGGCTCTTCTGGTAAAGTGCAGCCTCTTTTGGAGATGCAACAATGGTTCTTTTGCTCTCTTTTGGAGTGATTCTTGGGATGGGTCCCCCCTCTTTTGTCTTCTCATCCACACTTACAGCTACTATGTGATTCTTTTATTTCAGCTGGATGGGACGTGGTGGCCCATTATAAGGAGCCTTTCAGATTAGGCCCAGTAGTGGGATATCGATGGAAAAATTCCTCAGATTGGCTATCTTGAGGCTCATGGGAGGACTACCTGGAGCTATCCCAGCTTTTGGCTGCTAGAGAATGTAGCCTACTCCAAGAAAATGATGTCCTGGCCTGGGGGGCAATTCTTCAGGGAAGTACTCTATTTCTTCTGGGTATAAGGTTTTGATGAAACAACTCTTAGGTGATGTGGCTATCTCTTGGGGGAAGAAGGTTTGGAACTCCTTTTCTTGGCCAAACTATAATTTTTTCCTTTGGGTTCCAGTCAACAATAGATGCCTCACCTGGGACAACCTCTGTAGACGTGGATTTTAAGGGCCTTCTATATGTGTCTTATGCTGTAACAGTGAGGAGACTATATCACACTTGTTTTTTCAATGCCCCTATGCCAAAGATATTTGGCACACCTGGTGGAATATTTGGGGCTATTCTTGTTGGCACGCCTCCTCCCTGTTTGAATTTTGGGACTGATTGGGGCAACCTCCTTCCAAATCTTCTTATATGCAGGTGGCCTAGTTTACTGACCCATCTTTAATTATGTGGAACATCTGGTTAGAATGCAATAGAAGAATTTTCCAAGGGATACACTGCAAGCTTGAAGCTTTGTGGAGAAGAATCACAAATTCCTTGCAAGAGACCCTCCATGCTAAAGGTGTGACTGTTGATGGAATGGACCTAGTTGCTCGTGGGATTTATTCATGCTTTGTTTTTATTTTTCCCAAAAATGTCCCCCCTACTCCTCACATTCTTGAACGCATCCGTAGGCACCAGTCAGCCCCTATTGACCAAACTAGGCATTGGGCTCCCCCGATGGATGAGATGATCAAGGTGAATACAGATGGCTCATCGAAAGGAAATCTAGGACCTACGGGCATAGGCGGGGTGGGGAGAGATAGTCTTGGTAAAATTTGGTTCCTCTTCTCCATTCACAAGGGCCATTATATGAATAACATTATGGAAGTACAGGTGATCTTAGTGGCTGTGCAACAGTGTTGTATCATGGGCTGGAATAGAGTCATTTGTGAGTTGGATTCAGTGATAGTGATTAATTTGTTAAACAGTCAAGATGTGGAGACGACAGATTGGCACCTAGCTGGAGTGGTGCTACAGATACTTCAGCTCTATTCTTCTTTGGATTTGGTGTCCTTTAAGCATATTCCCTAAGAATGGAATGGGGTGGTAGATTGCTTGGCCAAGTGGGCTTCTGAGCAAGGGCTGCCTTGGAATATCTCTGATCAAAGCATGTTGCCTTTGAATTTAGTGTAAAATATGGATCACTTGGTTGACCAGGATAAAAATATGTAACTCTTTTAGTTTTTGGTTTGTGTTCTAATAATATTTTTACCCCTTTTAGTTAAAATAAGGTGCAATGTTTACAAATATATTATTTATAATTCCTTAAAATAAACTAATTTCCCATGATATACTAAACCTTATCTCTTTGATTTTATTGTTATATATTTGACAAATAATGAGAAATTTAGTACATTTAAGCTTGATGAATTAATTTTAAAAGCTAGTGGATCAACATTACCATTTCACATTTAATTCATAATAACATAAGGATAAAAATAGTATTAGTTAATCAATATTCAAAGTTAAATTTTTTTATTGAATCATTTCTTATGAAACATATAAATGGAATAAAATCCCTAAAAACTTCAAAATGAACATTAATTATTTTGATAATCAATTAAGAAAATATTTGGAGAAATCAGTTTAGATTTATACCTTGGGTATAATTTTTTATCAAACAAGTGTCAATACAGACCTTATGATGTTAACTATATGTAGACACTAAAATTTAATAATTAAGTTATTTATAATGTTTAATATTGACATACTTACCTCACTTGGTTTATTCACAATGTTGTTAACTTTAAAACTTTATGAGAGAATTAACTATTTTACTTAATGTATTGGAATTAGTAAAAACATAATCCAAAAACTCTTATTATACTTAGAAATTTTTGTCAAACAAGTTCAAATAGTCTTTATCCTTATAGGCAAGAGCACACTATGTTAGACAGAGCCAAAACCTGACCTTGTTCACTAGTGCAAAATTGTCCCTAGTGCTTTAATGGTTACTTTTCAAATTCAAGATATTTCATTTTATCCATGTTATAGTTTTAAAAATTTGGGTTAATGGAAATATTCAAAATTTACCACTATATAAATACATCAGGGATACTTAATACATCACATTGGAATCACCTAGTATTCACTTGGAAATTATATGACATATTGAGCAAAATGGCACTACTTTTTCAATTCCAGTTCTGATTTATCCTAACAATCATAGGGAAAGTCTATAAATATTTTATTGTATATCAAGGAGGTTCATTTTCAACCATTCAATTCAATCTACTAATTTCATCCATGTAAAAATATAAATATTCACACACTCACTCTAGGAGGGATAAGTACATTGACTCAAGACCCTTCTTGGTTATGTATGCAACACTTAGATTATGCAATATTTTTTTTAGGATAGCTAAAATATTCCCCTTGACTAATTTCCCTATTTGAATTTAATTTATATATTTTTATGTGCATAAACTTGTGTTTGACATTGCATGTAATTTTTCACATCATTTCAACACCCACAAAATATCAACAAACCCTCTCAAATAGATTTAGGTGCTCATATAGGAAAATAAATCACATAGTCAACCTAGATGTGACACAATCAAAAGAAAAGGTCACAATATGCCCTTATCCAACCTAGTATGTCCTTATCCCTATATATCACCAAATTATATCTTCTATCATGACATGGTTCACATATCTTCTTATCTAGTTTTACATTAGAGGTTTTCTTGCATACCCATCATAAATTATATCCTATCTAAGTTTGCATATTTATATATTGTTTCAATATCTATAATTTACTATATTTTACATTTAGGTTATTTAAATTATGTAATCTAAATCAACATTTCAATAGTCTAGTGGCTTTTTACATTTCATTGTTAAATCAAAATAACCATTAAACATTTTGGTGAACCTATATTTTTTTATTGTTAACACTACTTGTTTACTTAATATTTTTCTAAAGATTTCATATAATTTTTTGTAAATTCTTGACACTTATATAAAATAAATATAGAACTTGGATATAAATCCAACATCATGAGTCAATATTAGTCAGCCTTAGATTTAACTTGAAACTGAAGAAATTATCTTTTCACCTTGGATAAAATTTGACATTGAAGCTTTTTTTAACCTCGAATTGATTTTCTTATCTATATACAAAAAAATATTTCAAATTTTATCTCTCTTTATTTCTATTTTATTGTTGCTTATTTTTGGAAACTATTTTTAGATAATTGTAAAACTACATAAAAAATTATCATTTTTGGTTAAGTGGTGACCCATTTTACTCACATTGTGAAGTGATGGATACATTCCCAATGCTCAAGGCCTAGACAATGTTATACATGAATTTTATTTTCCATGTACCTTAAGGTATATTCTAAATACCTAGGCTCCCTTTTATATACCATAGGAAGCCATTTTATCTATTTTATATGTGGTGCATGTAAGAGGAGCATATCACTCAAGTAAGTTACTCTCACCATACCATTAGAGACAATATAGTGGGATAAAGGAATAGTTTTGCCTCTCTAGTTACTGCTATAAAATTTTAGGACATTATTAATATACAAATAAATGAGTATAATTGAGAGCCCGCACAATCATTTAAATGATATCCTAGATCACCTATTATTAATTGATTTTTTCTTGTATTGAATTCATATTCATTATCTCTATTGATTCATATTATTTCGTATGCCTCTAAGGTGTATTTATATATTGAAGGTATTCCTTTTTCATATATGCAACTTCATTTGGTTTATTTTGTAGTGTAAAATAATGATGTTTTGCATAAAATAGTAGTGTTAGTGTTCAAATTACTTGGTCAAATGAAGTTTAAATTCAAACTAATTATGGTACTATAAATAATGAAGATAACTATTATGAACACAATGAACATAAACTCACATTGATTATCAAGGGCTTAATGGAAAGGATCAAAGTCAAGTAAAAGAATTATCTAAATTTCCTCAGGATCTTTGAGATAACCCCCATGATGTTAATTATATCATTGGTGTAATTATAGAATCAAATGTTGATCATTAAGCTTAATTGGCCACATCTCCACAACAATATTTTCCTTTTTGGGTGTTCAAATCTCTACTTATAATATTTCCACTTTAGCTAGCACACACATTCCTATTTATACACATATAATTAATTCCATTTCATCATCCCTTGATTTGGGAACATCACTTGGTTTCCAATAGGTATCAATTCCTATGTATACTCATGATAATTATACTCCTCTAATATCCTCTTGATCATATAATTATTTCCTTAAAATCTAAGCTATATTAAATTGAGCAAACTCTTTTTCATTATATGCCCTCCATGGATTCATGTTCCTTGTTAAGTAACCTTTTGGTACCCTAAATTGAATATTATCCATTATTGGTTATATTTTTAGATCATAATATTCATCTATATGAAGGAAATGGTGGTCTTGAATAATAGTTGCATGTATTTCATGCATATTTTCTAGACTATGTAGATAATGAAAAATTGTTGACAAATCTCTTTCCAAGAAGTTTGAATAATATGCTCTTAGATGGTTTTATGATCTTCATATTCAGTCAATGAAGTATTTCAACCCATTTTAAAATCAATTTTTAACACACTTTTCTATCAACATTGGTGAAAATCTATAATATGCTCAAATTGAAAAACTCAAACAACGGTCTAATGAAACAATCAATGAATATGTTCTAATATAAAAGATTATGCTAGAAAAAATGACAAAAAATGGGTGATAATGATCTCCAATATTTTTTAACTCAAATTTTGTTATCACCACTCCAAGAGTTGATTACGTTTGACTAGTTCAAATATTTTTATGATTTATGCCATACAATCAAAGAGCATGAAGTCAAATTGATTACCTTAAACAAGTTTAAATATACTTCAAAATTTCCTTCTACTTCAAATGTTAATTTTCAAAACAAGACATATTACAATGGAAAATCTAATGAAATCAAGAATGAAGGTAAGATTATAATTAATTATATTTCATAACTAACAAAAAAGATACAATTATAAACTCTATGAATGAGGTAGTTCTTAAGGTTACCATCACCTCCTCATGTATTATTACAAAATATACTTGAATGCAATCCAGCATTCTTCCTCCGCCAATAGAGGTAAATATTTATAGATCACAATCTATAAATTTGATAGAAATATATATTATGACTATCATCTATGTATTGGGCATTACATATATATTTCAAGCTCAATTAAAATATTCAAGACCTCACTTATGAGAATATTATTGATATTGGAAAAACTCTTAAAGAGTCTTAGTCATAATCAAAAGACATATAAAAGATCAAAATTTACAAATATCCTTTTACAAATCATGAAACAATAAACAAAAAGGATGATTCTAAAGTACACTATGTATACAATTCTCAAACTCCTTCTATCGGCATTCACTTGATAGCATCATTGGTATAACTACAAGCAAACAAGCATCCTATCCTATAATTACATTTGGTGATGTTAAAGTTATTTATGATGATTTAGATATACATGAACTCTTTATTTGAGAATATCCTTAAAATGCATACATACATAGTGTTATGATAGAAAATGGAAGAATGTAAAACACATGAACCATAACACTCCTCTACTCTCTTGGTTATATAGAGAAAGATTACATGAAACTTATGGAGTTTTTAAATCATTTTATGGTCATACACAAGATACTCTTGGACATATAGTAGTAACTTTACAAGTGTGACCTTGTATAGTTCCCAATCCATTATTATTCCTACAAGGCACATCGATATTTTATATGTTACTAGGATACCCTCATATACAAAATATTAGAGCGGTATCTTTTGCAGTGCATTAATGTCTCAAATATTTTCATTGTAATAAATTGGTTAAAATTATAGGAATCCAATATTAATACCTTTTGGAACCAATGATATTTACTCCTCCTATATAATAGTTTCTTGGGATATATACTAAGAGGAATGGTAATGAAATAGTCTATAGAAATATTCAAGAGCATATTATAAAATTAGTTTCTCCATCTATTATGAGCATCATCAAGTTACACATAAACATATTATATAATTAGTTTATCCATCTATGTATGAGAATGTTATAGTTACACATGATAATAAAAACTTAGTTCCAAATAGAATGTTAAATTATCGTATGTAGAGAGTGACACACCAAAAGAGGGATTCATATCCTAAGGTATCAAAGGTTATTAAAAATGTTTCACCATAGTTACATATAGTTACATATTCTCCTATTACACATGAGAATATAGTTTTACATGGGAATATGATCAATGATTCAAATGGTTATATTAAATATATTATTCAAATTCAAATTCAAAACCATCTACAGTTGGCACTTTCTCTTCATAAAAAATTAGTCCTTCATACCATATAGTTTGGTATACATATGTGCATCCTCTTAATGATATCCTTGGTTGTATATAACCTCCTACTTACTCTAAACCCATTAATTGGGTTTATTTTCTTGATTATCAAGATCCACATACATATGTATTGGTATGGGGTATCTCCAATATATACTATAGTCTATCTATTATAGGAGGATATTGAGTTCCCCAAATATACACCTATTAGTATGGGGTGACCTCATTATATATTCTATTATAGGGATCAATAGATTGGGATGTGGTTTAAGTCAGGTCATTTATGCAATCATGTAACCCATTAATTACATATTCTACTTTGTACATAACTCCTTTAGTTATACTTTTTTATATACTTATTCTATTCCAAAATAATTATATTTACTCTAATCCTTGGATTTATTTTCACTTTAGACACTTGAATTCTTGGTTTGTAAATTGATTAAAATAATTCAAAACAACTATATTACAATGATTTAAATACACATTCCTTATGGAAATCTAATTATTTACTATATCATACTTATAATGTTATGGGCTCCTTTGTGCTTGCATGATCACACACACACACACACACACACACACACACACACACACACACACACACACACACAGATATATATATATATATATATATATATATATATATATATATATATATATATATATATATATATATATATATATACACTCTCTCTCTCTCTCTCATACACACTATGAAAAAAATTAGTCTCTTTACATTTAGATCAATGTAAATTATTATCTATATCAATAATTTATGCTAAATTTATATTAATCTTTTGTACATGAATTTAGGGTATATTGCTTGCCTTCCTTCTTGCCACACTATGCTTTAACCCCTTATTGTGGATTATTAAAATAAAACTCTTCTATTATATTTTTTAATCCTTTATTATTATTAATTTTAAAATGTTTCAAAATATTATATATATGTATATATCAAAAAAATCAAAATATTTTTAAAAATTCAAAATTAGGACCTCAAAAAACATTTTCTTAGGTTGCTAGTTAACTTCTTTCTACGTGTTATTTATTTCAAGTTAAGTAGATATCATATTTTAGTTTTCAATACACAGTGATTATCATGATGTATATCAATGCGATAAAAGACATATTATTACATGGTTTCTTGATTTGGGCTTCCCTTTTTTCCCAACAACCTTGCTAAGATAAGAGCATATATTTATTCTTTATGAACACTTACATAAGTTATATACATCCACAAACATTATACCATGTTGAGATATATATAATGAAAAGGTTTTAATAATATCTCATACTTTACATTATGTTACATGATTAATCCATTTAATAATGATGACATTGATAAATATGGTCAATGTAGACTAGTTTAATTTTTTTGTTGGTAGTAAGATATGAATCATAAGTCACATGTATATGTTTGTAACTTTAAAAGGTGAAAAGTTTAAGACATAATATATTTTTATAATACAACCTCAAATATAATCTCAAAGGTGTTGTGGTGATTAATGTGAGTTCACATAGGTTAATTATTCCATAAGCCACCATATTTGAGTGGTCCTATTAGTGGAGGTTAGTGGCTTATCCACTTACTCTAGTGGGTTGGCCACTTATGATTAAATAAAAATCCACTAAAAATTAATTAATATACCATCTATCATATTTAATGAACATCCATATGAAGAGAAGGATGGAAAGGAATATGAAAAATAATAAAATCATTGGAGTATTTTTGCATTTAGATTGTGAGTAAAACTATAATAATTTCATTAAAAATTTGATGATCTTTATGGCTACCTATATCTTATAGGTTGTTCCTATTTGGTATTAGAGTCAAAGATAGGCATAATAAGCCTAATGTGATTATATATTTCATTAATATTCTACATGTTATACTTTTTCATTTAATTTATAGCTTGAAATAGTTTATATTAATTGGCATTATGTATGATCAATATTGAATCCACCAGTCTATCTTTCCATCTCTCACTAACATATATAAATAGCATGCAACCTAAAATCTACCCTTCAAATATATTATTATCTTCATATCCTTCTAGAGGTTGACACATTTTTTTTTATGATGCCTCTACCCATGTTCATGCACTCCTCACACAATAATCCTATGTGATTATATCAAAGTCACTCTTCATAATATACCCTATAAACATTAACATTGTTTCCATGTCAAATTTATAATGTGGATGAGTGTTAAGGGATCTAGTGAGACCAAACATTATTTATGTTTGGAGAAGACCTAGAACATGGTGGCTCTAGCTTTATGTTGGTGACGTGGTGGTGGATTTGTATTTATTTGTATTGGTGACATATTGGAACCTAAAATTTTATGGCATTTAGAGTATCTCTCAAATAGCCATAATACTTCTATGTATTTTCCTAATCTTTCATCACCACCTCCTTCATCATACTCTAAGTTTATTACATAACCAATGAACCCTAAATCAAAATAAAATATTCACATTTAGGTTTTATTTATGCTCATTGACTTGTAAAATATTTGGAAATTTCACCTTGAGCACTACCCACTATCTTGAATACATGTTTAACATATAGATATCCTATATCCCTCACTATTTATGGCATTCATGTACTTGCACATACCTATATATTTGGTATCTCAACTCAACTAATCATTATGTCTTGGATGAATTGTTCATAATCACATTTAATTCCATTATTAACATGTTTGTTATTTCCTTGAAGTAAAAATCTATAGTTTTATATTCAAATATCAATTTTTGTATTGATATGTTTTGTATAATGGATAAATGGACTAGAAAAATATAATTTAATAAGACATTAATCAAATATGTCAAGGGTTCAAATCCATTTTATTGTTTTTTAATGTGTTTTTTAATGGGGCGGGCGGGGGGGGGGGGGGGGGTGTTTTATAAAGGTGGAGACAATCCTTTTTAAATGAGGGATTTTTTTGGGAGGTGGAAAATAATTTTAAAATGTGATATTTATTTTAAAGTGAGGGGATTCTAGAGGGTGATCAGTCTCATGTGAATGTGTATAAATTTTTTTATATCTTAAAGAGGTAAAGTTGTAAAAGAATGCAATTGCTTGGAGGGTGGACATTTCTAACAAAATGTCTAGGAAATTCCTATATTTGTCTTATTTTTCCTCTTCTATAGTGAAGAATCAATTATTTAAACCACTAAACATGACCAATTACCATGTATTGAAACCAAATATGTAATAGATACTCCAATCTAGAGGCCCATGTGAGTATTCAAAAACATTATTTCAATGTTCACCTCTAAAAATGAAAATTACTTGTATTCACGAAAGTAAGACAAAGCTCTTGTTTTCATCACCCTGAACATGTCAAACAACCTGGTGTTTAACATTATTGATGCCAAAACTCCAAAAGAGGTATGGGAGCTTTTTGAACATTTATTCATTAAAATAAACTAGTTTACAATGATATAGTTATATGTCAAGTTAATTTCATGCTCTCCTTATAATTTTCCCTTTATTGAGGAATTTATGTCAAATTTTAAATCACTTATAGATCAATACAAAGATGGTGGTAGAGAAAAATTAGATGATGATTGTCTATTTATAATTTTGTCAAAGTTAAAAGATTCGTTCAATTTATTTTATTATACTTATTATTCTACTATGGATTCCATAGGAGATAAGTTTATAATGCCATCCTTCAAGCTATTTTATGGAAGGTTATCTCATGAACAAAAAAATTAATGTCACTAGATTCCTTACCCAACTCAAGTCATAGTTTGGTGTAAAATTATCTTAATTTAAAATGGAATTTTAAATAGAAATCAAGGCCTCATAGTAAACCAATAGACTTAAATAAGTCTTTAGAGACCACTATTAAGTCCACTAAACCTTCCAATTCTGGAAAACATAAAAAGTCATTTAAAAAAAGAAGGTTTATGATCCATGTCCATAATGTAGTAGAATAAATCAACTTGAGTATAAACGTTATAAAAAAATGGAAGCATTAGAAGCATCACTAAAATATAAAAATATTTTTGTTCCTATAGAGATGGATTGCAAAGATGGTTAGATCAATCATTAGTAAAAAAATCAAGAAAAATGCATACAAACATAAATATCTAGGCCAACTCAATCAAATGAGGTTTTACAAATGATAATAAAGAACAAAAGAAATAAACCACATAATACCTTCCCAAGAGCATCCCATCATACAAATGTGGCTCAAATCATGATTTTTTCCTTTATTTGGTGCTTAAGACTTTAGCAATGATGCAAGACAAAGCTCCTCTATCATTTCATTCTCACCAATGAAACTAAGCTCAATATATGAAATCAAATATATGCCTATCTTGAAGATTTCCTATTGAAAATAAAGAATCATAACACTACCCATAAATGACTTATGGAGGGAATTTTGCATAATAGGTTTAAATAAATGAAGCTTTAAAATGGTGGTCTTGGCCCTCTTATTTATAGTTTTTGAATTTTGTTAGAATGAACCATGACCATACATCTTGAGATCAAGATGTGTGGACAAGAATCCATTCAATTTTGGAGGCTTAAATCATAAATACCCTCATAAATATTTGGAATGAAGGGGCATTAAAGAGGCATGGGAGGCCATACACCTAATATTTGTAGCATTCATGGCTTATGGATGCCACCCCAAAAATGATGTCATTTGATGATGTAGATATTAATAATAAATTTCCAATTAAAATATATTAAATAACCTCCATGGAAAATTCACTTCATGATCTCTTGATTTAAATTAATTAGCCTAAGTGAGATTAATCAATTTTGTTGCAATTCTTTAGAAATTGGTTGCACACTAATCAAACTTGTTCAAATGTAATATTATTAAGTTATAATTTTATTTAAAAGTAATTAGAAGGTGATGTTGGTTTTATATAGACCAATATCCCATTTAGGATGTTGTTGACACAAAATAAAACTTGTACATGTTGTGTGCTTGTGAATTTCGAGAAAAGAGCAATCTAGAGCACCAAAATGCATTTTCATCATTTTGACTCAAAATTATTTGATAAAAGTTAATAATCACATAAAATTAATTTCCCTATTTAGGGATACATTAGCCTAAATCAACACTTGTATACAATAAGCTCAAAACATTTAGCATGTTTTAGTGATTTTAGCCTAATTTATGAATTTTCACAAATTTTGAGTAAGACTAACAATTTCAAACACAATGGTGTTAGGAATTAGATGTTTACATTTTCCCCCTATTTTAGAAGGCATGGTGAGACATTTGGTGAAACAACATCTTTTCAAAGTAAAGAGTTGTCAAGAAGAAGTTGGAAGGAAATTACCCATGATTCACCCTCAAGAGGACATACATGGATGAAAGAGAAGGATGGAGTCTCAAAGAGAGAGAGAAAGTGAGATTAACCTATAATATAGATTAAATCCATATAAAATAATGATTTCATGCAATGATTCTCAATGATCAAAATAAAATTAGAATATATTGGGCCCCAAATATGGGAGGAAGGAGAATGATACAATTCAAAAATATAAGCAACACACTTTGAACACACCCAAAGTTAGGGTATAAGTTGTGCACTTAAAAATTGATCAATCTTGAGACAAGTTACAGACTAAAATATTACCAAAATGAGGGTAAAATTTCATATAGCTTATAATTAGAGGAAAAAGGAGAGATCATTTATCTGGAGAGAGGAAATAATAATGTGCTCCAATAAAGTGGATCTAATTGGTTGATAAGGCAATTTTTCCCTAATAGGGATGATTTTGTTCACTGATAATTAATTATGCCCCAATAGGTATGATTTAGATTTGTGACTTGTTCAAATGTTGTGCCCTAGTAGGGAAAATTGGTAAGAATAGCTCTAAGATATAACCTATTACATAAATTAATTATGAGTGGGCAAAAACGTAGGGGTGATGGTCTAATGTTTGAAAAATCCATAAAAAACCATGCATACGAGAATGCACAAAGTGATGAAAGAGATGAAAATAATAATGAAGGTGGTTGAGCTAACCTAAGATGCATCTTATATCCAAACACTACCTACATAGTCCAAATAGACCTCAAGCTAATGTAGTTTACCTAAAAGTGGGAGAAAATAGAATGAGGGATGAATAAAATAGAAGAAAAATGACCATGTTTTGATTAAAATCATGATGTATGCTAAGAGATGTACATCTTGCATAGAGTCATATATGAGATAAACCAATTGTACCTAGTTTCATTATTGTACTTGAGAGCTGATTTTTATAACTACATTGATTTTGAGACTTGGATCCAAAGAACTCAGTGCTTGGTATAGCAATATCAAATGATGCATCATAAGCATGAAGAACTTATAATGACATTGGATTTCAATTACACTGAGCCAATTCAAATGTGAATATTTATAACTAAGGATAATGATTAGTACTACAAATACCATAGTTACAACTATTTACATTTAAACAAAAATAAATAAAGATAAAGATAAATAATATATAAATGCCACCTAACTTAAAAGAAAGATATGAACAATTAGGATCTAAGAAGGCACAAGAATGTATAAAAGCAAAGTAAAAATAATCTAATAAACAACATGAAAGCAAGATATGAATAATTAAGCTCCATGTGTACTATCAAGATGTTCTTGGAAAACAAAATAAAGAAAAAGATAAAATAACAAAACAAAAGACCAAGAAAAAATAAAAATAAAACAAAGGAAAACAAGGAATAAATGAAGAGACAAGAAAGCAAAACAAAACATTAATAAAAATCAAATAAACACACACAAATAAATATTTAGTCATAATGTTAGTGTAGTTTGAAAATAATTATTCATTCACATGTAGTAGAGGCATTACTTTCTACAATAACATAATAATAACAAGGACACAAAGTTTCCCCTTGTTGAGGTCAACATACCCCCATTTCTAAAAATGGGGACCCTTGTGTCAAATTATGTAAATTTGTATCTTAAAATTTAAAATTTACTTAATCAGAGTATCACTAGCATGTTTGCACATTATTTTTATTTGAAGATCATCCACACCTAGTATGGTTAGTATTTTTATTCATAATTTTAGTTTAATCTTGTGGAAAATTTCTAGCATTGGATCTTTGTGTTTTAGATGGGAGGTTTAATGGATCCCTCCTTAAATGGACTATGTCTAGATTTTATGGTTTTATCCCAATCTAGTCTTTTTACTAGCCTTTAGAATATCAAAATCCAAGTTTAAGTCACTTTGATCATCCTAAAACCCTTGGCTGAGAAACCCTAGCTTAAGATCCTTAATTTAAATTCAAATTGGTGAGAAAAATTTACATAGGAAAACTTCAAATATGTCATGGATTTAGTTTAATTTGTTTTATCCTAAGGATTAGTCCTATTTTTCTTGGGTATTGTGTCTGGTAAACTTTTTAGACTTTCCATTTTTCCCTTTAGAACTTTTGATCTACGAAAATTTTCCCTTCAGAACTATTGTTCCATGAAAATTTTCCCTTCAAAAATTGTATGCAAAAATTTGGTCTTCAGGGGAAATGTATCAGACATTTTGTCTAGGATAATTTACAAAAAATAATACACCTTCAGATATTTTGGCTAGGAATATTTCCCCAAAACAATACCCTTCAGACCTTTTGCACTTACCCTTCAAATTTTTTGAAATTACTCTTCTTGCTTTTTGGAATGACCTTTCAGGCTTTCATCATGGGCACTTTTCCCTATGAAACATACCCTTCAGGGATTTTTTTCCCCAAACTAATTCCTTCAAACTTTTTTATCCCTGATATTTTACCAAATTAAATAGACCCATGGGATAATTACTTTAGACATTTTGTCTAACAAAATTGGTCTTCAAAACAATTTCCCTAGAAAAAAATCTTGAAACAATTCCCTTAATGATATACATGTTGTGGAAAAAAGGTCCAAAACTATTTCCCCATGAAAATAACCTAAATACCCTACAACAAAATAAAAAATTCAATGACCAAAATCCCCATAGAACTACCAAGTGGCACCTTGCATTCTATTACTTTATATATGCTAAGTCTTTTTTCATTTATGTTTGTAGGAATGAACATCAAAGTCACAAATGTCAAGCTCACAAGGAGTCAAAATCTCAAGAACCAAGATCTATGGTGTGAATTAACTTACATACCATAGATTTGATGGTGCAAGATTAACCACAATAGAAAAGGCTTTTCAAAAAATAAGTGCGGTAGTGATAAATGTCACCATTGTAAGAACATATAACTTTAGGCCATGTCTCTTTTATTTTGTGGGGTCCCTTTTATTATGCTCAAGATTTAGCTTAAATATTTTCCTAATCTTGAGATTTTAATTCATATTTGATAACATGAAATAAAACCATAATATAAAATATTTGTGCTAATTTTCATATGTTCTTCAAACCTTAATTAAACATTGTGCATATTTACAAGATCAATGGTCCACATTATCTTAGATGAAGATGATCTAATGGAATGAGTCAAAGATAGACTTTTCAACTAAAATGAGGGCCCACCATATGGTGAAAGTACACTAGCCCATAGAGAATCATAGTGTATAATGTAGATAAAAAGCATAGAAGTGCCATGTGGTGAAAGCTTGAAGACCAAGTACATAATATATCCAATGGAATTCGATCCTTTAGATCTAGATCAATGGCTCATGACAGTCCATATGGGGATAATCCAATGATTTAAGATGAAGGAAATAGTTTTGAAAAGCAATGGTCATTTATTTTTAACATTGATGAGTAGAGTCTCATAGAGTGCCACAAAGGCACCACTAATTAGAGAGAAAAAAAATTGAAGATCTAATGGACCCACAAAAGATAAAATAAAAATGCATGATTTAAGGCGTAATGCTCACTTAAGTTCAAATAGTTGCCACTAGTTAGCACTATAGAATCTTTATAAATTCCCTAGTTTAACCCTATGATCACCCCAATCCATCTAAAAAGGTTAGAATACTACCAGTGCAAGCATAATTCAATCTAAAATCAAAGTATGGTCCATTAGTGAGTAATTTGATCAAAATTCATGGCCTATGCCAACTCGAAAGTGCTTTTACCAAGAAAACATGGATATATGCTTAACTCTAGAAGCACAAGGGTCCCAAAGTTAGTTGAATTAAGAATATTATTCTTATAAATTATATATTTTGGACATGAAATATTCTTTCTGAAAAGGCATGTGAAGCTTGTCAAACACATTGCCTATAGGTCAGTCCATTATGGAAAATCTAGGCTATTTTAGAATACAACAAAAAGGACACCTATCCTATACACTTGTACTTTTATGATTGGATATAACTAACTGACATACTTACTTGCATCATATAAAAGGAGTATTGTAAATTGTAAAAGGGAGGGATTTTTTTGAGCCAAAATACATTATAAATTTTGAGAAACTAATACAAGCAAGGAATTATGAAAATTTTGTCCATATTTGTTTGTGTCTTTTGTTATCATGGTTTCTCTCTCTCACTTATTTGTTCTGACTTCCAAATTTGAATGGTTCTTATGAATTCTTGGTGTGCACATTTAATTATAGAGATGTCAACTTGATCTAATGTTATGTTGACTAAAAGTTGTTAGGTTGATTTCATTTTCTTACTCTTTTTTCATTTGGGCTAATGTTTTTTATTTGTAGTGGTAAATTTTTAAAGTGAACCAGGTTTTTATTTGCATTATTTCCACCTTACTTTAAAGCCTACCTGATATGTGATAAATTTTTGGATGAAGTTGTTTCATGTTACATATTGTTTAAATGCATGCCTAGATGATATTTTAATTTTGTGATGATGTTTGGAATGAAGATCAATAACATCTCTTTTCTACCCTACTATTCTTTTTACTTTTTTTTAACTAGATTACTCTAGCTTAATTTTCATTTTAAATATCCATCTTATATTAGTCTTTATATTAGTTCTTGATCATAATTCACTATTCTTAGCATAGCATACTTCATATTTTTCAAAGATCAACTATTTGACCACGGTGGCTCCCAACCACCAAACATTATAAATATTGTGAAATAGTCACTTGTTCTACCTCTATTCCATCAAAGATAACAAGATTATCACAACCTACAACTCATAAATTGAGTTATTAGTAATTATAAAATGAGATGTGTTTCTTAAACACTCTAGGCACCTATGATACACATTCAGACATCAATAAGAATAACTTTATTTGTGTTAGAAGGAGGGCATAATCATAACTTTGTAAATTTGTAGAATCTTTGCTAATTTTGATGTGTTTTGATCAAATATTGGTGTATTATTTGCATATTTGTGTGATCCTTTGCTCAATTGTCTAAATATAATCGATATTTATGGCTTTACACTAGTATTTGGGCTTCCATTAGCCAAAGATGGATATTCCTTGAAGATCCATGGATATTCATGTAAAGGTAGTTCATGTTTTTTGTATTACCCATGTTTAAGGTTAGTAATAGAAATTTTATATAAATATTGACTAGTTATTTACAAATTTGAGTTTATTTAATCTTAAAGATTTAAATATCCATCTCATTCATCGATCTAGACATATCTTTGAGCTTATTTAGTTAAAGATAGTCATGATTTACATGTATTTGTGAAAAAATAGATTAACATGCAAAATTAGTCATTATACTTTTCAAAGATTAGTTTGATGCATCATATTTTAACCAAGTTTCAAGTTCACAATATAAAATTGCCCAAAGTGAGACTGAGGTGAGCGTAAACTTTCAAGGTCTCAATCAACTTCACCAAGTCAAGGTTCTCATGTGTTCAAGATATAGCTTGGTTAGGTGGTTCTCCAATCAACATGTTAGGTATAGTACATGATATTCCTCAAAATATTAATAGGTATTTTCCTTATTTCAATCCTAATAATATTTTCACTACTAAAAAACATATTAAATCATTCAAGGCTACTTTGATATTGTTAAATGTAGTTCATGAAGATGTAGTGTGTAGATTTTTCCCATTCACTTTTAGAGATGCTACATATGATTAGTTTCTTAACCTACCTGATAATTACGTTACTAGTTGGAATGAATTTATTTATATTTTCATTGATCAATTTGGAAAAATTTATCAATCCATGAATCCTTTACCAATAATTCATAATAGTTAAGAGGGATTTCAATGAGACCATAAGAGATTTTAATGTTAGGTTCTAAAATATGTTTATAAAGACCATGGCCCCATATAAACCTGATGTGGCTTTGGATTTATAGGTTTATATGGATGCTTTAGACCTTATGACCTCTGTGTTCTTGAAAAGATATACAAATATCATCAATACATTAACATTAGCTTATGTTGAAGCTATGACCATTAATGGCCAGATGCAACCCCAAGGTAAAATGTCATAATCCATCCCTAATACTAATCAAAATATACCTACTTTGAAACAACTTCTAGTTTGGAACCAATTACTATTGAGTCATCCATATCCTAGCTAAAACCTAGGGTTCTTGACTAATACTGCTAGTGGGAATCATCTACAAAATCATGGAACTCTAATGCCCATAGCCAGTAATAATACTCTAGTTCATGATCTTGAGACACCAAAAAGTTTAAATGACTTGATATTATAAATGATCTAAAAACTAAGCACTGACTTTATTCAGTGAAAAGACAAGTAGGGAATATAGGGGAGGGCTCTAATAGAAACTATGATTCTCAAAAGTTCAATATTCCTCCAAATAGGTTTTATGATAAAAGTAATAATGGATCATATAAAAACATAAAAATAAATTTATGTGATATAGATTTAGCTAATCATTGCAATGTCTTTGAAACATCTCATGTTGAAAGGGATATAACTAAATTTATTCCTAACCAAGATAGTATTTTAGGGACATATATATTTTCAAGGACATATTAAGGTTTCATGAAAAAGGCTTTTAATTTTACATTTGAAGATAAAAGTGAATTTTAAGATATTCTAGAAGAAGGAACATCTCTTCACGATGAGCAATCCCATGAAAAAGATCAGATACAAGTTGACTTCTATTTAGAAGATAGCTCTGAGGACACTTCATATGAAGTCACTAATGGAATAGAGTATACTAATGAAGAAGATGACCATGGGAAGTAATTACACCAAGATTTATTGAAATAAATTGAGGTGTCTCAAGATGGTAGTGATGTCATGGAAATCCCAAAACTAGGTGAGCTAAAACTTAATTGGGTAGAAGAGATACCTTTATTCATCAAGGATGAATATGAAGTGGATTAAATAGATAAATAATTATCATATAAATTCATCAAAAGGTTAGGATTATGGGACCAACATGTTTTTAATGGTAAAATTTTAGATGAGCATCATTTAGTTAATTAGGATGAAGAATACTTTTAGGATGACTTGGAAGATTTTTATGCAAAGGTTGGTAGTCCATTGCCACATTAAAAATAACCCAATGAAAACATCAATCTAAGGATGCTAGCTGAGCTAGCATTTTTGAGTGAAGATGATATAAGCCACTATCTATCTATGGATGAAGCAAAACTAACACTCCTACTCTAAAGTAAAAGAATTTAGGATGAATATGATTGTGTTTTAAACCCATATATTCAACCTATGTATTGGAGAATGGAAATATGAAAATAAACTACATAACCTAAAAGACACAAGCATGAAAATGCTCCTATCCATAAGAAAGAGCTTTTGAATGGAAATAATCATGCCTCAAGATTTTATGGTGGGATAAGTAACTTTCCATTTGATCCTGGAGGTTATTTCTTTATGAAGTTAGTATAGAAATTAGATTAGATTATTTTACTGTTCTTTCCTTCTTGTTCCTTATTTGTACATATTTTTTTTCTTGTTTCTATTGCTTTTTGTTTGGTGTGTTTTATTTTTTTGCTTTATTTTTTATATAATTATGTTATATTTTGTTATAGATAGCCCTCAGATCAATGTTCATTTAATTTTATCAAGGACTCTTCAAATTAGGAATTTGAGGTATAAACTTCATAATATGGTTGATTATGGATTGTAAATGTATTCTTGATGTTATGATTTTAAGAAACTATGAAGGACTAGTGTGTAGGTTAAACTATTCTATAAGATATTAACCATTGTTATGATCTAACCTTGGTTTTAAGAAGGATTGCACATGTAGAGTGAAAGCTTAAATTATTAAGACATAATCATGTTTGAACTTAGAAAAAATTATTGCCTAGGATAAATTTTATAACCAAGGATAATTTCCTAAATATCAAACACTTGACCAAATCCATAAATTTGGATAACTTGGTTCCCAACCTTTATTGGAAAGTAAAAAATGATCTAAATTTTTTTAAAAAAAGAAATAACTTATTACAAAATTCAAGAGATTTATAAGTAGAGGTTATTTTAGTAATCTCCACTAGGGTTATGGATGCCTAGTTGGCAGTGGAGCAAGGTCGTGAGTAGAGCCAAAGGCATCTGTATCAGGGTTATGGATACCTAGATGGAAGTAAAGTAATGCTCAAGATTTCCCTGAGCAAAATCTTGATCCTTAATGAACATCCAAATCTACCATAAGTCAATGTTGAGTGTACCCTAAAGCCCATGGAAAATAGTAAATGGAATCAAATCACACACACAACATGACTAGGTTTTGATGTATCTCAATTCTACATGTGCAAGACTTGTTTTAATCATGAATTGATCTAAATAATGTGATTGATCAAGTGGAGTAGATAACTTAATTATTAGTTTGAACTAGAGTCTTTGAATTATAACATATTTTTATTTTTCTACTAGAATTCACCATTTTTTGAGGTCAACATACCCCTATTTTTAAAAATGGGACTCTCGTGTCAAATTATACAAATTTGTACCTTAAAATTGAAAAGTCACTTGATTAGAGTATCACTAGCATGGTTACATATTATTTTTATTTGAATATCATCCACAACTAGTATTGTTAGCAATTTTATGCATAATTCTTGTTTAATCTTATGGAAAATTACTAGCATTAGATCTTTGTGTTTTAGATGGTAGGTTTAATGGATCCCTCCTTGAATGGACTATGTCTAGATTTTATGGTTTCATCCTAATCTAGTCTTTTTACTAGCCTTTGGCCTATCAAAATCTAAGTTGAATTCACTTTGATCATCCTGAAACCCTTAGCTAAGAGACCCTAGTTTAATCTCCTTAATTTAAATTCAAATTGGCAAGAATAATTTACACGAGAACACTTCAAATATGCCATGGATTTAGTTTAATTTTTTTATTCTAAAGATTAGTCCTATTTTTCTTGGGTATTTTATCCATTAAAATTTTTGGAATTTGTGTTTTTCGATTCAAAGCTTTTATTCTATGAAAATTTTCCCTTCAGAACTTTTGTTCTACCAAAAATTTCCCTTCAAAACTTTTGTGCAAAGATCTGGTTTTTGGGGGAAATGTGTTAGATATTTTATAGACAATTTCCCATAAAGAATATGCCTTCAAACGTTTTTGTCAGGACCATTTCCTTAAAAGATTACCCTTTAGACCTTTTATACTTACCCTTAAACCTTTTTGACATTACCCTTCTAGATTTTTGGAATGACCTTTCAAGATTTTGTCATGAGTACTTTACCTTATGAAACATACCCTTTGAGCCTTTTTTTCCCCAGACTAATTCCTTTAGAATTTTTTGTCTCAAGCATTTTTCCCAATGAAATAAACCCCACAAGATAATTTCTTTAGACATTTTGTCTGATGAAATTGGTCTTCAAAACAATTTCCCTTGATAAAAAGACCAAATTAATTCCCCTGATGATATAAATGTTATAGACAAAAGGTCCAAAAAAATTTCCCCATGAAAATAACATGAATACCCTACAACAAAGTCAAAAATTCAAAGCCCAAAATTTGTATAAAAATTCCAAGTGGCACCTATGTATTCTAGCTCTTTATTTATGCCAAGTCTTTTTTCATTTATGTTTACAGGAATGAAACCAAAAGTGACAAGTGTCAAGCTCATGAGGATTCAAAAGGTTAAGCACCAAGATTTAAAGTGCACATTAACTTTTGTACTATATATTTTATGATGTGAGATCAATCATAAAAGCAAAGTCTTTTCAAAAAATAATCATGATAGTGATAAGTGTCACCACCATGAGAACATCTAACTTTAGGCCATGTCTCTTTTATTTCATGGGGTCCCTTTTATTATGCTCAAGACTTAGCTTAAATATTTTCTTAAGCAATTCATATTTTATAACATGAAATAAAACCATAATATAAAATATTTGTGCTAAGTTTCATATGTTCTTCGAACCTTACTTAAACATTACGCATCTCTTCAGGATCAATGGTTCATGCTAGCTCAAATAAAGATGATGTAATGGAGTGAGGCAAAGCTAAAATTTTCAACTAAAATGAGAGGCCACAACCTGGTGACAATGCACTATCCCATAGATAATGGTAGTGAATAATGTAGAAAACAAGTATGCAATCACTAAGTGGTGTAACCTTAGAGACTAAGTGTAGAATATAGCCAATGACATTCAATATTTTTGATCTAGATCAATGGATAATGACCATTCACATGGGGATAATCCAATGATGTGAGATGAAGGAAATAAGTTTGAAAGGCAATGGTCATTTATTTTAAACATTAATGAGTAGAGTCTGACATAGTGCCACGAAGGCACCACATAAGAAAAGAGTAATAAAATTGAAGATCTAGTGGACCTGTGAAAGGTAAAATACATATGCATGATCTAAGGCATAATGTTCACTTAAGTTTGAATAGTGAGCAGTATAAAATCTTTAAAAATTCCCTAGTTCAACCATGTTATTTCCCCAATCTAGCCAAAAATGTTAGACTACCACCACTGCAAGCATAATTCAATCTAGAAACAAAGTATGATCCAATAGTGAGAAATTTGATCAAAATTCATGACTTGCACCAAATCAAAAAGGCTTTTCCTAGGAAAATATGAAGCTTTGTTTAACTCCAGTAGCACAAAGGTTTCAAATTGAGTTAAATCAAGAATATTCTTCTTATAGCTAAGTATTATATATTTTGAACATGGAATATAGTTTATAAAAAGACATGTGTAGCTTATCAAACACATTGCCTATAGGTCAGCCCATTAGGGAAATTCTAGGGTATTCTATAATAAAATAAAAAGGACACTTATCCTATACACTTGTACTATTTTGATTGGATATGATTAATTGACATACTTCCTTGCATTCTATAAAAGGATTATTTTCAATTGTAAAATGGAGGGAGTTTTTTTAGCCAAAATACATTATAACTTTTGAGCAACTAATACAAGAAAGGCATTCTAAAAAGTTTGTCCATATTTGTTTGTGTCTTTTGTTACCATGGATTCTCTCTCTCCCTTGTTTTTTTTTTTTTTTACTTCTAGATTTAAATAGTTCTTGTGAATTTTTTGGGTGCATATTTAATTGTAAAGATGTTAACTTCAGCTAATGCTATGTTGACTAAAAGTTCATAGGTTCATTTCATTTTCTTACTCTTCTTGCATTTGGGATAATGTTGTTTGTTTTCAAGGGTATTTTTTAAAGTGAACCAAGTTCTTATTTGCATTATTTCCACCTTCCTTAGAAGCCTACGTGATGTGTGATAGGATTTGGGTTGAATCTATTTCATGTTACACGTTGGTTAAGTGCATGCTTAGATGATATTTGAACTTTGTCATGATGTTTGGAATGAAGATCAACAACATCTCTTTTCTGCCCTACCCTTCTTTTTTCTCCTCTTTTAACTAGATCATTCTAGCTTCATTTTTATTGTGAATATCCATCATAGATTAGTATTTAGATTAGTTATTGATCATAATTCACCATTTTTAGTATCAAATACTTCATATTTTTCATATATCAAATATTTGACCATAGTGGCTCCCAACCACCAAACATTGTAAATATTATGAAACAGTCACTTGTTCTACCTCTGTTCGATCAAAGATAATAAGATTATCACAACCTATAACTCATGCATTGAGTTCTTAGGAATTATAAAATGAAAAGTTTTTCTTAAACACTCAATGAAATTATGATACACATTTAGGCATCAACACCCCCATGTGACAATAAAACAACATGGAAGAAAAATGGGGAAACAAAAGAAACTGAATGGGGTGGCTGAGCTAACTCCAAATATAAAAGACAAGTGGATGTTGCTTACATAGTTCCATGTATTCAAGGTCCAACATGAACTTCAAGCCAAGTGTAGTTCTCCTAGGAAATGGGATAGAAGAAAAATTCTAATAAGAAAAAGATTAATGTTTTAGAGGAAAAAGGAAAAATGGGCTCATAAAATGACAAGATCTTTCAAATCAGTGGTCTTTCAAAATAACAAGCATGTGGGACAATTAGAATAAACAAAAGTGTGATATAATATTTTTTTTCTTTTTTATATCATTTTATGATGTTTTTGGGTGTTTTTAGATAAGAAATAGAAATGAAATATGAATAAAAGGTCCAAGGAACTACCTATCTAAGGAGATGCACATCCATAGGTAAGAGTTCAAATAATATATAAAATGGTTGCAATAGTCCATGTTCAAAAATTAGTGAGAGCAAGATCCTTTTAATAAATTAATGCTAGCCAAATAATGGTAAAATAATAGAATAGTATAAAACATGAGATAAATATGAAGTACCATCCAGTAGGCAAAGATCCTAAGCCAAAAAGGTGTCCATGTTCACTTGTCTATAGAAGAAGCTACAAAATATTGTCTAGGCTGAACTGCTGAGTAGAACTAGTATTGAATGTGTTCATTAGTGCCTATTAGTCATAATGAGGATCATATTTGGTTAATGGATAAAATATTTTTAGGTTATAATGGCCCAAGACATGAAAATAATGTGGTTCTCAAAGAGAATAGTCTAAAATGAATAGGTTCAAAAAGAGGATGGTCTAGGATAATATAAAATGAGTCAAACTAGAATATAAAAAATCTAAAGTACCAACGGTCCAAATATTCAACTATTCAATGTGATAAAATAATATGGTTCTCTTAAGAATGGTCCAGGGTATGTCAAAACACAAAAAACATGGTCCAAAATGGGATGGTCCATGATATAATGATAGGAGATTATAACTTCAACACAAGATGCCCATAATTAAGGGGGTCTTGTAGATAATGGTTTAAATGGATGTCAAGCATAGAACCTCCTAATATGCACAATGTTCATGGGATATACAGGTTCCTCACCATTCAGTATGC
This sequence comes from Torreya grandis, assembly GCA_037957365.1. NCBI lineage: Eukaryota > Viridiplantae > Streptophyta > Pinopsida > Cupressales > Taxaceae > Torreya > Torreya grandis. The sequence continues at coordinate 406,608 of JARHVA010003532.1, read as the reverse complement.
CCTCAATCCATAGTTTGTCATGATAAGATATGACCCCAGCCAATTAGGTTGGAACTTACCTATTTTCTTGCATTCAACATTTGTATTCTTTTGGTTCTCTTTCAAGACCAAATCACTAATTTCAAACTCGTAAGGGAGATTTTTATTGTTTTAGCTTATTTATAATCTTCTATAATAGGCTTTCAAGTTTTCTAGGGTATCCAAATGCTTTCCATCAAGGATTTGCAATTCTTGTAACCTTGAGACTCTATATTCCTCATCATCTTAAATATTATCTAAAGAAACTTAAAATGAATTCAGATCAATCTCAATCAAGATAATAACTTTTATGCCATAAATAAGGGAGTGAGGATTGGATCCTATAATATTTCAATGACTAGTTCAATAAGCCCAAATGGAAGGAAAAAATTACAAGTGTCAAATATGGCTAGTGTCATTGACAATCTTCTTGAGAATGTCTATAATGGTCATATTTGACACCTTGTCTTGTTCATTACCTTGTGGGTTATATGGTTTGGATTTCTTTTGATTGATTTTTAATTTTGAAAAAATGTATTTTACATCTCTATTTACAAAGGATCTACCATTATCAAATATAATGTGTGCTAGGATGCCATATCGATAGATGATATGGTAATGAATGAACTTGGCTATCTGCTTCCCAGTGACATAAGTGAGATGAATGGCCTCAATCTACTTAAATACTCAAAAGTAGTTAAAATATGTTCGTGGATATTATAAGATGTTGATTTTATTTTACCTATGTGATCAAGGACCCAAGAAGAAAATAGACATGGTGTAGTGATCGACTATAGTGGTAAGGAAGGTGCATGTATCAAATTACCATGTTACTAACAAAGAACACATTTACTAATATAATTGAAAGCATTTGTCTCCATTTTGGGCCAATATTAACCTACTCTAAGGAGTTTTTTAGCTAAGACTACACCATTGGTATGGGCCCCACACATTCCTTCATGAACTTCCTTAAGCACTAGCTTGGATTCTCTTAAAGATAAATAACAAAGTAACATTTCATCATAGACTTTCTGATAGAGTGTTTTTCCTAAGAGGCTATAATGGGTTATATAGTGAAGGAAAAGTTTATGATGATTATTAGATAAGTTAGGTGGAAAAACATGATCATAGAAATAATTATAAAAATCTTAGAACCAAGGCATCTAGGTGGGGGATTGGGACTAGCAATGGTGCATACCCTTTTTGAATCTAGTAAGACATGAGTAGGTTGTAGAATACTTTCAATCATAAATTGATACTCTTTAGCACTACTATTAATCTATATCATAGACCCAATTATCACCATTGCATTGATAGATTTGCTATTGGCCCTTGATACTTATTCAAATTATAGGATTTAAAATGAGTCTTGAGATTATCTGCAATCTTCTTGTAAGTTACAAGCTTGTCATCTCTAGTTTGATATTGATCTATAGCTTGATTGATAATCAATTAGGAATCACCATCAACCAATAAATGTTAGATATCCCATTGTACTACAAGAAGAATTCATGTAGTTAGTGCTTCATAATCAACCATATTTTTGGTATAATTAAAATTGATATGAAACACTTTTGGAATCAAATCCCTTAGCAGTGTACTCAAAAAAATGATTGTTCTAGATCCATGGGATATAAAGGAGCCATCAAAATATAATTTCCATTATTCAAGTTCCTAATTCACTTCCTCCAATATCATAATAGAATCATATGGGAAATCAAATCTAAGTGGTTGAGTGTCTATAATAGGGTCCTCTACAATTTGATCAGTAATAACCAACCTCTTAATAACTTTTTGATTCTAATACTCAATATCAAACTCACTTAGGATAATGACCCATTTAACCATACATCATATGAGAGATACATTGGATAATAAAAATTTGAGAGGATCCACCTTGGCTCTGACAATTATTTTGTTGTTCAACATATAATATCACAACTTTTGGGAAGTAAACACCATAACTAAGTATTCCTTATCAATAGACATATAATTGTGTCCATAAGCCATCAGTGCGTGGCTTAAATAATAAACTACATATTATTTACCTTGATCATCATGTTGGGATAAAAGTGCCCCCAATGCATGCTTAGTCACTGATATGTACAAAAGCAATGTGTAGACACCTAAAACTGGCCACTGATAACCTTCAACTAGGATTTTAACCAATTTCTACCAAAGTGCAAAATTTGTCTTAGAAACACTAGAACACATTAAATGAGTTGAAATTGATATATTCAAGTGCTGATTTTGGCTAGAGTGTCACTAAATGGGGTAATGAAATTTATGAAACAACTAACTTTGATCAAATCATTCCGAGTCAAAATGGCATTTTCACACTTAGGTACTCTAAATTTATCTTTTTTATGAAATTTATTTTATGATACACATGTTTTTTTAATTTTTTGTTAGAAATATCTTAAATGGGATAACGAATGCAATGCATATAACATCGCATCCTAATTCCAATCTAGTCAAAATTTGGGCCAATAACAAGACATTCTGAGTATTTTGAGTAATTTATGCAAAAAGAGCTAAGGATTGCATCAAAGTGATTAATCATGCTTAAGGGATAATTAAACCAAATCATGAGCCTAATTAAGAATTAAATAGAACTTTCTGAATAATTCCTTTTTAAAAATTAATATTGAATATCTACATCATCAGGTGACATCATTTCTTGGGAAGACATCCCTAGGTCATAAATGGATAAAATATCAAGGTTAACCCCTCCCATGCCTCATTAAGACCCTTCATGCCCATTCATTTCCCCTCTATATCAAATATTGATGAGCCTATTTATGAATTTTAATTACATAATTGAATTAACCCTTAGCCACACATCTCCATCTTAAGATGGATGGTTTAGGTTGATTCTAACCATTTTTGAAAATATATAAATAGGAGGCCTTGCCTATTGAATTTTAAGCTCTCATATGCCAATGTTATAATGCTAAATTAATTCCAAAGATTCATATAAATTATTGTTATAATGCCCAAATATTGAGCCAAGGCAAGCCAAGCCAAAGCCAAACATGGTGTCAAGGAGAGATCGAAGTAGCCACACTTCATTGATGTAGACTTAATGAGAATAGAACTGAGCAAACCACTACAAAAATAATTTTGGAGTATCCAAGGAAGGTGAAGGAAGGTCTTTATTTCATATTTTAGTTGTGTTTTCCATTTTTGTTTTGTTAACTATGCTCCCCCTAGTAATTAGGCCTAAATATGTTATGTTAGTGTGTTTATTTCATTTTAGAATTAACACTATACTAACTATCCTATCTTGAGTCAAATTCCTTGTTCACATAATGGCATGCTTGGCAGGACCTCATCCCATAAACTTGGTCACAAATCTCTTTCAATAAACTCTCTAATCTTTTCCATGTAGGATCTTGGAGTGAGAGGGCCAAAAAGAGTGAAATTTTAAGTTCATTTTCCATTTTTTTAACAATGTTTTTATTTTTATAAACCTCAATTTTGCTTTCTATTATGACATCGATTCTCACATAGTATAAATTTTGTGTAATAAAATCACTATTTGCTAAATAATGAATCTGTGGACTTGAGTAATGATATCATCATCTCAAGGAGAGATATCATCCTTTTGGGTAGTGATATCATCATTTTGACCAGTGATTTCATTCAAAATAATGATTTCATTACAAAATAGTGATATCATTCTAGAATAATGATATCATTCCTAGGGTAGTGGTATTGTTGATTTGGCCAGTTATTTCATCCAAAAATAGTGATATTGTGTTTTCTATTTGGTCTAACTTATAACAGTGATATTATCATCTAAAATTGTGATTTTGTAGGGAAATAATGATATTGACCACATAACAATGATTTTAAAATAGAGAGCTTGTTTGAGAAGTCACTTCACTCATTTACAAATTAGCTTCAAAGTTAAAGGACATCCTAACTTTTTCATTACAAGATCAAGCTTGAATTTGTTAAAACATGCCTTTTAGACCTTCTTTAAAAGTTAAAATGGATTAATAACCTTGTTTTGGTCTTAACGAAAAATTTAGATGCTTAGGTAAATGTTTTGACAAATTTTTCTTTCAAAGTTACAGCTTAAGACCAAGGGGTCAAAATAACACCACCTAATCTTTCATTTGGTGCTTAAAATTGAACTCACTTGTCAAATTTTGTCTTCAATAATTTTTTAAATTGAGTTTGATTTTCAAAAAGAGGGACATTGCATGTATGTTTTGTCATTCATCCCATTTAGGGAACTTTTAGAATCAAAAGCACCATCTTTATTGCAAACATGCCTTTTCCAAGGCATAAAAAGAATGTCATTTCAAGAACTCCCCAAAAAATTGCAATATTTTGGGTGATCTTGAAATGACCCTAAAGTCTTTCTATTAGTAATTTATTTTTATGCAAATTTGTTTTACGAGGGGCGCTTCATTACCTCCAAAGATTTCTTTAGGGAATATTTGACCTGGAGTTTCATCTCTCGACACTGACTTCAACCACTCCCACTAGGATTATAGGTTTGAGTTGTTAAACCACCTTATAGTGTTGAAGTTTCACACAAGATGTATCTTTACTTTGGACATTGCACTATACTGAGAAAATTGTGGATGTTGTGGTTACAAAAAGGACAATACCTTTTTGTAACAAACCAAGTGATTAAGATAGCAAATTACATGAATTTATTTTTCATGATGATGTGAAATTCATTATGTAATTGATCCATCTATAATGATCAAAAACCAATTAGTTTTAGTCAACCCCACATTGTTATACCCTTACTATGATTTAGATGATTATACTTAGTGTATTTTGTTCATTTTTGCATGGTATGTTTTGAGACCAGAACCTAATTTTTTGTTTATAAACCATGTCAAAACCAATTTGTTTATATGTCACTCTTTTATCTAAAGAGATGTTATGATAGTCATTTTGCACCACACTTGTGCCTTAAATTTTTTGATAAAATTGTTTATGTGTGTGCCACTTGAGTTGAGGTGGGTATCATTATGCTTATCAAGTTTAAACCTTTGAGTCTTTGAAACATAAATTTTATCACATCATTCAAGCATGCTTACATTGTTAGGATACTCAATTTATTTCAAGACTTGTTTACCATTGTATCAAATTATATTTGTTTCAAACCATGTCATGTATACCATTTGGACCTTGTTTATGCACTATCATACTATCCAATCTTGTCTAACTTGTTTGGTTAAAACCTAGTTTTCAACATTGAGTTTTCAATTAACCTTATCAAAGTTTGGATTCAAACATTGATTGCTTTCTATTTAAGCCTTAATTCATGGGACTGATACATAGATATTTCTCTTTTGGGTTATATAACTTTTATTAATTGATTACCCAAAATTTAAAATTATGAATGGTTTATTTGTCCAGTACCTATCTTCATCATTGTATGTGCCTTTATTTGGGAGAAAACAACCTTTATTTTAGATCCTTCTACCTTATGGTTTATGCCAACTGATCATGTTTATATTTTATTTTATGTGTCAAGTCTATGTCAAATCTATTTCCAAACTTATTAGAATAAATCAAATTACATCATCCTTTGTTTCAAGCCTAGATTTTGACACAATTTGGCCAAAATTCATATTATATCCTATTTGGGCCTAGATTTTGACTCCACATTTGGATAAAAAATCTATCAACTCTTTTCCCTTTCCTAGTTTAGACATTGTTTGGAACACTTTGACCTAGACCTTTGACATGTTGGTTATTATTTAGATACTTGACATTTTGTGTGTATGACATTTAACATTAGATTGTTTTATGCCAAATATTATCACAAATCATTATATAGATACAAATCCATGATCAAATCATTGTTTATAGATATAGCTCCTCCTTCGACCAAGTTTGAACCATTTATCTTTTAGACATAGTTTTTCAGAGTTTGTAAAACTCTAAGCCTTTTTGTTTTAGAGATTTCATCATTTATATAGATATGTCTAGCTACACTTATGATGAATTCATGTAAAATCCAACTTATGATATAATGGCTACACAAAATCCCATTAGAAATCCCTAAAAAGAAAGATTTTCTAAGGAGTTTTATTATTCTTCCTATAATACTCCATATGGGGAACATAGTCAAAATACAAAAAATACAAATCAAATAACCAATTGGGATGATATGGTTTATGAGGAGGAATTTAATGACCCAACTATAATTAATGTTATTCTAGATATGTATCTATACCCTCTTTACAATAATCAGTACACAAAACATATTCAAGAACTAATTTATGATCCAACTCAAGATTGGGATTATATGGTTTATGAGGAGGACTTAGATGCATTGGATTTTCTAAGCAATCAAGCTCCATAATGCCCCATTACCATTCTAAGACCTCATCCTTTGGCTTGTGTGAGTAACCAATCCCCATACCACCTTGTTGTTACCATTTCAAGACTTCATCCTTTGGCTCATGTGAGCAATCATACTCCACAATTCCCTACCATTATCCAACCATAGGTTATTCCTCATCTAGTACCAATCCCATCACAACCTCAACTGATCCAAGCATTTGAAAACAAAGATATGTTTAAAACTAGTATTTTCCATCTCATTAGAAACCAAGGTCAAGAGAACCAACCAATCCATAATGATTTTGTTGAACCAATCATTTGTGATAAGTAAACCTATGATTAATCACCTTTTAATCACATGCTAGTTATTGAGGAGTCTCACTCTAATGAGCCAGTATTTCCTAAGTCACTTCTTAATGATTGTAACTAAATTTGGGAAAATCATTACCTTAACCATATGCCTATTTTTCAAGAGCCTCCTATTGATAGAATAATCTACGAGGAGTTATCTCTTGAGGTTTTTCCCATTTTAGAGGAGTCTCACTTTGAGAAACCCATATTTTTGGATCCCATTATGCCATCATATGCCATTACTTGTCCAATACCAAACATTCAATAACAAATCATTGTAACAGAGTACCCATAAAATGATAAATCAAAATTAGAGTCAGGTTTTATTCTTAAACTAACATCAAAATTAGAATAAACATTAGTCTTAACATCAGATTCAAAGTCCCTTGAGTCAGAATTAAATTTAGAAGAAGAATACATTCATGGTTTTTACATTATTGGTTATTCATGCCTAGCAAATTAGTTTGAATACATTTGTGATCCTTCCATGTTTTTTGAGGATGGATACTTTAGCATCGACACAAGTTCTCCCAGTGTCTTCTATGAGGATTATATTTCTTCTCCCCATTCCATTACCATTTTACAAGACATTAACACTAACCAACATATCCATTTCATTAACATTCCATCTCCCATAAGTGTTGATTAGGATCTATAAAATCAAACTTTGTTAAAATGCATCCATGGTGACATAGAAGTTAAAGAAGAGAAAATAGTCCAAGACCACATTCATGTAGTAGAAGAACACTCTTCTAGTGAAACCTTTGTGGAGGTGCTAGGGGACATTCAATGTTTAAACTCAACATCTTCTATTAAAACATTTTTGGAGGTGCTAGAAGACAATCAAAGTCAAAATTCAATGATCCTTAGTGAAACCTTCTTGGAGGCACTACAGGACAATCAAGACAACTTCATTGGTGAAAACCTCATCGAGGAACCAATAGCTAAGCAGAAAATTTCTTCAATGCTTGATGAAGACAAAATCAAAGATAAAATCAAATTAGCTTCCTATCTACAACCTAATCAGATGGTAGATACACTCAATATAAAACAATAGAAAAATTTGGTGGTCCTATTGAGAGAAGAATTCTTTGGCCCCACCACATCCAAATTTATGTTGAATCTAGCATCAAGAACATTACATGTGACTAAAAGTCCTAATCTTAATTTGTTTCCCAATAATTGCACATTCTATTATCATCTACCATTCCATTTACAAAATAAACCTATCATCAAAATTTTATCCCTATTTACCATCCATGACCACACTTTCATTTATAGAGGCTACAAAGATACCTTGTCTCAACATTTGAAGGAAACAAAATCAATGACCAATGAAGATCGTAAAAGCATTCTTAGCATCTAGATCTACAACTAGTTATTGATAGATCAACTATTCAAAATAGGTGTGGGGTAGCAATTAACATGATCACATATTATAGTTGTATCATTTTTTTATCAAGACATACATAGCCACTTCATAAATAACAATAGAATCATATGCCCTTTACCATACACAATCCAAAAACATGTACCATACCATCAACCAAACAAAAGCATGTACCAAGCCATTATTGTTTATCATTTCAAATTTCCATATCTATTTGTCATTGTCACATATCCTAGCTAGTCATATTAACACTTACGGGCAACCCTCTTACCATTCTATCCAATCAATAAAATCATCACTATCCTTAGCAAGACCATAGCATCCTATCATTCCATTCCTATCTAGACCAAAGCCTAATTTTAGTCATCCTACCTAATCCTATTTTGATCTTGGTTCCTTTGGTTATTATTTCAATTTTCATGAGGATATTATAATCAAGTTTCAACTCTTATCAAATCCATATTTCAATGACAGTCTATGAAAATAGTGTGACAGTTGATTTGGTAAGATATCTTTCATTTTCCATTATATATCAAGATTGTTTATGTGAACCTGATTATAAACTCTTATGGGGAAATTATTGTTCATTGGTATTGATACTAATTATAACAGCCTATGGTAAAATTATTATCATTGATATAATCCATTGTATCCTAGTTATAACTACCTATGGGCAAACTAGGGTCAACATTTTTTTATCATGTATTACTGCATCACTTTGTCATTCTTATTTTCATTTGTCTAGCCATTTGCTGGATTTGAGAACTTGTTGGGACCTAGTAAGTTTCTCCCCAAATTTTGTGTGGATATAATTAATTTAACATGAGGTCATTTTGGGACTGTGTGAGCCATGCTCAATTCATGTTGAGTTCACCTCACTCCCCCTTTCCATGCACTCTGACCATTTTGCAAGAAATCTAAGCCAAATGCTCTCATCATTTTGTGAGTAAGTATCTTATCATTATCTAACGAGTTGAGATACCTAAAAGTTCCAAAAACATTCATAATATTTCAAAATCTAAAAATATTTGTTCATTTCTAAGCCTAGTCAGTTATCTTCAATTTGTCCTACTAGGGCATGGCCATTATAGGATTCTTTCTATTTCTTTTCTTCTTAGGATTTCTTTTTATTTGTTTTATGTTTTTATGTTTTTTTGTTTTCTTGCTTATTTTTTTACTTTAAACATTTTTGCCTTGACTCAATTCATATGTGTTCATTGGGTGATTCCTTTCACATTATTCTTGATTCTATCCATTATTCATATGTCAACATTATCATCATGGTTTTTATCATTGGTACATTATTTTCTAGTTTTTATTGGATTAGGAGTCAATCCTTACACATATTTTGGCTAGGTCTTCATGGTTTTCTATCATGATGCCTAAAATCACATTCTACATCAAAAATTAGCTTCAAAAAGGTCTATAAGCAATAGAGCCATAGAAGTTTCTTCTTGGCACCTTGGCAAATCCTTCCACCCGTCTTGATCAAATCAACCTAATAACCATTCTAGTTTTATTAATGGTAATAAGGACATGCATCTCCTCATTGGTAGGTATAACTAAATATTTTACAATAATCAAGTCTTATTCTTTTATCCATCCCTTTCATCATTTTGTGCATCATCATATGCCTAGTTGTTTGTGACTTATTTTCGTCATTGATCGCATATACGTTTGCACCTTCTCATCTTTAATCAATATTATAGATTATATCCTTGAGTTATGCTTGCTAATAATCCCTAATTAGGGCATAATCATCTTTATAAAACAATCCAGATCCTCTTAATGATTATAATCGCTTATGAGCAAATCATTATTTTTTACTTTTAATTTTGATTATAACCACCTTTCAGAAAATTAGTATCCTTTTTAAATCAATTCATGAAAGAATTTTCTCATTTGGATTAATCTCACCCATATTTTAATCCCACTTTTTCTTCTTTCTTCTTTTCAAGGGACCGTCCATCAACAAATGTGATGGTCACTCCTTCGAGGGGGCATCATCATATGAATTTAAAAAAAAAACCATTTGGAGATTTATTCTTCAATCATCATCTTTTTTTTGGAATACAAGCCATTTTTATATTTTAATAATACATTACTATTCTTATATCTTGTAATTCCTTCCCAAATAGGGGAAAACTATAGACACCTAAAATTGGCCACCAATAACCTTCAACCAGGATTTTGAACAATTTTTGCCAAAGTGCACAATTTAGCTTAAAAACACTAAAACACATTAAATGAGTTGAAGTTGATATATTCAAGTGCTGATTTTGTCTATAGAATCACTAAATGGGGCAATTCAATTTATGAAACAACTAAATTTGATCAAATCATTTTGAGTCAAAATGGCATTTTCACACCTAGGTGTTCTAGACTGTTCTTTTATATAAAATTTATTATATGAAACATGTTATTTTGTTATTTTGAATTGGAAACATCCTAAATGGGATAAAATATCCAACACAATTTACATTACATCCTAATTCCAATCCAATCAAATGTTGGGCCAATAACAAGACATTCTGACCAATTTGAGTAATTTGTACACAAAGAGCCAAGGTTTGCATCAAAATTATTAATCATACTTAAGGGATAATTAAAAAAAAATCATGAGCCTAATTAATAATTCCATATAATTTTTTTAACAATTCCTTTTTGGAAATGATTACTAAATATTAGCATCATCAGGTGATATCATTTCTTGGGTAGACATCCTTAGGCCATAAATGTATAAAATATCAAGGTTAACCCCTCCCATGCCTCATTAAGACACTCCATTCCTATTAATTACCCCTATATCACAAATATTGATGATCCTATTTTTTAATTTTAGTTACATAATTTAATTAATCCTTAGCCACACATCATCTTGAGATGGATGTTTCAGGTTGAATCTAACCATTTTTTAAAATTTATAAATAAGAGGCCTTACCTATTGAATTTTAAGCTCTCATATGATAAAATTATAATGTTGGATTGATTCCAAATATTCATTAAAATTAGTTTTATAATTCCCAAATATTTATCCAAGCCAAGCCAAGCCAAATCCAAACATGGTACGAAGGAGATATGGAGGTAGCCACACTTCATTGATGCAAACTTCATGAGCACAAAATTGAGAAAGCCACTACAAAAAGAATTTTAAAGCACCCAAGGAAGGTGAAGGAAGGTATTTATTTATGTTTTAGTTGTGTTTTATATTTGTTTTGGTAACTAATCTCCCCCTAGTAACTAGGCATAGAGATATTATGCTAGGGTGTTTATTTCATTTTGATTTCATTTTGGAACAAACACTATACTAACCATCCTCTCTTGAGTCAAATTCATAGTTCACACTACCCACTTTAGATTAGTAACCATCTACCTAATTAAATCACATAGAGATTTGCTACTCTTCAAGTACCACACCTCTATCTTAAAACCCTATCAAAAACCTACATGTCCTACCCATTATTCTATCAATAGGTTAAAATAAATTGCACACCTATAACTCATGCCCTAAAGTGAAGTTTACCTATATTAAGATCCTAAAATGTTATAGGCTACGTCATTATGGCTTTTCTATACATAAAAACCATACCAATAGTTAAATGGTACTATAATGAGGGACAACACCCCTAATAGTAGTAGTTATCCTTTACATAGAGTTATACTAGAGTCACTCAAGAGAGTGACCAGATCTAATTCTCAATCTAGTTTTCTAGTCTCATTCTTGACAAATCATGGGAGACCTATATTTGTTCCAACAACCTAAATTCATAACAATCCCTATTTAGTACGGAACCCCTTAATTATAAGGAACCCTTTACCCATTAATCAACCAATGGCTTAGCAATATCCCTGGCTAGTTAGATCTATTATTCTCATCTGAGGAGATGTGCATGATTTGCCTTGAAATCCTAAAAATTACTTGCCATCCTTTTCTCCTTTAGGGGCAAGAATAATAGAGGAACATATAAAATTAGTTAAAGTTTCTTTAATATTAATTAATTTCATAGATGAGGATGTTACATACAAATTATTCCCTTTTACTTTGATGGATGTTACTTATGATTATTATTTAAATCTAACCAAAAATTCCATCACTTCTTAAGATCAATGTCAAGAAAATTTTCTTGGATAATTTGGATAGGTCACGAATATTGGTTTGTTATACAAAAACTTCACCATCATGAAAAGGGAACCTAATGAGCCCATCCATGCTTTTAACACAAGATGGTAGAAGATGTACAACTAGTTGACCCCAAGGTATAAAATAGAGGTGGAATTAGTGTTAGAAATGTATAATAATTCCTTAGACCCTATCACTATCATGTTATTGAGAAAAGTAACTATGGATATCACTTTGGCATTAACATTTTAAGAGGATATCACCATAGATAGGCATCTCAATCCCCAAATGCCTAGAGTGCCCAATGTCAACAATGGTTTTCCAACACTAAATCTAATTGCACATGTAAGATAGAATGTCTTAGAATTTAATCAAAATAAATTATACAAACTACCTATCATGACACAGATAACACAACCAAATTTTGGTTACATGAATAATCGTGTGATGGGCAATGGTTATCATCAGAACAAACAAGTGGTTTCACTATTCACTACCATTTCATAAGGTATGGATTCCACAAAGGCATAACTAGATTCTATTCAAAAGGTGGTTAAAAAGTTACACAATGATTTCCTAAATATGTAAAGGAAGATGGGAAATGCAAATGTCCCAAATGAAAATAAAAATACTAGATTACATAGATACAATAGATCATTTAATAGGCTTTAATATCCTAACAAGCTTCCATAGATCAACATAGCAGAGATGGCTCTTCCTAATTGGTGAAGAATTCAAAATACATTCAACCATGGTGAACTCAACTACATTGAATTTTGTACAACATTCAAAATATTTCAAAGAGAAGTGGTTAAACAAGATCAGATGCATAATCTACTTGAGTATCATCTAGATCCTGGCTCTTCTAGAACTACCATGTTATTTGAAACTCACAAGTTTCCTTTTATAGGTGAAGATGAAAATGAGATGGAGGACAACATAAATGAATTTCATGCTTTCTAATAGTTATAGATAGGTTCATATAATCTAAGGAATAAGTATCCATTCACAAAATTAACTCCTCCAAATACTATGGTGATTCCTCCTAATCCCAAAGTAGATAATAATCCACCCCCTCCAAAGTGGAATGATCAATAATAGAGTAAGGAAGAACCAATCAAAGGAGGATACAATATTGTTGAGGATATGAAGAAGATCAAGGTGAATATAACTTTTCATGATTTAGCATAGATCACTAAAAAAATGATCTATTCTATAAGTTTATTATTGGAAAGGCACCTATGGAGAAAGTGAAAGCATCTATAGACAAATCAAAAACATCCAACACCAAAATCATCTACAAGAGTAAGATAGAAGTTCCACCCTTTTTACTGACTATCAGGGCATTCGGTAAGAAATGCATAGTTATTTAGTTAATTTTGGAGCATCTTTAACTATCATGCCTACATCCATGTCAAAAGTTTGGTTTGACACCAAACCCTTCAAAGAGGATAGTTTCATAATTTGACAAGACAGTGGTCCCAATAGTTGGAGAACTAAACAATGTACACATTCAAGTAGCATATGAGCCAAGATTACAAATTACAATTAATATTCTAGTAGTGAACATACCTAAAGTCTATAGTCTATTATTGAGTAGGGATTGGTCTAAAACACTTAATGGATATCTCTCTATAAACTTTTTTCATATACGTCTACCATAGAGAGGAGTTGTGAATCAAATCAAAATTAATAGAGAGCTAAGAATGAAGTATCCCATTACATAGTATAATGTCAAGAATGAAGAAGTAGAGTCTCCTAGCCTTGGTATTTATACTTTTTCTACTTAGAATCAAGTACATAAGATAAAAACTAAAGGTAATAATCAAATATAGACCCTAAATTTTTATGGTGCTAGACCCAAACAAGGATTAGGCATGGGAATAAAGCTGATTAATCCACAATGTAAAAAATTATTGGCAACATACAGGGTGTAATTTCCATGTACTAATAATAGAGATGAGTATGAGGATTTAGTTCTAGGATTATAGTTTACACTCAAGAATAATGTCAAGAAAATATTAATATTTGGTGACTCAGAGTTGGTGGTTATTCAAGATAGAAATAAATACCAATGAAATATGTCTTATTTGAAGAGATATAAGTAGAGAGTGTGGGACGTGATTGAAATTTTTGAAGTGTTCAACATCTTATCACTTCTTAGAGAGAAAAATTAGACTGCTAATTCATTAGTTGCTTTTGATAATAATCTAGAGTTGTTACAAGATTTTAAGGATATTAATAACTTTTGTCAAGAGTAATCAGATAAAGAGGGCATTCTTTAGCTCAAAGAGATTTGAATTCTAGTCAGGTTGGTCTCCTTGGAAAGACCATTTGACATAGATACTCAAGTACAATAACTAAGATAGTCTAAAGTCAATAAATTAGATTTCAAAAGAGAAAATCTAGGATATGAGAACAACCCATGTTATGTTAATATTAGTCTCATCTACACCCCAAAAGAGAGGTAGGAAGTGAAGGAATTAATTTCTTGATATAGGGACATGATTTCCTAGACATATGAAAATCTAAAAGTTTATGACCCTCATGCCATCACTCACATGATTCCCTTAAAGCTAGATCATAGACCATTCAGATAGAGAAAGAGATCAATCGATCTTAGTATAGATCCTCTCATTTAGAGAGAAGTGGAGAATCTTTTAAATGCAAAAATAATCTTCCCCATCTGACATTCTACTTGGGTGGCCAATTTGGTCCTATTAAGAAAGAAGAATGGTGAGATCAGATTATGTGTGGAATTTAGGAACCTGATTAAGGCTTTTGAAAAAGACTATTATCCCCTACCTTCTCTAGATGAGGTGATACAAATAAAAAGTGCTTATAAAATGATGTCCTTCTTAGATGGATTTTTAGGCTACTATCAGGTACTAACACAACTTGAGGATAGAATAAAGATGGTGTTTACCATGAATTGGGGAACTTGTGTATATAAGAGGATGCCTTTTGGCCTAATAAATGTAGGATCTACCTTTCAACATGCCATGGATCACACTTTTAAAGGATTGATAGGAAAATGTATAATCATCTATATGAATTACCTTACTATATTTTTAAAGAATTAGAAGGACCACATAAGTCACCTAAAATCTATATTCGAAAGATGTAGAAGGTTCAATATTTTATTAAACCCAAATAAGATCATATTTAGAGTGAATGAAGGCAAGATTTTGGGGAAAATCATCACCAAATATGGGATCACCATTGGTCCAAATACAATTTAGGTGATTTCAAAAATTTATCCATCAAATAACAAGAAAGAGATCAAATCATTCTTTAAAAAGGTTAAATTCATAAGGAAGTTCATCCTAGGATTTGTAAAGATTATTAGACCTTTGAATTTCATGCTCAAATAGGATTCCAAAATAGAATGGATAGATGAAGCTCAAAATTACTTATAGGACATTAAAAACATAATATCATAGGTTACAATGTTGATCAGTCTAGATTTTGACAAGAATTTCTACCTATACTCATTTGATTTAGAACATATGATTGGTGATATCATCACATATAAGAAGGATGATACTGAGCATCCAATCATGTTCATGAACATGAGTTTGATATATGCAAAGTTCAAGTACTCTGATTAAAAAATAGATTTTTGTCCTTGTCAAGGCTATAAAAACGTTTAGACATTAATTTTTGAGGAATAAAGTCATTTCCATCATGCTTGATCCTTCTATCAAGCTCACTCTATCACATAGTGATCTAGGAGAATGGTGAGGAAAATGGATGGCCAACCTACAAGAATTTGACATATAAATCAAGCCTATAAAGATCATTCAAGGGAAAGTTATTATTCAGTTGATTATTGAACCAAATCCATGCATCATAGTTGAAGATGTATGTGAAGCTCAAGTATCTAAATTATAATGATATACTAATATAATATAGTATTTAATTATAGGAACTTGTTCCCCAGAGCTCAATAGAGAGAGGAAGAGAGATTTGAGGCTCAAATATACTCATTACATTATTAAGAAGGGAGTCCTCTATAGAATAAATTATGAAGGTATTTATCTTAGAGGTGTATCTATAGAGGAAACTAAAGAAATCTTAGAGAACTTACATTAGAAGATAGGTAGTGGTCATCCTTTTATAAATAACACAGCCCATAATATCTTAAGAATGGTCTACTATTGGCTAATAATTTTTAAATATGCTTAAACTCATGTGAGAATGTGCCATGAATTTCAAGATTTAACCAAGAGAGTACATATAGTAATGCCCTTATAGCCAATTGTTGAAGGAAGATCATTTACCCAGTGAGGTTTAGACTTCATTGGTGTCATCAACCCAAATTCCTCAAGAAACCATAAGTTTCTACTTATTACTATAGATTACTTCACTAAATAGAACAAATACATAACCACAAAGAATTGTAGATCATAAGATGTTATTCACTTCTTGTAGGAACACAAAATAACTAGATTTGGCATGATTATCTCTCTAGTTTTTTATAATGGACCAGCCTTTATATCAGTAGAATTTTTAGAGTGGACACATGATAACCATATCATTATCAAGTCAGATTTTAACCATTACCCTCAAGGAGGTATACTATAAAAATTAATGAATAAGAATCTAATCAATTCAATTAATAAATCAACTAGAGGCAAGCCTAAGGACCAACACATTTTATTAAAGTATGTTGTTTGGGTATATTAGACTAAACAAAAGCAATGTCTTAAAGCTTCACTACACCTATTAGTGTTTGGATGTAATCTTGTATTCCCAATTATGTTGAAGTTACCCACTTATCATTTAATGTAAGACTACATGTAACCAAGTGATAAATCATAATCAAGGTTGTTAGACATAATAAAAATGGAATATTCAAGGACTAAGGCCATATAGACATTCAATAAACATTAGGACATAGTGAAGAGGTGGTTTGATAAGAGAGTGAAAGTTAAAGCATTAAGGATTTCAAATCTAGTGTTATTTTTGGATAAAGCCCATGAGAAGAAAGGACAACATGATAAGTTTTCCCCACTATGGGTTGGACCATACAAGATTTAAAAGATCATAGGCAATAATGCATTTCATTTGAAGGACCTCCAAGGTAATGAAATTACATATCTATTCAATGGATAGTTCATAAAGCACTACTTTAGGGCTATAATGTCATCTAATGTTACTGAATAATGAGGGACAAATGAATGTAGTTTTAGGATTAGATTAGATTTCCCAATTTCTTAAAATAGCTCCCTAATTTCATAGATTATATTTCTCTCTTTCATATAATAGTTTCCTAATTTCTAGATTAATCTTTCTTACTTTCATTATTTTTCTTTCATAAATCAAATTTCATGTTTTCTAGATTAGATTTTAGTGTTTTCTTAGTTTAGTTTCTTACTTTCTTAGATTAGTTGTTCTTTGCTTTCTCTAATGACCAGAATTGTGTTTTATCTGACTATAACCAAGTTAAAATCCAAACCAACTAAGCTTATAACTTGTGGAAAAGGGGAAAAATTAAAATCTTAACACTTTGAGACTAATTTATAAATTAGGCATATTTCTATGTTTTTGAGTCTTTAGGATGAAGGTAGATAATCATGAATTATTTTGAATTGTGTCATAATTTAAATAAGTTTACCATGCATGTGGAATTTTCTCTCAAAATGGTTTAGACAAATTTATAAATTTTTCTTATTTTATTGGATCAAATGCACTTATCACATTAAAAACCCATTGGAAGTGAAATTTTTGGGTATAGGTGTAGCTAACACGGATGTTCTAGTAATGATTTGTTTTATAATTATACCAACTCACTAGAGTTACATCTCTTCTCTTTTCCATTCAAGAACAAAAGAAGAGTGAAAGAAATACAAAAGAATAAAGAACCAATGGATTCAAAAGAGAAAAATAAAATCTAAATACAATCAAAAGGCTCATATGATGAAATAAGGTCAATGTACCACATGTCACAATCAAAAGAAAATAATGGAATGAGAAGAGAAGGATCCCAATGTATCTCTATTTAGGATATAGATGCCTTATTGATAGTAGAGAAATGCCTATGTTTCCCTTATTTTTTATATTTGATAGATACTAGAATGAAACCCACATCCCCATCAATGTCTTTGAGAAAACTCATCACAATATGGGTTAAATAAGCTACACATTTTGACACACACAAATCTAAAAAATTAGAAAGCACGTATGTTATTTGGATTAACTTAGGAGTCTTTTTCATGTTTTTAATTTAAGTATTCTTTTATGGCACACTTCATGATTGATTTAAGATTAAAAACTAGAGTTCTAGGTTCTGGAATACTTAGGAGTATTCCCCCTGTAAGTCACCATTTTTTGTACCCAACATCCCCTTATTTTCATAAGAAATGGGGACCCATTTTTCTAGATTATTGTCTTGACTTTGAGCCCTTATTTTATATGTTTATGCAAATTATGGAAAAAGATCATGATTTGGCCTTTTATAGTTTGGCAAGATGACATTGATATTGTGTTTTCATAGATTAAATCTTTTGTTCTATTAGGTTTTTTACTTTGATCTAATTGTTTTGGACTTATGTTTTCATGGACTAACCTTCTTCAAGAGTATTTTTTGAGCTTTATGTTTTTAGGTTATGTTTTTTGGATTTTCTCTTTTAACTTTTGTTCTTCATAAACTATTCTTTGGGTTTATTATTGCAGACATTTTTTTATAGAGTTTTCTCTTTGCAACATTTTCCCCACAACAATTCTATCAAAATAATTTCCCTGAATCAAACTTTTTATTGTAGACAATCTTGCCAATACACTTTTCTTGACATAATTACCCTTTTTCCCCTTTGAACCTACCCTTTGGGATTTTTGGTAACTTACCCTTTAGCTATTTTGAGATTTCCCTTCAGCCTTATGAAGTAGATCCTTTGGGACTTTTGTCATCGATGAATGTCCTATGAAATAGACCCTTCAGATTATGGCCAAATAGAAAGTACCCTTTAACATTTTGAAATGACCCTTCAACATTTTTAAATTTCCCTTTAGGACTTCTAAAATTCCCTTTTTTTACTTTCTAAACTACCATCCAAGCTTTGTTCAATGTGTCCTTTGGCCATTTTGTTGTAACCATTTTTCCTGACAAAATTCCTTTGGGACTTTTGTAATTACCCTTTCGTCTCCTCCACACCTATCCTTTAGTAATTTTGTCAAATACCTTTTCCATTTTGAACCTTTCCTTAAAACATTTTACTTGAGACACTTTCCTCAAGACAATTAAATTCTATTCTTTTGGGCATTTCATTCGAGAGAATTGAGTCTATGGGAGAATTATTTCAAACATTTTGTCTAAAAAAATTACCTCGATAGAATTCCTCTGAGACTTTTGAAGTGACCCTTTTCCTTCAACTTACCCTTCATAAGTTTTGTTAAGGACACATGTTCATTTAGACTTTTTGAACATACCCTTTGGATTTTTGAAAGTGCCCTTCAAGACTTTTATGGTTACCCTTCAAAAAATTTCTAAGGGCCCTTTCCCATTGAAATATACCCTTTGAATTAGACCCTTCAAGTTTTTTTTCCATGAACTAGACCCTTCAGCATTTTTAAAGTGCCCTTCAGGACTTTTGTGGTTACCCTTTGAGACCTTAATAAGGGCCCTTTCCCATCAAAATTCACCCTATGAAATAGAACCTCTGATTCTTTTCAACATGACCTTCGAGACTTTTATCTCAAACATCTTTTTCCCTATGGTCCTATCCTTTGGGGATTTTTACTCCAAGCTAATTCCTTCAGACTTTGTCTTAAATTTTTTGTCTAATGAAAAATCCCAAAATAATTCCCCCAAGGGCACATGCCCTTTAGACTTCATGAACTAACCCTTCAAACATTTTTAAAGTGACCACTTACCCTTCAGGACTTTGTCCTAGGACCTTTTCTCTCTAATACTTACCCTTCGGGTCTTTTGTCCTGAGACATTTTCCCTTTAACCAATTCCTTTAAGACTTTTGTTCCAATATTTTTTCCCTTTGGGCAATTCCTTCATTGATATTTTGTCTGAGACATCTTTCCCTTCAGTCATTTTGAGACCATTCCTTCAAGCATTCCTTCAGATATTTTTTCCAAGATAATTAAGACTTTAGGAGAATTGTTGTAGACATTTTATCCAAAATAATTCCCCTGATGGAATTTTTTCATGACTTTTGAAATAGACCCTTTGAAGTGGCCACTTAACCTTTGAATATTTTGTCAAGGAAACATATTCCTTTGGACTTTGTGTCTTGAATATTTTTTTTGATGAAAAATACCCTTCAATAGAATTGTTACAGACATTTTATCTGAAATAATCCCCTTATAGAAATTCCAAAATAGAAAGCCTATGAAAATAATCCTAAAATACTTCCCACTTAATAATTTTATCGAGACCAATACCAGACTGCCAAGTGGCACCTTTTCTTAGAGATCATTTCATTATGTTTTGAGCTTAATTTAATATTTTAGACCAAGACCAAATCATATTTTATTAATACTAAAACCTTAGGCTGAAATATTCATGTAGGGTCCTTTATACATATTTTCCAAATTTATTATGCTAAGTCATTTTTTGGCTTATGTTTATAGTAGGAGGGAATCTAAAAGAAATGACATGTGTCAAGTTGAAAATATTAAATTTGACAGTCTCAAAAATAGTATTTGATGATCATGAGGACATCATTTGATGATTACGTGAACGTCAAATTTAACCTTGGCAATGTGTCAAAATGGCATGAGAGTGAGTTGAAATGTCAAAGTTCCATGACAATGATAAGTGTCTCCATCATGGGATCTCAATACACAAATCTAATGAACTACATTAAATCAAGAATAATAAATTTGATTGTGTGAGTCTTAGGTCTACTTTTCAAAAATCTTGGACTCAATCAAGTGTTGACACATGTCACACTTCGATAGCTAGCAGGGCATTATGGATAAAATATGTAGATCTTTGGAAACTTGAGCTATATTTATTAATAGACATTGGGTCTCATAGTTAATATAGAGAACAAACATGCATGTCTTAATTTTAACAATTATTATAAAATTGAAGATCTATAATCTATTAAAGCCATAGGTAAGCATGCAAGGCACATTTTAGATCAGTCATGTATAGCAATAATGTCATTGGTTATAAAACATTGGTAAATCAATTTTAGTCCTTCATGCATATCTCAAAGTTCCATTTAAAGGTGGATAATATGAAAGATCAATAGGTTACTCTCACAACCTATAAAAGGAGATATGTGTAGCTTTAGTAAATGGTGCATCTATTTGTAGTTTGCATACAGTTTGAGCTATAATTGTAAAAATTGTCTTCATCTTCATATATATGCACATGTTGCATAGCTTTGGCAAAGGATATTTTAAATTTATAATTGTAAGTACACTCTTATGTAGTTTTAGATCATAGTTAAAACTCATGTTCTAACTATCACATGTAATGACATTGCATGAAGTTGGAAGATTAGGCAACCCCTTACCCAAGTCTATATAAAGAATTGTAATCCAATTTGGATTTTGGTCAGATAATTTTTGAATATAAGAGAAACATAAATTTTGATCATCATTAGATGTGTTTATGTATTTTATTTCCAATTTATATTTAATTAGTTATTACTTTCATTGGTTGTATGTTTCAATAATTTTTACTGTGAAAATTTTGTGAATGGATTATTCATTATTTTGATTGATGTATTGATCTGTAGATGTGAAATAGCTATTGAGGGATTATTAAATATATTGGTTAAGATATTAAAGTTCAAATTAATTCATAATTATGATTGTGCATGAGTGATTTCTTGGATGTAGTTTGTTGTGTGCGTAACAGCTACCTTAGATACTACACTAGCCCAAGCCATAATCTCCTAATTAAAGGTGTGAAATAATTGCCCTAAAACAATCAACCTTTGTTTGAGGCTTTTGAATTTCCTACATCTTCATATCCTTAGACTTCTTAGTTATGTTTGACTATGTGTGTGTAATTGTTGCTAGTAATAGGCATAGGTTCTGAGAGCATTTTTCCTTTAAAAAGCCAGTCAAGGAATGTCATGTCCCCTTTTTAGTGGACATTGACAGACTTGATGATTAGCCTATTATGTGACCTTCGTAGGCTGATAGGATGGATAGAGGGTCAGGATGGAGCTTGGCTTGGCTTTGATTAGTAGAATTTGTTTCAGTTGACATTCATTTGGACTTTTTTGGGCACATTTGTCTGAGCTCCTATTATATATGGAATTTTAGAATTTAGCAGAGCATCCATGTTATGGCATGATCATGTGCAGAATCACTCCCTGATTCACCAGATTCAAACGGTTTAAGGATCCGACATGTATTGAGGGAGATATTAATATTTGATTGATTTAATCAAATATTAATTATTTAGCCTATTTTTAATTAAGACACCCTAATTCTAATTTAAGAAACCCTAATTAGGGAAAGCACATCTTTTTGAGGGTATAAGGGTTTCTCATGGAGGCCATTAATGATTATTGATTATTGATTGCTAAGAATTCTTCTGTGAAGACTGAGCCAAGGGTTCTAGGATTCCATTTGCATTGGAGAACGTCAACTCTTTAGTGTGTGTGATTTAGAGTTTGTGAGAGATTAGCCAATTTATTGCCAAATTGAGAGATAGCTTCATACAAAAGTTATCACAGAGGTTTACAGGTTTGAGAGATAACTTCATACAGAAGTTATCACAGTATTCCAGGTATTTATTTCATTAGTTTCGATTCAATAAATTATATAGATAGAGATTTTCTGTATTAGTTCCATATTTATTGAGATCTAGTATTCAGTATAGAGGTTACAACATATTATCTTGTTTTTTTATGGAATTTGTACCGATCTGTGCAAGTTTGTATAGTTCTGCATCAGGTCGTACAGAGCTGCAGGCAACTCAGAGATCGACATCGGCAGTCAAGTGACCGACATCGGCTAATTGAAGACTGATGTCGGCATAGTAGCTAACTGATAGAGACTGACGTTGATAGTATATCGACTGACGATGGCATAATAACCAACGTTAGTGACTGTGTGTCGACACAGAAAACTTGAGCCATTCCAGAATTTAGGTTTTATTTTCAATTTTGTAAAAGATCAGGGTTTTAAGACCATATTTGAATATTCCTTTATATGCATGATAGAGGACATCTACTGTAATCATTTGGACAAATAAATAAGATCATTGATTAGCGAGTTAAGAGATTTACTGTGGTTTATTTGTTTATTTGAATTTATTCTACAAAATTTTATCTTTGTTCAGAGCTTTTGTCTTTTCATATTCCCTATTGGTTGGGGATATTACAATGGTATCAGAGCTTTTGTTTAAAAAAGGAGCCCCTAATTAAGGGACATTATAGTGGTATCAGAGCTTTTGTATTTCTATATTCCCTTATTGAAGGGGATATTACAAAGAAGTAGTTCCTAAAAACCATATAAGCTTTCTTTTTTGCCTTACCCTTCCCTCTTTTCTTTTGAGTTTGTTTTGAGATCTACCCACTTTATATTAGTAGCCATATAACCATCCAACTCACATAGATATTCACTACCCTTTAGGAACCACACCTCCATCCATAAACCTTGTCAACAACCTGCATGCTCTACCCACTATTCTATCAATAGGTTGAAATAAATTACATACTTGTAACTTATGTCCTAGATTGGAGTTTACCTCCATTGAGATCCTAAAACATTAGAGGCTACCTCATTACAACTATGGTGTGCATAAAAATAACATCAACATATTTTTATCAAGGTTTTAAGGAAACTCAATTATGGTAAAGAGGATAAAAGGCCTATAGAATTATAATAAAATATATAAACATGATTATAAACCTATAATGTATTCTATAAATCCAATTCAAGTTATAGGCCCAATAAAAAAAAGTGAATGGATTTCAATGTTTCTTAGTTAATTTAGAACACAACATGGAGATTGAAGGGGTGCTATAAGGCCAAGACATGGTTAGAGATATTAGATCTTTAGTTTTTAGGTTTACACCTCACCTTACAAGGTAACTCAGGAAATTGTAGGCAGTCTATATAATGTTGTAGGCATGATTTGGAGCAATGTTTAAGGTATCAAGAGGAGTATTTAGAGGTTTGAAAGTAACTACAATTTTTGGTTTTCAAAATTTTGTTATTCAAAGACATAATTCTATATAATAAGGTTTTAGCCCAAGAAATCTCACTTGCAATCCTTAATGATAGATTGAAGAAGCTTTCAAGAATGGTTAAGAAGGTCATGAGCCTATAACATACCTCTAAAAGCCTTATAAGGCTCTCTAAGGATCTATAATTGTTTTTATAAATATTTTAAGGTAGAAGATTCAAATTTGTAATCTTCTCCCTAAGGTCTTTATCTCAAAGATGAGAAATTGTAGCCATGAACATGGTCTAAGATGTAAAAATAGGTTGTAGGCTTGATCAAGTGTGAAATATAATGGTTCCAAGTATGGAAAACACTTATTGACAAGCCTTCAAGACATGTTTAAAAATATCAAGGCTTCTCAAGATAAATCTATAGGGCTTATTACATGATGGTAAAAAGAATGAGAAGACAAAATTGGACTATCAGTTATGAAGATGCTTGTTCTTAGCTTCTTAGAGAGTTATCATGATCAAATATGATAATATATCCATTTCTCAACCTGTCTAAGAGACTTTTACCTTGGATTTCAAGATAAATTTTAGTTATCTTATGCTTATAAAGCATGCCTAATGATGTAATGAATAGATTTAACTATCATAAAGAGTACAATGAGGTATGGAGGCATTAAAAACTTATCCTAGATATATTTAACTCCTTATATGGAGTAAAAATCATACCAAGTCAACCCAAGTCTCCAAATGGTGGAGGAGGTCTACTTGTAAGTTAACCATTCAACAAGATTTCACATGCATGTATGATGGCATGAGTAAGTTAAGGCAATTAATTCAAGAGTTTCTTAAGGATATCAATCTCAAAGGATCACAACCATCATGTTTAAGTGCTCTTAAGGATAAAAAATAGTAACTAGTAAGGTGTCCTCCCCCACTAATATGCCCATCTTCCATGGGAGACAATCATGATGGTAGGTTTAATGAATAAGATGAGGCTTAATGTCTTTATTTACTTTTCTATTTTGTGATATGAACTAGATCATAGTTTAATGACAATACTTATGAGGTCTTTTAGTTCTCATCTCTTCTCTTTTAGCTCATTTTATTATATATAGGGATGAAAAAGCCTTGTTCATGATCCTTCCTCTTTAGTATGATAAGACTCTTCTCTTTTGGAGACTTATAATGATAGATTAATTCCTTGGAAAAATAAAATACTAAAATTTCTTTCTGCAAGATCTTTCAACTTGTGTTTATTTCATGAGCCTATTGATCTATTCTTGTAGAAAACTATTCTCTCTTGAATTGTTGTCCAAATTCCCCTCACCTCTATGTAAGAACACCATATCTTATAGCTTGTATTATGTGTATCATTAGACTTATGCATGAATTAGATATGTACACTAACTATTATATCCTTCGTCAAGGTAGATGATGACCCTCATAGTTCTGTCTTAGGTCTCATACCTCTATAGATAGTAAATATGGAAGAGAGGTTCAATTTGAAGATTATGTGTAAGAATTTTTAGTACTTATAAGTTCTCTTTTTATATTCCAAGAAAGTGAAGTAGATATATAGACTATCGATGCATCATATCTGTAAGTTTTAGTTCAATTCCTCTTTATTTTTCACTAAAAAATCATAGTCTTACATGTAGATAAGTCTTTAGCATAATTTTAGGACTTTAATTGATCTTAAATTAGTTACATCTAGAATAGGTAGGATTTGGACTTCTCCAGAGGTTCATCCCTAAAGAGCCAAGGTCACACACCTAGGGGATGATCCCATTGTTACCATTAGATCATTTGATTGAATGAGTAAGTACAAGATCCAAGTGACAAAAAGTGGTTAGGAAATACATCATATCCCTTCATCTCTTTATGGAAAATATCAAAGGCATTATAGAATTAAATGTAATCTAGTTATCCATGTTAATTAGTGTTATGCACTTGACACTAGTTTGATAGTTCTATCTCATAGGTATTGAGCTCAAGAAGTTTTTTGGGTTAAGTCTATGGTTTCTTATTTTAGCAGTTAAAGGGACAGTTATATCCTTGGTATGTAAAATTATTATTATAATTTCCTTATCAATGTTTTTAAATTTCTTAAGAATACCTAAGAAATAATTAGTCATATTTTGTACCATGTTTTGGATAACTTCCAATTCATTTTTGGAAGACTCTTGGGGTATTATATGGATGATGTTTACTATAGGTTCTCATACTTGACCATGAGCTTGAAGAACTACTTCACCATTGGTTGGGATAAGGAAGCCTAAGTTCTAGTTAGGTATACCATGCATTAAGGGGAACTAATTGATGATTGTATTTGAATATGGCATGGGTACACTTTGTATTATAATCAAGGATAGGGTTTAAAGCTAGTAAATTTGACACTACATTTAGGATGGTTACGACCATTTGTCCTTGGGAGTTCAATTGTTTGTTCACCTTGACGGCCTCAATGCAAGAAAGTGGTAAATCCACTATAATGGGATCCCTATTTAATAAAATACTATTCCATAGGTATAAAGTTATATTACACATCTCTATGGTTTATTGGGTGTCTAATATTTATAGTGTAGTGACTTGACTATACATTTTCCAAAATATACCATTGAATGTTTTGATGGGTTCATTTACTTCCCTCCTTATGCTAAAAAACTATTGGTACAATATGTTGGGGTTAATGACATTCTCTAACTGGGATAGGAAGGTATTTAAAATTGGCCACATCCTTCAATGGATTTATTAGGTAGGTTTAAGAATTAGTCATAAACAACATCCATCAAGGTGAATAGAAAGAGTCTACATATTACATATTCAAGTTCCACATTTAGGAGTCTAAGAGTTATTTTATTTTAAGTCACATGCTCCTTTATATTATTTCCCACATTAGGTGTGAATCATGGGAGATAAATATATTTTTTCTTAGGTATGTCATGGAAAAATCTAGGAACATTAATGGTAGGTCTATCTAGCTAGGTTATGGGTATAAGATTGATTGGAACATAATGGGTGGATGAAATAGATAGATTTTTTGAGTGTCTTGGTGAGATTAATAACTGGCCAAGAATAGATGTAGACCTAGTGGCACATGTAAATGGATCTAGATTATTTTGTAAATATAATATGGGGTTATAAGTATAAGGGCCCTCTTTCTATAATTATTTTTTAACCTATTTTGGAACCTCAAAATATAACTATTAAATTAAGTATAGTGAGAGATAATGGAAGAAATAAAGGAAATTTAATACTCTCATTTTAGGAATAGTGTTGGGATAGTCTAGTGCATGAATTTTAGGTATTGGGATCCACTAGATAGCCTTCTTGTAATGACTCTCCAAGAAATGGATATTACCACTAGAAGTTTAATAATGTCCACATATACATTAACTTCCTATACAAATTAGTCTTATCTTAAATCTCACCACTCTATTAACTTGGGATCTACAATTATGAATCAATAAAGTGGATTCAAAACACCAATTAAAGAAACCTCAAAAGGAAAAGGAGGTTAATGTATAAAATGATGTTTTTTATGTGAATATAAAATCTTGAATTCTTAAGATCAAATATGAGTCTAGCTAGTGTTTTACCATTATATGGTGGGTTTCACATAAGATCAAATTTTAGCCATGCAAGGAGGGGATTCAAAGGAAATATCACATTCTCAAGATTCATTATATAGATAAACACTTATAATATTATAGCTAATATACACATGAACTTATAATTACCTTATAAAATGAGAAAAAATACATATTATAACTAGAATTACATGTTGTTTATTCTTGATTATCGATAATTATTGGAGAAAATCTATTTATAGCCTTCAATAATAATATTCTCCTCTTTTTACCGTAAAATTAAAATTCATTCTCAAATCAAACAAAATAGAATGTAATCAAATTCCACATAATGTAAAAAAATTATAATTACATTAATTCTTCATGCCTTCTATTACAAAAATGCTAACCCTTTAAACAATGTTACAAAGTAAAATATATAGGAGTGAGACAGTATCCACCACCAATTTTCATGGAATCGCATTGAGCCATCATGGAAAAAACATTTATAACCATATAATAACATGTTCCATAAGAGATAAAAGAGGTAATAACACATAAAATATGACAACATTCCCTTTGGGACCACAAGTGGAATGTAACTATCATCAACGAAAGCCATGAGAGGGACCACTTCCTCATTGAAATTGAGCACCTTATTGTGTTTCCAATGCCTATGAAATGAATTTTTCCTCTCTATATATATTGGTTAGGTTGATTAGTGGTTATCTAAACATAACTTTGACATGAGTAAGCAATTTATCATGTGCCTTAAGAGGGACCTCAAGGTAGATCTTCATTTTGTGGACCTAGATGATGTTGGTAGTGGATTTTGTGGCAAGATATAAAATGTTTGGGACCCATATTTTTTAACCTTCACCACCTTACTATTCATTACTACCTCAAAATTTTCAATGTGGACCCAAAATTCATTGTTTTTAAGTAGTGTGCCATTGGGGTAGAAGAGAGCAATGATGTTGACCTCATTGAATAAATCAAAGATTTGGTCCTTAATTTTATCTAAGGGTCTAGTGATAGCTTGGATGTCCTTAATCCAATATTAAAATTTCATCCTCCCTAGAATTTATAGTGTAAATTGAGGTCTATTAGGGATATGATTTTGAACTCAGGGAACATCCTCTTATTAATGAATACTACCATATTCTTGTATTTATTATCAATTATGATGATCATATCTAGGTATTAATGTTCTCTCTAGAGGACCACATTTCCCTTTAAAATATTTTTGGTAAATCATATTAAGGAAATGAATAATTCAATGAGTGTTGCTTCTATCGTGCCATTGAGGCCAACTAGGAATGAACTCCTGACTTGGTACTCCAATGTCCTAACTTATTCCTTGAGATCCTCTATAAATTTATATGTCAACTCATTTGTGGCATATATAATAGAGGCCAAGCCCTTAGTAAAATTTTATTATCTCATATGAGTCATCTTTTATGTATGGAGAAGATACATTTCTCTATTCTCCACATAACAGGATCCTCATCATGTGTGAAAGTTTGGGTCATCACCCTCTTACTTCATCTAGTATATCTATCAAATTATATATGGATGTTTGGGTCTCCATGGTATACCATTTTGGGTCTTTATGATCTTAAATTTTTTAGGGGACCAATCCATCATTATCCCCCCATAGTTCCCATTCCTATTGAATCTGAGGAAATAAATAGAGTGGATGTTGTAGGTATGGGTGGAGGTAGTAGTAATGGAGGGGGAATATGAAATAGGATGTAAGATTTCAGGGAGCATGGGTAAAAATGGAGGATTTCCTAAAGGATCTTCCCATGGGAATAAATATGATCACAGTTAGTCTTGAGACATATGGACTTAGGGACCAATTATGCTTGGGAGCTATATGTTGATCCTGAAAGAGGAGATGGGATGATTAAATATTTCTTATTAGGGAACCATGTGTAAGATAGAGAGAGTCCCAATATTGTACTATAATTGTAATAGGGGTTATAATTATGGCCTAGGGGAAATTAAATTTAGGTACTTAATAGGATTATTTTGATAGCTCATTTATGATGTTTTCACACTTAGAGGAGTAGAACTAGAAGGGTCTTGAAGTTCATAGAGGTTCGTAGTGAATAATCTACTAATGAATAATGTTGGTTATTTAGGGTTATTTCACTTAAACCTATTGGATCACTTACATGGATCATGTGAATCACATGGGATACCTTAAGGGAAATTGTAGGAATGGGAAAATTTAGTTTAGTATAAACTGTAAGGGCATGGAAGGTCCAAGTACCTAGGGTTATATGGATTGATGGAGTACGAGACCCTTGGAGAATACTTGCAATGAAATATATAAGGTAAGTTACCATAGGGGATGGATATACCTAGATTTGACATCCATGAGGGGATATAAAACACTATATATAAATACCATAGGTGGAATTAAAAGGCTCTATAGATGATAAAAGTTTTTCCTAAGGTGATTAGTCCTGAGGTTCTATGCTACTAGAGATGTGAAGAACATGTGCATCATGATATTTTCCTAACTAGGAAGTCCTTATAGTTGAAGTGGAAGTTAAAATCATTAGATTTTATTATAATATCCCTTACAAGAATGATTCATAAATCCTCCTTGAAGTGTTTGGGACTATCAGGATGTGGGGGTAAAGGCATTTCCTACATTATGGTCACATAATATTCTTTTTTGTCTCTAAGTAGATGTGTAGCTTCTAGCTTCGTAGTTACCTTAACATCATTGACAGGGTTTAGGTGGATGGCATAATACAAGTTTTTATAGATTATGGTTTTATATATTTCATATGAATTATTTTACCTATGGGAAATGTTCAAATGAGTCCATCATATGCATCTTGATGACTAATGTAGTAAGAAAGTGATTACTCATCATTATTATCATTGACAAAGCATGGTAATAGGTGGATTTGGTCATTAAAATATCACACATGATCTAATATAAACACTTAAATTTCATAAGTGATTCATATAGAGGTGCAAGACATCATAAAACACTAATATGGATGACAAATAATTCATGGATAGTGTCTACATAGACCTATATGCACACAAATATGACTTGCAAGAAAAGATCCAAGTTATACACAAGGTGCTGGGGTGGACAATAATGAGAGGGACAAAAATTATCCACAAAAAAAGATCAACAAACCATGGGATGAACATAAGATGAATAAAAATAGAGAGAGGTCAAATTAATTCTGTTTAAAACATAAGGTTTAGGCATTAAAGGATCTCTTTGAGGGAAAATTTTGGTAGTAATAATGTTCCTATTAATGTCCACCATTTTATAATGTGAGACCTAAGATTTTATAGGAAATGAGAAGCTCACATGTCATTGATTAATATTACCCACTATTAGGGTGGTTATAACTATTCAAGGTGATTGAAAGAGGATGGTTGAGCAAGTAGCTCAAACTATCAAACATCTCAAAAGTGTGCCCATAATTGGCACAATTAAACCATGCCTCAATTGAATTATGGTAGTAGAAAGTAGTTGGGATTTTGTTCATATCACTAGTTGCCTTTATAATATGCAATGATATCCATGCTTATTTAATGTTAAATTTATATTTTATGCCCTATGCTTGATTCTAATGTGCATGCCACATTTTAGTGGGTGATGATACTTAGGTATGAATTGAATTCTACCACACACTTGATCTTTTATTGGTGAGGAATCAATTTTACACTTGATTTTTGAAAATCAAATTGAGTGCATAATTGAACCATGGATTTTTATAGTTTTGAAATCTAGATGGGCTAACAAATTTAAGCTTCTGCACTGATGAGGAGGTACTATTTAATTTTTTGTTTCCTTTGTTACTTGTTCATGTCATGTTTTTTAGCCCATTGATCCCTTCCCATAGTCTATGGCCTCCAAACATCATCTACCAAACTATTTTAGGCTCTATGATGTAGATTTATTAGTTGGGCCATGTAATTACTTTATATCTACCTTCCCTTTCCCTAGGCTCTATTAGCTAGCTTTATCAAGTGCCCTATAGTATTTTACTATTTGATGGGTACTTTTTCTATTGTGTTTTTGGGGACTAACATCTCTAGATGGATCCTTCTAGGTCCTATTTTTCTTTACTGAGGATTTAAATAGATGTTTAATGTTTTTCTTATGGTGAGGAAAATTTTCACCATGTGGCAACATCTTGCTTACCTGCTTATCTAACACATTATTAGGCTTACACAAACCATCCTAGGGCCTCATAATGGAAATATTGTGATATATAATACCATCCCACTCACCCACAAACTTGAGGATCTAACATCTCACTAGGCTATATAAAAATATTTTGGAGAGCAAGGTGGTAATATTATGCCATGAGGCATCATCCTGCTAACTCACTAGCCCAAAGGATTTTAACTTGTATAGATGGTTCTAGGATATTAGGATGCTAGGATTATGACATGTTGAATCATCTTGATCGATTTTCTATTTTATGACATCATTACCTCATTGATAAACTTATATAAAATTTATTAATTATTAAAAAGACTTTTAAAAGGGCTCAAGACTTCTATGAGATTGGCATGTGGCACTAGGTAGCTTTAAAAAGAAATGGTTAAGTCCTATTGCAACTAGAAAATTGGGAAGCCATAAAATTTTTATTGAGAACATATCAAATTTATGTTCTTCACCTCTTGAATTCATCACCATGAAAATTATTGAAAATTAATTAAGTGCTTTTGTTGCTCAACCCCTTTGGGATCCATGAGTGAATTGTGTTTGTCAAGAGGGTTGAAGGGGAGGCTAGGAAGACTTTTATGAATTTGAGAAATTTATAAAAATATCTAAGTATTGTAACTCATCTCAACTTGACTCATACTTGTTTGATTTCCCCCAAATGGATGGAACTTTGAGAACCTGTAGGTGATATAAAGCCTTGAGCTAAATTAGATGTGGCTTCCCCATAGTGACAAAAAATGGTCAACATTTTGGTTAATTATGCTAGATGATTGCTTTCTAATCATGAATATAGTATACTTTATGAAATCCATTAGTAATGAAATCATGAAATCATCTTAAATTCTAATATTCTAAAAATGCAAGATAGTTACAACCTGTTTAGCTTGCCACTGAATAAACTAAACTGAGAATTACTTCACAAAGTATTTGAAAAGATTATCAAGTTTTATCTTTGATATAATCCCTAAATTTCTTAGAGTTTCATGACCTCCTTCAGAAACCATTCCATCTAACCTATACCTTCACTTTTTCCCTACTTTCCAATCTTCTACTTAGGCCAAGACTTGGAACTAAAAGCACCCCCAACAAAAAAGTAAAAAAAACACAATTATTCCATATGCACTTAAATGGAGATAAAAACAACTAAAACTATTTAAAATGTGCATGCATACACTTAAGGAAAATAAATTATCTAACCTACCCTAGACTAACTAATCATAAGTCCATCTAAACAAATCTATTAACTAGTTATATAAAATAGATACCTTTTCTTATCAACTTAGAATTATTTTTGTGTTTGAGATAATCCAAAAAAATGTGGAAGAGTATTATGTGATTAATGAACTTATGAAATACCTCCTCAAGGATGCAAACAAACTTACCTACCCATGTAAGTTGACTAGGAATGCAACTATTTATAGTGGATAAGTAGGTTAATTTTGGCCTTCTTAAAGCTAGATTCTGTTCTCTATATTTAGCACAACTTGTGATGGCTTCTCCTTCTCAGCCTCCAACTGAGTTATGTTCATAATAGGTCATCTTATTAAAAATACATGTGTGCTTAAGGGATTGGACCCAAAATGGAATGTAGATTTAATGGACTAGCTCTCTCTTGTTTCTTTATTTTTTTACTAAAGATGTACTCTTCAGTGTTAGTCAAATGATATTCCCCTTGAAGAGGAACATAGCCTACTTCCATGATCTCAAATAAGTCCTAGAACTCATTTTTACTTATCAATATCTATAAATATATCATTAACTAACTAGGGTCTTCTTCTTGAAGAATATTCTCTCTTTCAATGCTTTGTTCATCCTCAAATTCCTCCTCCATCATGTAAAGTGGCATCTCTTCAAATAATTTTATACCTCAATCTCTCTCTCATTATTTAATTCCTCCTTTTTATTAGAAGGTAATGCACTTGTTTACTCTTCAATAGAGAGAGAGATACCCAAGCATGTTAGGAGTCTAAAAATCTACCTCATGAAGGGACCTTAACCCTTCATCTTTGGAGACCACTTCCTCCTAAATAAGGTCAAATCCATGAAACTATATTGATTTTATTCATCTTACACATTGAATGGAATATCATATGCCCAAGAGAGTCTTATTCATATCATTGAATGCATTCTTGATTAGAGAGAACTAACCTCTCATCATCAATGTTATATTACTCTTTTTGTCATAAGTCTAATTATTATATCTTAGTGATAGAAAGAGGGATACCAATGATTATCTCCTCATTATCTTTGTTTTAAATCTCCTCTTTTTCATCTAAATGGTCTTCATTTTCTCTCCATACAATAGGTCACCATTTTAAAAGGGAGATAGTGGGAGGGAAAGAGGGTTCAACTAGTGAATTAAGATTCTCATTCTCATTTCTAAGCTAAATATGAGGTAGTATGGTCTATTCTCAATTATGAATTGGCTTTATGGCTAAGGAGGCACTCCTAAAACTTGGGATTCTTCTTTGTTAAGCTTCTAAAATCTTTTCCTCTTTTTAATTTTGAGTTAGAATGAGAGGAGTGGATTTCCCAAGGTTTTAATTCCTAAAATTAGGATGATTGGTCCAAGAAGGATGCCATGGATAAGAATATTGAGGCTCTTTAGGTAGAGTAGGAATTTTAAAGGGTCATTCTTAGGGAATGATAGGTTGAGTTTGCATAGGAACAAGATCTTTCAAAGGATAAAGACTTCTAAAACATGGGATTCAAAAATTAGGAGGCTTACTTGAAATTTTTGATGGTTTACCTTTTTTTAATCTTTGGAATATTAAATGGATAATTTTCCTTTCTCATAGGTTAGTATAAAACTATAGGAGTAGCTTGTTTGAAATTGGGGATGTACGGGATTGCTTGGGATCTAATATTTTATTATTGTATAAAAAATTGGCACATTTGCTCCTCCTTAGTTGAAATCTACCTATCCAAGAATTCTTTATGATATATTTATTTTTCACTCAGCTCCTCTTGATGGATGTAAGCTTGGTAATCAATGTCCTCCTACTGATTACTACACTCCAGATCTCTATCAAACTCCCTCATCTACTAGTTAAAGTCAAACTTTATATATTTGATTCTTTGTTGGGGATGATTAGGAGTAAATTATCCTTAAAGAGGATGATTATAAGCATGATTAGGTTGATAAAAATGTTGATCATGGGTGGGAGGGAGGAAAACACTATGATTAGGATGATATTATGCTATGGCATGGCTATTTGGGATAAAACCAACAAAATTTTTAGTCTGATATGGATAATAAGAGGACATATAAAATGTAGTTGAAAAAATAGGAGGGGAAGGGGAATATTTCCTAAGGTATTATTGCATGTTAGAGCATTAAAACATACTATAAATACATTGATATATCCTTTAAAGATAAATAATCATATCTACTTATTGAATAATAAGTAAATACCAGTAGAGTCACAAGGTGATTAGATTTTTTCAAAAGAAGTAAAAAATCAAGAAAATCACCTAAACCTTATTCCTAATAAATTTTAAGCATTTTTACTACTTAAACCAGTAGATTTAATCATTGGAGTCTCCATGGTGTTGAATAATATACCCTAAATGGAAAGATGCAATAAAGAATATACATACATTCTATAATGGATGATGTGAAAATCATTAAACTAGATACCATATTGCATGCCATAAACTACTATCACTCAAACCATGCACCTACTGAATTATAATAATTGGTTTATTGATATAGTGGGATGATCCCCGAGGTGTGAGATGTTTACGCTCCTTGGTATGAACCTCCATAAAAGGTTATATTCCTTTTAATCTAGATACATTTTCTTTAGGATCAATATGTAGGCTTATAAGAGCTAAAATGAAATACACTACTAATCCTAAATCTAAAATATGTTGTAAAAAAGGGAGAAGGGATGATAAAAATAAAATGGTGATGCACCAAGATTAGATAGATAAAATATACAAGCTTTAAATAACACACAATAGATTGTAAAGGACAAGAAAATATAACATGGGTTCTGATATGAACATTTCAATTATGGAAGTGATTCATGTGGAGGTGTAGGACACAATACATAAATAAGAGGGATGACAAATGATCCACATATAGTGTATGCATCAACCTATATACACACATAATATGAATTTCAAGAAAATATCCAAGTTATACACAAGGTGTTAGGATGGATAACAATTAGAGGGATGAAAAATATCCATATAAAAAGGTCAAAAAACCACGGGATGTACTTAAGATGTAGAAAAATAGAGAAAGGTGAAGTTAATTCTCATTACAATGCAAGGTTCAAGCTGTAAAGGGGATCCTCAAGGGTAAATTTTGGCAACATTAGTGTACTTAAAATTTCCACCATTTTAAAATTTGATACCTAATATTTTATAGGTAATGAGAAGCCTACGGGTCATGATCAATCTTACCCATTATTAGGGTGGTTACAATTATTCAAGGTGATTAAAAGAGGGTGGTTGAGTAAGTGAGTCAAAATATCTAACAATTCAAAGGCATGACTAGAGTTAACACAACTAAACCATGCCTCAATTGAATTTCGATAGTATAAAATAGTTGTGATTATGTTTGAATTATCAGTTGCCTTTATATTTAATGATGGATTTGTCTTTTATGTCCTTTGATTTATTCCAATATGAATTCCATGTTTTAATCAATGCTATTACTTAGTATTGAATTAAATTATACCTCCCACTTGATCATTTAATGGTGAAGAATCAATATATAACTTGATTTTTGAAATTAAATTGAATGCACAGTCAAATCATGGTTTTTAATGGCTTTGATGACTAGGTAGGCCATTAAATTTAATCTTGTACACTAATGAGGTGGAACTATTTCATTCATTTTTTCATTTTTTACTTATCCATGTCACATTTTTTTAACCCACTAAGCCTTAGTTGTAGTCTATAGCTTCCACATGTCATCTCCCTAACTACTTAAGGCTTTGTATTATAGATCTATTAGCTGGGCCATGTGGATGATTTTTATTTACCTTCCCTTTCTTTAGGCTTTATTTTTTTTTTTATCTATGTTTAGTTTTATCTAGTGTTATACTATTCATTGGGTGCTTCTACCACTATGTACATAAGGCCTGCCATCTCCATGTGGTTCATTATGGGTCCTCCTTTTCTTAGTTAAGGATTCAAATGGATGTGTACTATTCCTCCTATGGTGAAGAAATATTTCACCATGTAGAAACATTTTACTCACTCACTACTAGAATTTCATGGACCACCCTGGGGCCACAAAGTAGTGATATTATGATACATTGTTTTATTCTTCTCACCCACTATCCTAAGGCTCTAAGATCTCATTGGGATATATAAAAATATTAATGAGAGAGGGGTAGTGGGATTATTCCAAGTAGCATAATCCTACTAAGTCACTAGCCTAGAGTCTTTGAATTTATATGGATGGTTTTAGGATGTTAGGACATCAAGATTATGACACATGAAATAATCTCACTTACATGGTGATTTTTTTTATTTCATTTCCTCTTTAAGAAACTTCTTGAAAATAAACTATCTTCAAAAGACTTTTTAAAGGGCTCGAGACCACTATGATATTGACACGCGGCATTAAGTAACCTTTGAAAGAAAAGGCTAAATATCATTGTGACTAATAAACCAAGAAGCCATAAAGATGTTTTTGGGGACTCATCAACTTTTAATCTCTTTTCTGACTAAATCCATCCCTAATAAACTTCTTTAAAATTTATTAAGTCCTTTTGTTTCTCAACCTCTATGGGCTCTTCGAGTGTTATATGTTCACTGAGAAGGATGAAAGGGAGGTCAAGAAGACTAATACATGTTCGATAAATTCCTAAAAAATTTTAAATGTTGAAACTCATATGGTATTGACCTCATTCTCATTTTATTTCCCCTAAATTTATTGAAATTCAAGAACCTACGAGTGATCTAAAGCCTTGAAGTGAATTGGATGTGACTTTCCCATGGTGACCAAAAATTTTCAACAATACCTTTAGATGAGTAAAATAGATAATTTGCCTATTCATATAGCTATGTTTTATGTGAATACATGAAATAATTAATCTTGTCTTGTGA
Organism: Torreya grandis; assembly: GCA_037957365.1. Lineage (NCBI taxonomy): Eukaryota > Viridiplantae > Streptophyta > Pinopsida > Cupressales > Taxaceae > Torreya > Torreya grandis. Next base: position 368,446 of record JARHVA010003532.1, on the reverse strand, counting down.
TAAAATTTATTTCTCATTGATTTATTATCCTATTTGTTGATCTTTATGTAGTAAAATACTCTTTTACAGGTTATAGGTTATGTGGTCATAAGGTTTATGTAGTGTTAAGTTATGGATTTTCACCATTTAAGTTTTTACAAGGTCATTTTTCATAAATTATAAGTGTTTTCATGATTTATTTACCTTCCTAAAAAACACTTATGTAGAAGTTGTACAAGTTGTGAGTTGTGTATGTCAACTAGCTCTTTTAGTGTTATTGTTTATGTCCAACTGAGTAGAGAAAATAAAATCAATATAATGCATCACCACATTTTAAAATTATATCTTTAGTTTACATGTTTTATATCCATTTTACTTATATTATTTATATTATAGTTAGTTTAGGTGATACACTAAGGTAACCAACCCTCTTAGGAGATTCGCTCCAACTATTAGATCACCCACAATCTAGGAATGTTTTCATTTCGTTAGTTAGAAGGAGAGTGTCTTCATCACCATTATCCAAAGGTGCATTCCAAAGTTGAAAAAATTTTATATAATGCACAATGGGATAGATAATAAGATAATTTGATGAATATTTTATGTTGTTATTGTCAAGTTTTAGTATTTAGACACATATATCCATCATCTAGCGACTCCAAAAGGATAACAAGGATCCTAGTTTCTAGCTCATTTTTTAACTTCATGCAAAAAATAAAAACTATATCATCTTTAAAACGTAAAATTTATGAGCATTTTGAGTTACCTTCATATTCAATCAAAAGAAAAAGTTTTTCCAAATCTAATCCATACATAAAATCTCCACTTGTTGCTAGTTATCCTTAGTATATTCATGTTATACTTCCAAATCCACATATGGTAGTGCCTAGAAACCAATATTTTGTTCCTTTAAATGGTGGTATCACACTAAATATTGCCTATCATGATGACATCCCTATAGCTTCCTTTAATATTATTTTATCCTTTATTGGAGAAAATCAAACTACCCTTATAAAACACATTGAGTATGTGGCCAATATATGTCATGTTCATCATGTCATTAAATAAAAATTAAAATAAAGTTGTTGGAAACATCCTTTAAGGAAAAATCCTTGCATTGTTATAGATAATTAATTATTAACTCCTTTATCATGTGGGATCAATTGGGATAAGCATTGTGTAGGTAGTTTGAAGATAAATCAAATCACTTGTCTTTGGTGGAGCAATTGATCTCTATCAAAAGACCTCCACATGAGTATATGTTTTATTCCAATTTTATATTACATATAACATGGGATAGGTTCCCAAAAATTTTAATTCCTACTCATGAATATACTTTTTTCTATTATCTAAGATCATTGAATAGTGATATTTCAGTAATGATTCAATGTATGGGTAGAAGAACACTTCTCGATGCTTATGAAGTAGCCATTATGGATGAGAATATTATATTACAAGCTTTAAATATTTTAAAAATTCCTATAAATCCTATATTTATATAAATATATCCCTCTATGCCACCTTAAACTCCTACAATAACACCTATTCTAGTGCTAAATGGCCAGCTAATAAGTCAAGATAAATATGTCCCAAGCCAATCTAATGAATTGTAAGAGGTAAATAGCCTTATTAAAACATTTATAAATGAATTAATGAATCTTAATAGGCAAAAAACACAATATTATAGACCTTATCATGTACCTTATCAGCCTCCTTAGCAGTCTTATCAGCCTAATAGTCTACTATTTCAAACCAATTTTTAAGGGTAAGGTCAAATCATTTATGCTAAGCCTTATAAATTATTAAACCCTAATGTTATCAATAATTATATGGAATTATTACCTATTAAAAATAACTTAGTATAAGACTATGAGTGGATATTACCATTTAACTAAGACCATAACCAAACCACTAATCCAAATGGCATCCCTAACCAAGAATTAATGGTCCAAAATGCCACATTTCCTCAAAGAACACTAGTTAAAATATTATCATAGAAAGATGTTTCTAAAGAGATAATAAAAAATGATGATACACTTTTTAATTGGAAAGGGGAAGAGTTTTGTGGAGTGAATCAATTACAAGGTCAAAATTAGACTTCTACCTTTATTGTAGCAAATACAAGGTCAAAGAAAAGAGCCACATAAGTGGAAAATTTAGTTGATAAAGGTCATATTCAGTCTTATACAATGTAAAAATGGGTTTTTTTATCCTAATTAAACTCAAAATATGCAATAAATTTATAAAAATATGACTTCAAAAAGTAAAGAACAACCCAAAAGTCATATTCAATCAACACAAGTGTAAGGTATTGTTACTACTAAGGTACAACAAAAGGTTAGTTATACCCCATTTAATATTATTGGGAATATGAAGAAAAAAAATTTGAATATGTCTATTTGGGATTCTTTGTCTATCCCTAGACAAAAATACCTTTAACAAGTTGCCTTGTCTAACCTTAGTATCTCAAATGGGTCATCAAAAAAGTAACCAAAAATTGTCCTTACAAACACACCTAAAATAAAGGATGAATATCAAATTAAAGGTGTCAAAAACCATACTTTACATGTATCATTTATAATTGGAAACCATTTAGTCCATAATTTCATGATAGATTGAGGAGTCAATAGTTCAGTCATGCCTAAATAGATAGTTGACAAACTTGGCCTAGAGTATTAACTTATTTATAAAGGATTTATTTATTTGGATGGTATATTAATAAATATTATTGGTGTCATCAAAGTATTTAACCTTAATTTACATTAATTTCACAATTCTTTAATTCCCCAAGACATCTTCATAATTGACCTCCATCCATACTTTACTTTATGCTTTTTTAGGGACTTTACAACCAGGATTGGAGGGTGTCTATCATATGATTGGTCACACATGATTTTTATGACTATGTATGGCACTAAGGTCACCATAAGGTCTGAAAATATTTTTAAAAACCATATATAACCTTATGTTTCATGTTATATAAATGCTAATTGTATAATTTTTTATAGAGAGGACCTTCATGTTTCGCAAGGGCCAAATACTCATGTTGAAGGCATACCTGGTTTGTTGATTTATAATTGAGGGGTTTAATGTCATGAGTTTTATATTTAAAAATAATTTTAATAGTTTATTCTTGGTATTTATTTACTTCACGAGGAATACTCTTTCATTCCTAACCTTATGAAGACACATGAACAAGATGATGGTGTTTGGCATATGTATTTTTATGGATCCAAGAATAGGAATGGGGTAAGAGGAGGTATAATTATATTATATCCCATGAAGGATAAGTATTATTCTTCCATTAGGTTTTAGTTTATATGTAAATTTTTTTTAACTAAGTATGAATCTCTCATACATGGTCTTTAATAGGATAGAAAGAGAGGTGTTAAGAAACTACAGGTCTTTAGTGATAATGAGTTGGTGGTAAATTACATGAGAGGGTAGAATGTGACTAAAAAAATTTGTTTACTTCATATAATCATAGATTATGGGACCTCATTAAATAGTTTCAATCCTTCAACATGAAATCAATCCCTACAAAAGAGGACAAACATGTTAATAGACTACCTTATATTGGTGCATAGTTTGATATTCCTAATGACATAAAGAAGGAAAAATTATAGTAAAAAACTAAGGTGGTTGTAAGGCCAATTATACTTGATAATAACACTAATTAGAATGTGTTTGAAAATGATGAGAAAAAATTCAATTTCCTACAAGAAGAAGTTAAGTTCTCCGCTAAAAGTCAAGATAAATTATAATGGAAATATGAAGAGAAAATCATCTAGTTGAAGATAAACAAACTATATACACATAATATTTTCACAATTTTATCAAATATTGATGATTTATATCCTGTAATAACCCATAAAGACTCAATATATCTAAGTGTACACCTTAAAGGGTGCAATAAGAAATGGGTGGGTAGACCATTGGTGCTTCACATGATTATTTTCCCTTATTTCCACTTACTACCAATCCAATCAGATCTTAAAACATTCCCTTAGGTTATTACTCATCTTTTTCATACTCCTATATTCATTTCACACTATTCATCCTTTTTTTCCTCACCTTAATCCCATTGAGATAGTCTATAATACTAGGTCAACTAGGTCAACCCTATACTTTGATGGGTGAAATTCATTTAGGTCTAGGTCAGCTCTTGGTCGACCTAGCCCATAACCTAGTGAATTTTTGCCCATAACAATACTAGGTCAACTAGGTCAACCCTATCATCCAAAGCTTTCAAAAAGGATTAGGGTTAAATACACCTATATATACAAGTTCATTTTGTTTTTATTTACCGATGAATAAGAGTTAATATTCATTTGAACTTCTTTACAATTTGCTCTTCCACCATTCTACTTGAGGAGTCTTAGCTTAGGGTTTATGCTTAGAGAATATAGTCTTGTGGAGAAGTATTTGATGTTTTGACCTTTCTTAGTGATCCTTACAAACCAAAACTAACTCTTACAAATCCCCTTTGACAAAGGGAGAGATTGAGTCTAGATGGATTCATCTTTTAGGTAAGTATTCTCTAATTTTGCTCCTCTCTTTAGTAGATAGAAGTAGCATAAGTATTGGACTCAAATAATATTACTCTTCTTCTCCATACATTAGGGTCTTACTAATACATAACTTAATTGAGATTCTCCTATTCATTTTTGTTTTTATACTAACCCTCATATTGTGACATAAGCTTTGGTGAGCATTAGATTAGATTTATTTGCTTTACTTATTATTAGTTTAGTGAATATGAAAACATAGGGCTTAGTTAGGTTTATTACATGATTATGCTTGAATAAAGGTTTTGGAACCCTCCCTATTATTGTTTATTGTGATAAGATATCTCATAATTGGGTCTAGAGGATCCCCATATTGGTCACATTACCAATTATTTAATGTATCCCCAATCACAAGTGTAAGTATGATCTATCTTCTTTGATTTAGGATTTATTTAGATATGATGCATTTCTAATTGCATACATTCTGATGAACCTAACATGAATTTAACCCTTAAAGATTTTATTGCATGTTGTTTATTATTTTATCATTTTATTTATTATTTTTATATATTTGTGATATTAGGTCGATAGTGTCAATATAATTTATAAATTCTTTGCATAGGTTTAACACACCCCCACATCAAAATGACTATGTTTTATTTGTGTAGGTCTTCATTAGATATAAGCTATTAGGTTGAACAGGTAAACACAATATAGGTTTTAACTTCCAAATAGGCTACTATGTTGACCTTTTTGACACATTACACTTATAAACTTCCAAAAAATATAATAGGTTAATACTACTGGTATAGTATTCTTCAAAGGTTTCAACAAATAGGTAACTATAGAACTAGGTCAAACCATTCAACATAGTTACTAAAATTTTCAAGTAAAAATTAGAGAACTTAAACAATAAGCTCACTCTCCTCTACATCTTCCAACCCATTAATGTTCTTTTCTCTATTTCTCTTTAATTTATATTATTCATTACATTCTATTTTTCATAGTTTACATTCTTTAAAACTACCCTTATACAACAAACTAGGTTGTATCTGTCGATCTAGTTTTGTATTTTGTATTCTATCTAAAAGATTAGGTTGAGACTATTGACTTAGTTATTAATGGACCCTTGCTTTAATAGTATAGTAGTGATACTATCAAATTTATACTATAATCTCTTCATACACTATCATCTAAACTAACATTTTACTATGTTTCAATGTTGGAATTAACACTTATATGTTAGTAATTACTTCACACTTTTAGTTACTTGTAAGATTAGATTAGATCACATAGTCTAATTACATGGTTTTTCAATATACCATTTAGCTACACTATTTTTATCTTTCTTACACACACTACCAAATCACATAATATTAAAAATCACTTCAACAATTATCCACCCAAGGACTACCTACTTGGATTTCATCACCAAGGGGAAAGCTAACTTAGTTTTCTAGCCAAGTATAAACACATGGTTAATGGTATATATTATCAAATCACCCAACACCCTTATTAATATGGTGTGTGAAGTGAGGGGGTAGGTCCAAATACCAAGCTAGTACCATTTCCAACACATATCCCTTTCAGCCTAGACATCCTAAAACCATCTATAGATTGCTTTCTAGTTCCTTACTTTCAGCCAACTTTGTATCACACTTAAAATCATACTCTAATAATGTAACAAAATTTAAGATGACCACTTAGTTAGCATTTAATTTCCAAGTTGATTGCTTGTTCTTTACTCAATTGTATGTTGTATTTTAAAAACTTGCATTGGCCATTATTGGTGCAAGGTTTTGTGCTCTATGACTCAATTGGATCATCCTCATTTATCCAATTGATTATGTGTTACTTTCCTTTCTTGAATTCAATGTACATTTTAGTATTTTTCCTTAATCTTAGTACATAATTGTTCTGCTTGACATAGTCTCTTATAGACTATTTTCCCCCGTACATACAGTATTAGGTTAACCTAGTGGACCTTGTATCTCTTTTGATAGTTAGATAATAATACTAGGTCAACCTAGTTGACTATGTACACTTATTAGGCTCTTTTTTTTGGACTTTATAGTACTAGGTTGACTTAGTCAATTATGTGCTCTTATTACTTTCTTTTTCTATTTGACTTAGTTCTCTATTTTTTCTCCTTAGCATAATGTTCATTTCTCTCAATTCATCATGAGGTACCCTATAATAATATTCTTAGACAACCTGAATCCATTTAGATACTATATGGAATATTCATTTTTGCCTCTCTTTTCCTCCCAATAGAACTATCACTCTTGTGGTACCTCTTCCCCTCCATCTATGACTTATAATCGGGTGAAAATTACACCTCATATGAAATAGATGGATATGATCATTTAAATACCTATCAAGACAATTCCCATCTTCAAAATATTCAAACTAATCTTGGAGAAATTAAATCAAGTTTAATCAATAATCCCATTAATAATCCATATTCTAATAACCCTCCCCCTAATACGAATTTGAGGAGTGTTCCTACAAACACCAAACTAGCTATTGATATGAATCAAATTCTTGTACAAGTCATACAACAAATGAACATAATGAAAACCTATAACACCTCTCAAATTATGCAACTATAATGTCATTTGACTAATATGGACAATTAAAATCTAAATATCCATCCTCAAGCCAATCCCAATTTCATTCCTCCACCTCTTAGAGATGCTTTAGGAAATGTTATTCCTCAACCTATCATGAATAATAAAATGCTTCAAAATTTTCAAAATGAGCCTTTAGCTTCCCTCATTGTGTCCGTATATATTCATAACATATCTCTAACTATCAATTATGATGGGACTAAAGACCTTTCCTCATTTCTCAAAGCCTTTGGAAATATTTAAAAAGAGTGGATCCAAACTAATACTTTTACCACAACTAAACTCTTAGTTAGAACCTTTGTTGTCAATGTATTATCATGTTACAACCAAATTATACTACATTATATTTGGAAACTTTAGGATTAGGTCAATCCTTTAATTAAAGATTTTCAACATAATGATCTTCTTAAAAATTGTCTTAGTTGCTTCATCAGTGCTAGGTAATCTCCCACCAAATCAGCTCTTGATTTCATCAAATGATGGAAATAACTAGCCCATAAGGCCAATCATAACATGAATTATGATAACTTGTTTATACTATTTATAACTACTTTAACTCCTCTTCAATATAAGGTTTAAAAATGTTCTCCCCAAACACGATGAAGCTCTTGAACAAGATAAACATCAAGACTTTATCATGAAGTAATTCAAACCTAATCCTAAACTTTTTAAAGGATATTTTCAAACATATACAAATTCTATCATTATAAATACTCCTTAAACCAAAATAGGAGTTTCTAAAGCTGATATTCCTTCATCTTCTCACACACCACACACTATGCAATAAATGAAACAATTTTTACCACCCTCTAAACCTTTTACTTATCCTAATAATCCTCCTAAGTGGTATGACCCTAATCAATTTTTTTTATTCCATGCTGACATTGGTCACTCCCATGACTAATTTAGAGGACTTACTAAATTTTTTGTCTCTTATATGCTTAGTGATTCATTTAATCATGAAGACATGATCAACCTTTGTCAAAAATAGTACATTGTTGCTTCTCAAAAATGATAAGTTTCCAAATATTATACCTCATATAACCAAAAAGATTTTTCCACAACTAATAATCAACAAAATACCAAGGATCTTTATGTTATTGATGCCAATTATGACCAATATTACAATAATTCTTAATATTTTAACATCGAAAATATCAATTATCAACACAATCTAGCTCACAAAGATCTTGTTACCAAACTTAAGAAGCCATCTTTATAATAACTTATCAAAGATACTAAAACTACTAATCTCACTTTAGAAGCCCTTAAGGAACCATCTCCTCCTTATAAACCCCCAACCACTTCTATTCCTTCAAAAATTACCTTGCCTCTTAAACATTGTGTTGGTTCTTCTTCTAAATATCAGTAGAACTTTTTTGAATAACTTAACTCTATGCCTTGCAAGATTCCACTTATGGAGTTAATTCATACTTCCCCTTATCATCACAAATTCCTTATGAAATAATTACAATAATTTAAGATCCATCTCCTATAGATGAATAACCACCCTCTATGGAACCTCAACCTATAAACATCCATTCTATTGAAATCATGTGTCCTTCCAAACCTTCTATTAAATTCCTTGAAGAGTACATGATTAATGATGAAATTATTTTTCATGCCAATGATCCACCACTATGCGTTAAAATATCCATAAATACTACCCTTATTCTTAAATTTATAGTTGATGAAGGCTCTATTATTAATGTGACATCTTTATGGCTTAGCCAACAACTTATTTATAACAAGGATCATCTCAATCAAACATGCCTTAACAATCATGGTTTTGATAAAACTAATCAAAAGCCTCTTGGTTGTATTTGGCTTCCCATAACCATCATACCTAAGACCGTTTCAAATAAGCTTATGGTCTTTGATTTAATTATATCTTATAACTTACTCCTTGGTCACCCATGGATTCATAGAATTAGGGCCATTTCTTTTTCTAATAGCCAATGAATTACATTCTTACATAATGGAAAATGATATAAGCATGAGGTTGATCCCAAACCTTAGAGTACTTAACTTCCTAATCCAAAATCTTATTATCATATCCCTACCATTCCTAATATAAATATTTCTCCTTTACATAAATTATTTAACATCAATCCTAATTGACAAGTCACTCTTGTTGATTTAGATGATGATGAACCTAATGATTTTCAACATATTTGAAATATTACCAAGCTACCTCCCTACATTTTGGAGTGGTTTCCTACTTATTACTTACCTCATGACTATACTATTCCTCTCATTGATGAGATCACTAATTTACCCCCTCTATGTAATACTTAGGAACTTTCTTTACCAGATGAGGCCTTCACTTGTAATAACTTTAGAGTGGCCAAATTATTTCAATATCGTATCATCATGTCTCCATGTAGATTCAATAATATTGGAATTTCACCTACTGAAACTCCCTTTGAATCTCAAGCATGTATAATTTCTACATTATATGATGATAATTACATAATGGCCCAAATTCAATATCAAGACTTAGATGTTCAACATTATCAAAAAACCTTAACTCAAATCCATGCTTTTAACTGGGATGTTCATACTGTTTCTATGGATCATTAATTTGATCCCAAAGGCCATGTGCCTCCTACTCATTCTCTACTTCTTGATACTTATTGGGTGGTAGAATAAATCATACCTTGTGAATCTCCATTAATTCTTACATCTTCCCTACCATCTACAGATCTAATCATTGCTTCTAATATTTCCCCCATCAATGAAACTAACAACACACCCATTCCATCTGATCCATCTACTTTTCCTACTCTTGAGATTACACTAGATGCCAAGGATAATGATATCCATCAGATACATACTGAACATGATTGCCATGGTAGTAAAATTATTGATCTTAAACTATATTTTGAGTATTATGGTCCTCTTCCTACCTTGCCTAGTGATGAAGCTATTATTGAAATACTTCATGCCTAAGAAGCTCAAATTCCTTAGCAACATCACAAACTTGGGAATTTGAAAACCAAAACCTCTTGTTTTAAAAACTTCATTGCTATCAGTGATCCTAAATCTAATCAATTTCTTCTTTACTTAATGCACCATACCATTTCTAAGATGACAATGCTATGCTTATTAAAGAAACTACTCACATTGAATATGGTACTCCATCATGCCCTCAACCAATTACAGTTTCTCATAAACTCTCACCTATTGAATACAATAACTTTAGCTTATTTTTCAATAAATATAGTGAGATTTTCACATAGTATTATGAGGGCATGCCTGGTATTGACCCTAGAATTATGATGCATAACATCATCACTTATCCTGATGCCAAACCTATGCATCAAGAATAATGGAAATTTACACCTAAAGACTCCACTTTATGTCAAAAGGAAATAATAAAACTTATCAATGCTAAATTTATCAAACTAATATATTATTTTGAATGGGTTTATAACATAGTTACTATTTGGAAAAAGGTCACTATGGTCATTTGCAACTACATTGGTTTTCATAATCTTAATCTCACCTGTCCTAAGGACAATTTCCCTTTACCTTTAATATATGCCACCATTGATTCCACAACTGGTTAAAAAATGTTATCTCTTATGTATGGCTTCTTTGTTTACAATAAAATTCACATTACCCTTAAGGACCAACATAATACCACTTTCACCATGGAATGGGGAACCTATTTCTATGTTAAAATGCCCTTCAACCTCAAAAATGTCAAAGCTACTTATGAATGAGAAATGACTCACATATTTCGTGATAGTATCCATAAAATTATTTAAAACTATGTGTATGACCTCATAACTAAGTGAAAAAATCATAAGACTCATCTTTCTGATCTTGCCATCATCTTTGACTATCTTCTCAAAAATTGAGTTAGACTAAATCCTTTAAAATGTGTCTCTGGTGTCACATCTGGAAAATTGTTAGGATTCCTAGTCTCTCCCTATGGTATTGACATTGAAATCATTAATATTAATGTCATAATCAACATTCCCATTCATCATTCCATTCCAAACATTCACACTTATTTTGGTAAACTAGGGTAAATTAAATTATTTGTCCCTGAAATGGCTTACTATATATACTCCATCAATTTTATTTTTAAGAAAGGTAATGCTTTAGAATAGATGGATCCTTGTCAAAAATCCTTTGAAAACATGAAATAATCATTGCTCCATTTATCTACACTTCATCCTCATTTAAATGATCGACCTTTAATCATATATATTTCTTCCACACCCATTTAAGTTGGGGCAATGCTTTCCCAACAAGATGATATTAGAAGAGAGTATGTCATCTATTACATCAGTTGAGGTATCATTGATTATGAGAAACATTACATAAAATTTGAATGTGATTGCCTCACCATATATTTTGCATTTGAAAAGCTTTAGAATTACATGATTTATCAAACCACCTATGTCATCATTCACTTTGACCCCCTCCATCACTTATTCTCCAAATATTTTATTCTTGGAGATAGAATTTGAAAATAGATGGCCCTCCTTATGGAATTTGATCTCTGAATTGTTACTTAGAAAGATGTCAAAGGAAAAATCATAACCAATCAATTTGTCATAGCTCTTATGCCAGCTACCAATCACCTTTAGGATAGTCTTCCCAATGATAAAATTCTCTACATTAAAGGCCTCAATCAAGCCATTTATCTTAAATATTACTTCCATAAATTCACTACCGATCTTGAATAAAATAATCTTGATAAATCAACTATCCTCCCTGATACTACTAAACCAAAAGTAGTTATTGAAGAACTTCCTAAAATTAATGTCAACTTGCACAAGAATACTTAGACCCTTAACTTTGATGGTGCTAAATACCTTCAAAGAGTTGGGATAAGTTGTATTCTTATAATTCCTCTTGAAAAAATCATCCCTTTATCTTTTTCATTAACATTTGACATTGTTAACAATGAGGTAGAGTATGAATCTTATATCTTAGACTTAAAATCTACTCTTGATTTAGGTATCCAATACCTATATGCCTTATGTGATTATGAACTAATTTTCCACCAATTCAATGGTGATTAAAAATGCAAAATTTAGAATTTAATTTATTATCATCAAATTACAACTACTATCACCAAAGATTTCATTTATTTCACTATCAAGCCTATCTTTCAATATAAAAATTCCATTTTTGATTCCCTTACTTCTTCAACATATATTTTTCATTCACACCAAGTTCTTTCCAATACCACTTTTCTTATCCAAATAATAAAATATCCATCATTTATTCAACCACAATATTGGATTATATACCATATTTAGGCTATCACCATTTGACAAATCCCATGGTACAAAGACATCATTCAATTTTTAGAACATCAAACTTATCTTCCCAACTTAGACTCCCATGAAAAGACTCACATTCATAAATAATATTTTAATTATGTATTTTGATATAACATCCTTTATTATCATAATGATAAAGGTACCTTACTTTATTTTGTTATGCCAGATGAGGTTCCTCCTTTCCTTGAACAATCACATGGGGGAATTTGTGGTAGACATTATAGCGGATATGCTACAACTCACAAATGCCTATGTATGGGATACTTTTATCTCACTTTTGAAAAGGATACTATTGAATTTGTTAAAAATTTTACTCCTTACTAGATTTATGATGATTTAATTCATTCAACTCTAGTTGATCTTCAAATTGTCAAATCTCCTTGGCCATTCTCTATGTGGGGATTAGATCTCATAGGTAAATTACCTACCTCTCAAGAGGGCATGTATTTATAATCACAACTATAAAATATTTTACCAAATGGGTTTATTTTATGCCCATTTTTTAGTGTCATTGGTACCACCATCTCCAAATTTATTCTTAATCAAATCATTTTCCAATTTGGTGTTCCACATACTATCATTTTAGATAATGGTGGTAATTTCAAAAACAATGATGCCAAAAAACTTTGTGTTAATTTAAGATCAATCCCAAATTTTACAAACTTTATCATCCATAATGTAATGGTAATGTTTATGACACAAATAAAATCCTTAAAAAAAATTCTTCAAAAGATAATTCACATACTGCATACATACTGCCACTGGGGCAACATCATTCTCTCTAGTCTAATGTTCTAAGTTGATCCTTCCATTAGAAGATGAGATTCCCTTTATTTTTATATATATTCATAGTATCATACTCAATGAGTAATTAATTTAAAAACTCCTTCATGTCCTTGATCTCTTTGATGAACAGAATCTTTTTTCCTTTGTAACACAATCGTTAATATAAGGACTATATTGCCAAACAACATAACAAATGTGTTAAAGTTTTTACATTTAATATTGGTGATCTTGTCCTTAAATTAGAATAAACTCATGATAAATAAATTAAATACACCCAAAAATGATGGGGCCCCTATTTAATCAAAGATATTCTTGGTCCAAGTACCTATTGTCTTCAAACCAATGAAGAGCATGTTTTCAAAGTGCCCACCAATGCACAATCCTCAAGAAGTATTTTCCCTAATCCTTCATTTCTTTTCATTATTTTTATATTCTATATATATAATAATTTTTCTAGGTTACTTACATGGGTCTTACCCTCTTTAACAATTTTAAAATTTCACAAACCTTAGTCCTTCCTTTTGGTATTTTGGTTTTCCCTATTTCTCATGAGTTGCATTTTAAAACTATGAATAGCAACTGATATTCCTCATGATGTACTATAATATATTTTTTATCATACTTTTTACACACTTTTTTACCACCCTTTGAGTTTCATTTTTGTGAGTTACAGTGTAAAACTATGGATAGGACTTGTCTTTCCTAAAAAATACCATGTTTTTATTATCTCATTTATTTTTCCATTGCTTTTTGGCACCCCCATGGGTCTCTCTTTTATGAGTTACAGTGTAAGACCATGGAGAGGACCTAGCCTTCCTCATAAAATCACCATATTTTCATTTTTCTGCTAATAATATGGTTATGAGTTTTGATCTTAGCTTTAGCTTTTAATTCTTTTGATAGATAAAATTTGTACAAAAATATATGTTATCAAGTATTCCTTAATTTATCTCACTCTTATGATAAGGAGTTAAACTTTTCTATTATTGTATCCCTTTTCACCCTTTGTCACATTTTTTGTGATTTGAATTAATTCAAATTGTTTCATGTTTCATTCCTCTTGATTTCCTTTCCTTTCACTCCACATTGAATAAAACAAGGTCAAAGTCAAGATATCATTTTTATTTCACCTAGATTAAAGAGACTCTCAGACACCATGTCCTCTGAAGTTCTCTCTCTTAGTAACCAAGTCTCAAGTATTCAAATGAAAGTCATCTTTGGCACCCATTTTTTTTTCCAAATCTATATAGAGGATGACTAAATAAAAATACATTAAGAAAGTTAAAATACAAATCATTTGAAACAAAATGTAATGATATACAAAAGGTAACATATAAATTTAAAATTCAAATCACACCAAAATATGTGATTCCAAGCACATCCCCTATCTTTAATTGAAGCTCAAAATCCATATTTGGCCTCAAAATATATTCAAGGTCCATTAGGGTACTGTAGGATATTAGATTGGAATAGCAAAATTCAATAAACTCTATGGTGATTCCTACTTTATCACATAAGTACCTAATCTTCACAGTAGATCAATGACTTTGTAAAGGGTATTGAGGAATGGGGAACATGTTGTGGAAAATTAGGTACATTTTAATTTTCACACATATATACTTCATGGGATGATCTACATACTCCATTTGTTAACCTAAGACTTGCGTGGCTAAGAGAAGTTCTTTAGAGTCCTTAAGGTCAAAATCCCTCTTGTTTTGATAAACCTAATTTGAGTGTCTTGAATTCGATAAAGAGTTCCTCTACATTGATTTTTCCTTCATTCTCCCCTCCATCCATTTCATTTCCCCCATTGATAGGCATATTTGATTCTAAATCTATTTTCCCTTATTCTCTACTTTCTTCTTCTTCACATCTTAAAAAAATGCTAGCACTACTTTGTTTTTGTTTTATCTATCCTTAGAATAAAATAATATGTTTGGACAACTATGGATTACTTTCTTTACACCATGAATTTACATTTATAGATCTACTTAAAATCATTTTACCATTTTCCATTGTTCTACCACCCCATTTTCATGGATGCCTAAGTTTATTTCTACTTTCATGTACTATTTCAATTATTGAGCAAGTTTGGTTTGTTACTTCTCATTCATCAATGTTGTTTTACCTTTTATGAACCTTTTTCCATTGATTATTGAGTAAGGATTATTACTTCTCACTCATCAATGCTTTCAAATAAAATACAATGATATACAAAAGGCAACATATAAATTTTAGTAAGGATTGTTATTGCTTTTACATTGATGTTTGATTACCATTATTTTTGGCATGTATCCTTGGTTTGATTTGGTTAGTTTTTCTTTCTTACTTAAGATTTACTTGTTTAAATTTTTTGCCCTTTAGTAGCCTTGGACTTTTGATTACCCAGTTTACTCTAAATTTTGACTTGGTCATTTGGTCTAACATACCACTTGTCACCCAATCTTACCAAATTTCCAAGTATGTCCCATCCACATAGCACTAGTTATCTTGGCTTTATTGCATTTGTTTGTTTGTTCTCTTTACTTTTGAATTCTTGGGTTTTTCAAAAGCAATCTTTGTTCTCTCCAAAATCAAAACTATAAACATAACAAATAAAAATCCAACTGTAATGGTAAGTCAAGGTATGCATCACATTTAATTTTCAATTATTTCCATTTAAATTTTAGTTATTTTTTATTTAAAATATTGTAAATTTTGTTATACTCAATTTGGTATGTTATTATGTTCTTTCTCGAAGTACCATCCCCTATTTCACCTTAGTAACATGTGATGAGATTCGATTGGGGCATATGTATACAAATAATATTTTCACAATTTTATCAAATATTGATGATTTATATCTTGTAAGAACTTGTCAAGACTTAATCTCTCTAAGTACACACCTTAAAGGATGAACCAGGAAAGGGGTGGGTAGACCATTATTGTTTCATAAGATTTTTATCCCTTATTACCACTTATTACTAATCTAACCAGCTCCTAAAACATTCCCCTAAGCTATTGCTCCTCTTTTGCATACTCCTCTAGTCATTTCCCACTTTCCATCCTTCTTTTCCTCACCTTAATCCCCTTTTGATAGTCTAAAATACTAGGTTGACTAGGTTAACCTTGTACTCTTATGGGTGAAATTCATTTAGGGTCTAGGTTATCTCTTGGTTGACCTAGCCTATGACCTAGTGAATTTTTGTCTATAATAATACTAGGTCAACCCTATTGGCCAAAACTTTCAAAAGGGCTTAGGGTTGAATCCACCTATATATACAAGTTAGTTTCATCATTATTTACTAATGAACAATATGGTCTTCAACCATTTTAGTGGTGGAGTCATAGTTTGGGGTTTCTATTTGGATAATCTAGTCTTCTGAAGAAAGCTTGGATGATTTAGCCTTTCTTAGTGATCCTTACAAACCAAAATGACCTATTTTTAATCCCCTTAGGCAAAGGGAGAGATTGAGTCTTATTGAGTTCATCTTTTAGGTAAGTATTCTCTAACTTTGCTCCTCTCTTTAATATATATAAGCAACATAAGTATTGGCTTCGAATAATATACTCATCTCCATTCATTAGGGTCTTACTCATAGATAGCTTAATTAAGATTCTGTTATGCATGATTTTTTTTTACTAACCCCCATATTATTCCATAAGCTTTGGTGAGAACTAGATTATATTTATTTTCTTTACTTGTTATTAGTCTAATGAATATGAAAACATAGGGCTTAGCTAGGTTTATTGCATGATTGTGCTTGACTGGAGGCTTTGGAACCCTTAGTATTTTTTATTGTGATAAGATATCCCCTAATTGTGTCTAGAATATACCCATATTGGTCATGTTCTTGATTATATAATGTATCCCTAATCAGAAGTGTAATTATGATCCATCTTCTCCAAATTATGATTGATTTATAGACATGATGCATTTCTAATTACATTTACAAAATACCAAAATGTTTGGTTAATATTGATTCCATTTTTAGTTCTAATGGTTAGATTAGAGGAGAGAAGGTAAACATGACCATCAAGAAAGAAAACTATGAGATATTCACTATTTTCAAGGATAAGCTTCTCAATGTTGGAAAGGTATGTATTGAAAAGAAAAGCTTGCATTTGTTGAACTTTGTAAAGAGTTTGAAGATATATTTCAATGTGATTATAGTGAATTGAATGGATTTTATCCTATCATGGTACAACACTCCATAAACTAATATCCAAATGCTAAGCCAATTAGGAAAAATAAAGGCTTATAAATACAAAGATAGAGCCTCTCACGAGGAATGAGTTGAATAAGTTGATAGAAACTAGAATAATTTTTACCATCAAGCACTCAACTTAGGTTACAAACCTAATTCTTATGAGGAAAAAAATTGGGTAAATAAGGTTGTGTTAAATTCAAAGACCTAATTAGAGCCTCATTAAATGATCATTAACCATTACCTTCCATGGATAAAATTCTAAAAATGGTGATAGGCTCAAAAAAATTCATTTCTTGATGGTTATTCTAGTTATAATCAGATTTTGGCTCAAAAAGGGATCAATTTAAGACAACCTTCACTAAAAAATGGGGGACCTATGCATATATTAAAATCATTGCTTCTCTAAATTTTTTCTATTTTAAGTCTATAGGAAAATGGAAAGAAGGATGGGGATAAGTGATTAGAATGAACCCATATTTGGTTTGTGCACCATATCTTGACATTGTGAGCACTCCTCTTTGGCTGGGGAGGACTACTTGAAAATAAGAAAACACTAACACAAGATGTTTGTTAGCAGATAAATGAGTGGGCTACCAAGTTATGTGCTTGTTGTAGGAAGTGTGAATCTTCCCTAGAGATGATAGTCCACTTTTAAGAGACAAAAGAATAGTAAATAACTAAAAGAGAGGTAAACATAGAGTGAAAGAGAGATACAATTACCATTATTAACAACCTATACATAGTAGAGAGTTATAGGGTGTAGGTGAGGTACTTTGTTTATGTTTTAGAAGTTGTTTGGGTAGGTTTTCAAGAGGCTAGGGAATCCATAGTCACCAATGTCAATAGGGTAGTGACCAATATTAGTTATACTACTAAGGTCAGTAGTTAGGTGACCAAGGCTACTGAGGTTTGTTGGGGCAATAATTATCTAGGAACTTGTAGAAGGTTTTCTTTGGTCTAGGAAATGGTTTAGATCAGGCTAGGGAGGTTGGGATAATTATGAGAGGGAGATTATGGCTTGGTTAAGTTTGGTCAAAATTTTGTTATGTCAAGTAAAGGGCCAACAAGAAAGGAAGCTTTTTAACTTCCTTATGGGAGTACGGTCAAAAGTGCATAAAGTGATACATAGTGGATATAAAGAAATAATAGAATAAATATTTAAATCACCTATAATATCAGTGATGTACTTAGCTATGGTGGTTGTTGAATGATGATTACCACGTTGATGGTCCCTATCAGGGAGTCCTAACTTAAATGCCTAAATAAAGAGAACAAGTGGGTGTTGTTGGTCCTCAAGAGCTCAGTTGCTGATTGTGATTGACCTATGTAGGGTGACTGTAAGCCTAGATGTAAAAAATAGAATGTTGAGAGCTTAACTAAGAGTAAGAATTGATTTTATTATTTTTTGCTAACCTAAACCAAAGGTTGGAGTTTGGCTTATATTGCTGATGTTGGTGATCCCATTGACATCAATTGTGGGTTGACTGATGTCGATAGCCCTATAATAGGTAAACCTTTCTTTTTTTGGTCTATTTTATATTTTTGTGCATGTCAAGTGTGGCATCCATTATAAAATGGTAAAAATAAGAGGATAGGAAGGAAATAGTTGATTAGGAATTTAGTTAGGATGAGGGGACAAGATCTTGAGGTGACTCATTAGGGGAGACTTAGTCATAGGGTGAGGTGGCCAGGTAAGGTGACAATAAGAATTTTTAATTAACTTAATTAAGTATTTTAAATTAATTAAATGTGTGAGAGGTAAAATTATGGGTTAGGGAGATTAATTGTGATTATTAAAATGGGTTTACGGGGTTTTTGATATAAGGAGTCACACACATGTGTGTGATGTAATTTTGGTGTCTACAATTACTTTTAGTTTGTTTGATATAGGAGATACATTTTAGAGAGCCATGGATATGACATTTTAAGGACTAATTGATGACATAGTACTTATTTATCTTGATGATATTACAGTATTCTCTAAGTATGTTAATGATAATTTATCTCTTCTTAGGTAAGTTTTTGATAGGTGTAGGTAGTTTAGGGTCTCATTTAACCCCAAGAAATTTATATTTTAAATCTATGAAAGAAATATTATATTCCATATTGTCTCTAAAAGATGACTTCCAATTGATCATGAGAGAGTAAGTGTTATTCTAACATTGTCCTTACCTAATCACAAAAGAGCATTGCAAAGATTATTAGAGAGGATGATTCTTGTTAGGAGGTTTATTCCTGATTTTTATGATATTTTGAAACCACTAACCTCTATGTTGAATAAAAATATGGTTTTTAGTTGGACTAAAGAGGGAAAGGATAGTTTTGAATCAATTAATAAAGCTATATCAAAAGATCCTACCCTCATAAATATTGATTTTACCAAGGAATTTACCTTATATGCCTTTAGAGGTATTGATAATATTTTAGCTATGTTGGTATAGCATAATAATGAAGGTATGCAATAGCTAATAGCATTCTATATTCAAGGATTGGAAGAATATGAGGTAAGATATTCCTTTGTAGAATGATAAGTACTTGTTGTTATAAGGAGTCTCAAAAAATTTAGACACTTGATTTATAAAAATAAGGTTATTTTAATGGTCTCACATCCAAGTGTCAAATAATTATTGTTAAGTAAGGATTTGAATGAGAAGAGGGAAGGTTGGATCACAAAAGTAATGGAGTATGATGTTGACATCAGGGTCACAAAGTTGGTAAAAAACAAAATTTTGTGTGAGCTAATAGATTTAGATTTACATGATGAGAAGAATATTATCCTAATGCTTTAAGATGGACAAAAATTAGTTGAAACCTTATTACTTATTAGTTGGACTCATGACATGGTCCATCTCATTCAAAAAAGTGAGTAACCACAAGGTTTGGAAAAAGCTTAAAGGAGGTATTTTAGACTATAATCTATTCCTTATGTTAATATGGATAACATATTATTTATAAAAGATATCAATGGTGTCCTCTTAAGATGTATTGAGATAAATTATATTGATAAATTTTTAGGAGAGTTTCATGATGGACTATCAGGTGGATATTTTTATCCAATAACTATGGATTTAAAGATAATGAGGGTAGGCTACTATTGGATTAATTTTTTTTATAGATACCTATGCATGGGTTAATAAGTGTAATAATTGTGCCTTATCTATAGGGAAGTAAAAATTAGCACCCTCCCTCTCTAACCCATACAAGTAGAGTAGCCCTTCATGCAATGGGGCTTATATTTTATAGGGATAATTAACTCACCTTCAATTTCAAGTCATAAATGTGTTATTATAGGTACTAATTACTTTATAGGGTGGAAATAATTAATGGATATCAAAGAAGAAAATGAGACTAGTGTATTAGACTTTGATGATGATATAGTTGCTAGGTTTGTATAAGGATTCAACTGTAGGTCATAATCCTCAAAGTGTCATATACACATTATCTATTATTTTTCTCTTTTACTCTAAGTGATTTATCACATTTGTTTTTTTTTTAATTTTTTTTTCTCACTTGTTGAGAAGGTATTTTCAGTTTTCAAGAGGTTATAGTTATAATAGCACTTTCAGATTAGATTGCTAAAGTATTTTATATGACTTCATACCTGATGGACTCCATAATATATCTGGTCCTTTACTTCATAGGAAATCAGTTTTTAGATTTCAATATAGTTTTTACTTTCAAATTCACTTTTATCTCTGAATAGAAGCAAAACTCTTTGCACCAAATAAACCTACACAGTGCTTTCTAGGATCAATTTCAATGACCAAATCATGTTCTTTTCTCTCTAAATTTTTTTACATGATATTCATATGTGGGAAGAATGTAAAGGTAAAAAAATAATATAAAATTAACTCCCACATGCAATATGTATAGATTTAATTATTGGATTTTGTGCTAATTTTTACTTGAGCATTTTCAGCATGTTTCCAGTTACCAAATCTACCTAGTGTGCACTCTTTAGACCTAATTCTCAAGGCTAAATCACATTTTTATAATATTAAAACTTTTCATGCTTATATTAAAATATAAAGGGAATACAATGGTGAATGAATTAACACTATTTGTTTCTTAATTTTAAATATGCATAGTCATAAAATCTCCCTAGTGTGTAGATTTGTCTTTCTAGTGACCAAATCTAGCTAGTGTGAACTTTTCAAGCCTCATTTCATAGGACCAAATGAGGTCCAAAAATATTAAAATTTTCCATGATAGTGGGAAATTTTGGGAAAATAATGAATGATAATAAATTATCAGGAAATTCCTATCTACAATGATAATACACAATGATGAAAAAACAATTATATGTTGTTTTCTACATCTTTCTAGTTGCCAAATCTACCTAATGTGCACCCTTCAAGCCTCATTTCATAAGGATAAATTATATCTAATTTGCTTGATAATTTTCATGGATATAGACAAATATGAGAATAATACAATGAAAATTAAATTTATAAAAAATTACCAATCCACATGTAAAATGCACATCATTAAATACTCATATATGTGCTAATGTTTTTACTTAGGTATTTTTGCATCTTTTCAGTTGCCAAATCTACCGAGTGCACACTCTTTAGAATTAATTTCATAGGGAAATAATTTGTATTCCTCTTGTAAATTTATATGGATATATTAAAATGTAATGGTAATATAATGGTAAACAAATTCATAGAAAATTCCATCCGACGTGCAAAATATATAGAATTAGAAACTAGAATTTGTACTAATTTTTTTACTTGAGTCATTTTTCAATTTCCATTTTTTAAATATGGATTATGCATAGTTTTAAAACCCATGTTCATAAAACCAAATAAGGTCAAAAATTATTAAAAATTTATATGGTATCACCTTGATGACATTAAAAGGTAATTCATTTGGTTTCATAACTATTGGAGTTTCTAGTGAAAATGTATGATGGTGTGAAGTGACCCTTATTAGAAGTTTACTTACTTAGCCAAATTTTAACCAAAAATAACTAAAATGGTATTACACATGTATTAACTTGACATTTAAAAATAAATAAAAATACCCTTTTCATTATCTTTTTAAGATCTTTCTTGGAATATAAGATATGATGGGTTTTTCTCATGTCTTATTCTGCAAATTTCCATTTTAATGCGTTTTTAAGGTGTTGATATAGCTACACACAATTTCATTATTTTTTATCCATATAATTTGATCCAAAAACACATTTTCAATGTCACTTATTGTATTTAAATGTTTTTTTATCCTTCTTTACAATGATACCAATTTTAAAATGGAGAAAAATAGGATTGATAACATGTCAATATTTACAATTGACCCAATACACACAATCAAAGCATGGATCTGTGGTTTTAGATGATGAGAAGAGGGAGTTATAAAGTATATATATCCTCCATTTAGTATATATTCAATAGTAACATCAAGGAGTATGAATCAAATTTAATATAAATATGCAGGCTCCTATGTTAAGACTAATGAAATGGTCATTCAATGAGGTCAAAGAATTATGAGGATATTTGAAATTACCCATAAGACTCTGCAACCTATATAAGAGGGTGGGAATCATGAAGTTAAGGAATAATTCCAACATTGAATTCGAAGGATTGATGAGTCAACATGTGTAATGAAGACAAGGAAATCATTATCTCCCAAAATAGAGCATCTTTGAAGACTATTTGACTGAATCAAACTTCCTAGTCACCCATGAGGAATGCCTATGTCACTCTCCTTGGGAGTCAACATGAATACCAATAAAAATACTTATATAAGGACTATGGAATTACTCTTCATGTTAATTTTGAATTATAAGACTGTGATATGACATAAAGGAAGAATTTATGAGCACTCTTTGTGTTCCTTCTTCCTCTCTAGTCTTAATTTTTCCATATATACTTCTAATTTTCATTTTAAATGGGAGAAATATACTTTGTGGTGGTGTAACCCTAACATTTTTGTACTTTAAATAACTTTTGATGTTTAAAAGAGCTAATTTTCCTTCTCATATGCTTATGTTTTGTGTGAATCCATAAAATAGTTGATCTTGTCTTGTGACAAAATTAATTTATCCCTAATTTGCTATCACATTTCCTAATATTTATGTAATGAAATATTCTTTTACAAGTTGTAGGTTATGTCTTCATAAGGTTTATGAAGTTATAAGCTATGTAGTTTCACCATTTGATCTTTTAAAAGGTCATTTCCGTCCCTTCTAAGTGATGTCATGATTTCTTTGCCTTCCTATAAAACTTATGTAGAATTTGTACAACTTGTGAGTTATGTTTGCCAACTATATCCTTTAGCCTTATTGTGTACATCCAAGTTAGTAGAGGAAATCAAATCAATCTAGTAAATCGCCACATTTTAAAATTATAGGTTCAATTTACATTTTTTAATCTCTTTTCCTTACAATAATTAGAGTAGAGTTAGTTTATGTGATACACTAAGGGAACCATCACTCTCTAGAGATTCACCCCAACTATTAGGTTATCCATAGCCTATGAGTGTTTGTATTTTTTTATTTTAAGGTAGAATGTGTTAATCACCATTCTCCAAAAATTTCACTCTAAATTTGACATGTATAATGCATTTATAGGTCTGAAGTACTAATGGTGTATCCCAAGAGATGAATTTACCAAGTTATAAACTAGATCACTATTGTAATTACTTTACACACATTGCATGATACACATGCAAGATAATATATAGGTGATAATGATCATTTATATAGTAGTATTTTAGTTTAGATCAACATCGTAAGCCAACTAATCTATTTTCCCCAAGGTTACCATGAATATTAAGAACTAGGATTTTGTAAATTCATGAGAAGTGATAGTCCATGACCTAGATTGAATACACCATAGTAGAGGCAAAGTCAAAACCATAAGCATCTAGGTATTTATATCCTTTTATATTATAAATTTTATATAAGACACTTGTGTCAAACCTAGATAGTAGCATTAATGTAACCAGTTTATTTTGATGTTAGTTTTTAAAGATTTAGAAGCATCAGATCTATAATATTATGACTATTATAGAATATTCTCTACCTATTTCATATGCAATGCTATGTTAACATTAGAACCAAGTAAGTATATTACTTATTTTCCATTTCTATACATATCTTAGTTATAATCTATATATTTATCATATTCTCTTCATAATAAATTTAGTGTATGTTTATATCTAAGTTTAACATTTAATTAGCCTATTGTAGATATGATTATCACCCTTGTGGATTATTATTTTTATATTATTAACCCTATTAACACTAAGTTAGGATTTCCACATCCATTTTAGGGTTAAACATCTACTAATGATTGGTCAATGAGGTTGGCTTCATGGTCAAGATTTTATAGTTTGATAGGTGGCTTAGAGAAGATGATCTGTACCTAAGTCAGAAGTTATCATGAGCCTTGAATGGGGCCTCCAAGGAGACCTTGACCTATTGGACCTTATTTATGCTTGCCATGGATTACATGGATACCTCCAATATAGATTTATCTCCTTATTGGATTTATACACCTTTATCTTCACTATCTCATTGAAGTGTGCCAAGTGGATCCAAAATTCATTCCTACCTAGTAGGGTGCCATTAGGGTATAATAAAATTTAAATGTTGGCATTCTTGAAATAAGTAAGGATTTTCTCCTTAATTTTCTCTAGTGGCTTGATGGTCACTTGTGCCATGTGCAACTAATCCTCAATTGACATTATCATAGGTCCTATAAAGGTCAAGTAAATATTCAAGTCTATAAGGGGCATCAAATTCAATTATAAAAATCCCTATATTGATTTTAGTAGCCAAATTATTACACTTATTATCCACGTAGATAATACTCTCCCAATTTGTTCATTTGATTTGTAGGATATATTCTATTTAGGAGTGGGATATGGTCACTTATATAAGGATGATGAATACTTGGGTGAAACATGCCTCCAAATATATAACTAATCCTCTATAGAATGTGATCCTTACCTGAGACTCAAAATTTCTCACCTACTCTATAAGATCCTCCATAATTTTCTCTATGATTACATTAATGGATTAGAACAGTAAGACTGGATCCTATACTACCCTCTATTCTCCACTTATAGTTATTAATTTGGTGAGGGAGAAGAGATCTTGCTTGATCTTCCACACCACTAGGTCTCCTTCTTGAGTAAATATATGTGTGAGATCCCTCATCATGCTCACAATTGATCTATCTAATTATGAATGGACCTCTATATCATCACGATATACCATTTATATTCTTTATGATTTAATAGGTGTTAGGGGCCTATCCTAGATTAGTCTTATAGTAAATCCTAAGGTGGTGGAAGAGGATAAAGGTGGGATGGTAAATTCAAAGGTAGAGAGAAGAGGTATAAGATGAGGAGAAATGGATGAAATATATGGAAATAAGGAAGATAGGAATGAAGGAAGAGGGGGCATGGGATTGAAATGAGGAAGGATGAATGGGGAGCCCCATGATAATATTTGGGTATGTCATTAGTTAGGGGTCATGTTGAACTATGAACCAAGGGCACCTAGTAGTGGGGTGTTTAATAAGAACTAGTAAATTGGTTAGTTAAAGTTGAATCCTTATATCCTAAAGGTGATAGATAAAGAGGACTAGGGAGTAATAAGATAAGCAAGCTAAATAAAATGCTAGGAGGGAGATACCTTTTATTTATTTTTGGGTGTCGTACCCTAGTCAACTAGAATTATAGTTATGGTTTTAGATTTTTAAGTGGAAACTATAACCTAAGCTAGGGCATGGAAAAATTTACCTTTTCCATCTTTGGGGTCATCATGGTTAGACAATAATGTGCCATGCTAACTGAAGGATCCATAGTGTCAATTATTTTAGGACAAAATGAAATTATTAGATAAGTAATTGTATGCATTATATAGCTAGGGGCCATTGGGATTATGCACACTTGAGGAGTAAATAATGTCATCACTGATGTGGACACAATGGTGTAAGTTGATGTTGTGAAGATAGGATCTACTATAATTTGAGCCACTTATAGAGTCACAAAGGATTATTAAATTTAACTTGGCACTCTTAAATATGAAGGACATGTAATAGAGATTTTGTGATACTAATAGATTCCTCTAGATAGAATGGGTTGAGTAGAGGGGAATTGGGAAGTGAGTATACATAACATGGCCATAGTTAAGTTAACTTGGATTAATAAGGGATTTAAAATTATGTAAATTAGGGAATGCCTCATTTGGGTAGACCTAGTGGGAATAGAGAATCCTAGAGGCATTTTGATGGGTTACGGAGGGATGGTGATAGCGGGGGAAGGAATATCCTAGGGCATCACTTATTGGTACCACTTTGGGCTTGTTTTGAGTATGATCTCATTTGAAATTGTAACAACTACATCATCAGTGATGGAGTGGCTTATGGAAGTGGAGGTGTTAGAGCTTGAGTCAATGATTAGGGAGGTGAATCTCATAGAGGTGAAGGTTAAGGGACTCCTTGTATGATCCTCCTATAAATATTCTATGTAGTTGCCTTAATTTCCTCTGTGACTTAATTTTGAGGAGCTTATGGATATGGTACTATCCTTTCCTTAGTGATCAGGCCAGATTAGCGCTTCTTCCCTTTCTTTTTTTCACCTCCACCCTTGTGATTACTTTAGTGTCACTAGCTAGATCAAGATGAATATTGATTTAACAATTTTGGGAATATTAGTATATTATTCATAATTTAGTTAAAGGGTTTGAGTAGTCAAATAAGTAAATAAATAGATAATAATTAAGATATTGATTTATGTAAATTAATATTAATTAGAAAGTAATTGATCTAACTAAGATAGAGGCTAGAATTCACTATGTAGGATTGAGACACTATCACAAACCAAGATCTAAACTTTGTTTTTTAATTGGATAAGAGTGTTAAAACTAGATAGTAATGGCACCGGTGCTATAGTCCACATCTACCACTATTATCCTAAGGATCTAATCTTTTTGGTTTTTGTTTTGTATGTCTTTATGACCCTATCTATAAAGTTTTGGTAGCTAAAAGTCTATATAGCTCCCTATATAGTAGATTATTTCTTCAAAACCTATCTTCCATTATGATTTGACCAATTTTGAGCAGGAGGAGAGGTTACTATGTTAAGATTCATTATATGTTCTTCAGACCCTATGTGTGGGAACACTACCTACATACCAATACTCTAAAGAGGGATCAAGCCATATGTAGTTCTCCCAGTTGATGTGTTTTGTGTAATTATGTATATGAAGATGCATAATGATAAATTGGATGTGTTTGAGGTGGTTAGGGACTAGTTTAAGGTCTTAAGTGAGATTATAAGTGTGTTGGTTGGTTGTATGTAGAGAATAGGGAATATTTCTTGAGTAAGATTTCTTGTATTCTTGCTTTCTTAGTGATATTTTCCAACCCTTTCCAAATGATCTTTGAATGGGATTTTGTAGGGATCTATTAGTTATGGGTTGAATGTACTCATAATAGGCTGACAAGGATAAGTATAGGGAACCAAAATAAATTAACCATTAGGGCCAAAAATAAGCTTGGAGATTAATACTGAAATTAGATAGGAGTGGTACCAGTGCTATAGTCTAATTATGGCACTACTATTTTGAGTAGATAGAAGCTAGGGGGATTGATTTACCTTGGAAAGAGTAGTTTGGGTGAGTTGGGACCAATTTTGGAAGGCTATAGATGAATTTGAATCAATGAAAATAAGCTTGAGAGGGTCATGAAAGCTAAAATGAGGGACCTAAGGGTTGGGTGTCATTACCCATGCTCAAGTTACCAATTTTTACATTTTATATGACTACATTTCCCCCCTTTATTCTAGTGATGTAGTAAAACAAAATACTAGGATAAAGGGAAAATAGAAAGCATACCTAAACTTACCTATAAGGGTGAACCTCATGAATCTATGTGATGTGGGGTGTGTATAGAGAGAGTATTATCTAAAGTATGAATTTATAAGAAAAATAAAGAGTTGAACAATTCTTACTAGATACACTATATATAAAATAAGAATCTACAAAATTGGGTAAGAGAGAGAGGAAAAGAAAGGAAAGAATACACCTCATTGGGTATGTGAACCACTAAAAAAATTATTATGATGCTAAGTGATGCTAGATTATACTGTGTAATGCTGGAAGGTGTTGTACCAAGAGTAATATCATGAACAAAGCTAAGTGCTTAATTCCTTAAAAGTGGCTCAAGAATGTAAAGGTTGTCTCTTTAGCTCCATCTTCACCCACTAAGTGAAGTTAGGTAGTCATACATGTGTTTATCAATGTTTGGACTATGTTTCCAATCCTTCTAAATAAGTGGCTCAAGAATATAAAGGATAACTAGTCTTTTGGCTCCATTATTTCCCCATGAAGTGAATATAATTGGTGGAGAAACTAGAACAGGAGGTTAAACTAGAATTGGTGATTGTACTATAAAAGATGGAACTAAAGTGGGGAGTGGTAACTCATATAAAACTCCACCAACTATAAAAACCTAATTATCATAAATGAATTTCATGCATCTATGAACTATACAAGGTACTACTCAAAGTTCCTAGATCCCTGATTGATCAAGTAACATATCAAAGACTCTTGTACTATGAATAATAATAAATGGTCTGGCCACGTGTGTTAGACCAACTTGTAAAGGAAGTATGATCTCACCTAGTGAAATTTTTATGTGCCCACTAAATCTAATGATAATTATGTCTATCAATATAATATCCTAGTCTAAATATCCAAAATGATATAATAACGTCATAGTACACATATTCACACTAGATCTATTATTTATGAGAACACTATGAATAGGATGACTATAAATTTAAGCTCTGACAAAGAGTGCATGATAATCTATATCATTATCAATGATCTCCTACTCCAAGAAGGAGATGGAATGTTTATCTAGAACTCTAAAATTGTATACACCAATCATGTTGCTCAAAGGATGTGTCTCAACTGAAGGTACCTTATATGTAACTAGTGGGGGATGTGCATGATAGTCATGGTAAACCCTTGATGTGTCCCTTATTTTCTATTTGGATTTATTTGGAAAAGGATTTGAATATATTTTCAATTATTTATCCTATGTTAGATTGGCCTAAGGAGGCTTAATTAAAGTGCCAAGATCAATATGATTGCCATTTATTAAATCCTATATCTTGTGTCTCAAATTGATGCATCTATTTAGTGCATGGCCTGGTTCCTTATGAAACTTGAAAAATCCATGTTGATCATATCCCCATAGAAGAGGCTTTATTGGGTCAACTTCCTAAATAGGAGGGAGAGATATGATGTTACATTCCAATATCTACTGTAAAACTCTAGCTAGAGAAACTAGTAGATTGGTGAAGGTTATTCAAGGAGGTGCTGATAAAAACACTCACTAAGTGGGCTCTGAAGCTGCATTAATTATAGGTTGATTTTGACTCTTGTTATCATTGACCTTTAATTTGTATGGTACTTTGTTGTTACTCTTGTTTGGTGTGTTTGAGATACTTGTGTACTTGAGTTTTCCCATTCAAAGTAACTTGACTTCTCTTTCCTTTAGTGTGTGACACAATTTAGTGAAGGAAGAGAATATTTTGAACATAATTAATTCATGCAAAGCTGGTAAAAAACTCTTTTTGAATAGATCCTATAACTCTTGATCGACCATGGGGGTAGTCATCTTAGCTAAAATAGTCTTATATTGGAGAACATAATCTGTGAGATGCTCATTTGACGTTTGTTTCTATTGTAAAACTTGAGTATATGAAACTTTATCACCAATGTTAATGTTGAAATGAGATCAAAACATGTTGGCTAAAGGATTGAATGCATTGATTGACTAATTTAGTAGACTGTAGAACCACTGTAAAGTATAATCCTTTAGTCTTCATGGAAATAGCTTGGTAAGTATCCAATCATTGGGTACGTAGTCCAAGCATGATACAAGAAAAGTTCTCAAATGTGTCTTTGGATCACCCTTGCCATAATATAGAGTAAGATTGGGTTGAACAAAACCTTTTAGCAAGAGTGTAGAAGCAATGTGACATGACAATGGTGTATGCAATATAGAAAAAGAATCCAAAGCCTATGTAGGTCTACAGGCACCTTACTCAAGATGTAGCACCTTGGATTGAATATATTTTATCTCTTACACAAGGGTTGCTACATCAATAGACAAGGATGTACTAGTTGTAGCTAGTGGCATAAAGGTAGGTTGGGCTGCTATAGGGGGTTATTGAGACATAGTTTCCCATGTAGTGTCATTTGTAACTAGTTGCTCTAAAAAAAAAGTAAGATTCAAATTTCTTAGCCTTTTTAATTTCCATGGTAGATTTCAAGATAAGAGTATGATCTCAACATTGTTACTATAGTCTTTCTCAAAAAATTTGTAGGATCGAATATTTATTGAGGATAACTTCATTGTAAAAAATTAGTGGAAGTGGATCATTAGTCTAATGTGTTGGAGCATGAGCATCAATGTGTACATCATCATTTTTATTTTCATATTTCTCTTTACTGGAGTTATATTTATTGAAATTAGTGTAATCTAGATGTGCAAAATTAATAAAAAGAACTTGTGTTGGTTATTTATCCATGATATATGGATAAGTTAAAAGAATCTTGGTTAATTTAGGAGGATTACCACTAAGTCTTCCACTTCATCTCAAAGGAAGAGATGTAAATAACTTAGGTGGCATAAGGAAAATAACTTAGATGATAGTAGAAAATATTAAATAGATATAATCTAAACAAGGAACTAGAATATGCATAAAAAGGATACGAAGTTTAGAAACATGTAAGGTGATACCTCAATAACTAAATAGGAACTAGTACATATAACTAGGGTTTGAAAAATGATTATTTGAGTAATTTACTATGAATTTTGAAATTGAAATTGAAATTAAATTTTTGAGTTATATATGCAAGTAAAAAATCAAAAATTTATTAGGAAAATAGTGATTTAACAGGACCTAGTAGATGCAACTAGGGTTTCAAAAAATGAATGTGTTTGAAAATTATTATTGAATTTTGAAATTTGAATTGATTATTTGATTTAAATATGCTAGTAAAAATTTAGAAAATGATTGGAAAAATATTGGGACCTAATATAGGTAACTAGGGTTTGAAATAATAATATTTTAAAATTACTACAAAATTTTAATCTTTAATGCAAAATTTTGATTTTATTATGTAGGATAAAAATATATGAAAAATTAGTAGTAAAACTACCCTAGGGTTTTTAGGGTTTTTGTGTACAAATTAAGTAAGTCAGGTTCACTAAATGATTTAACAATTTTGGGAATATTGGTGTATTATTCCTAATTTAGTTAAAGGGTATAAGAAGTAAAATCAATAAATAAATAGATAATAATAAGGTACTAATTTGTGTAAATTAATTACAATTCAAAATTTTCTAAAAATAGTAATAAGGTGAAGAAAAAAACCTAGCTAGAAATTGATTGATTTGACTGAGATAGAGGTTGGAATTCACTATACAGGACTGAGACATTATCACAAACTAAGATCTAAACTTAATTTTGTGATTGGACATGAGTGATATAACTCAATAGTAGTGGCATCGGTGCTATATTCCACCTCTACCACTATTTTCATGAAGATCTAAGATTTTTGGGTTTTGTTTGTTATGTCTGTGTGACCCTATTTATGAAGTTTCAATAACTAGAAGTTTGTATAGATCCCTATAGAGAATATTCTTCCTTAAAAACCTATATTCCATTATTATTTGACCAATTTTGAGTAATATGGGGGTCAGTGTTTTTAAGGTGCACTAGAAGTGCTTCACACCCCATGTGTGGGCACGTTGCCTACATACCAATACTCTGAAGAGGGATCAAGCCATATGTAGTTATCCAACTTGATGTCCTTTATGCAATTGTGTATTTGAAGATATAGAATGATAAATTATATTTTATTGAGGTGGATAGGGACTAGTTTAAGGACATGAGAGAGCTTGTAAGTGTGTTGGCTAGCTGTATACAGAGAACAGGGAAGATTTCCTAAGTAGGATTTCTTATATTCTTGATTTCTTAGTGATATTTTCCAACCCTTTCAAAATGATATTTAAATGGGATTTTATAGGGATCTCCAAAAATGGACTTGGATAATAGTGTGAAAAGTAGATAAGAGTGGCACTGACACTATAGTCTATGTGTGGTGTTATTGTCCTAAGCAGATGAGACATAGGGGGATTTATTTATCTTGTAAAGAGTAGTCTAGGTGAGTTGGGACCAAGTCTAAAAGGCTATGGATGAATGGGAATTAGTGAAAATAAGCCTATGAGGGTTATGAAATCAAGCACAAGGGACCTAATGGTTAGGTGTTATTATCCATGCTCTAGTTACCAATTTTTGCATTTTATATGACTATAAATATCATCATCTTCATAGGACTCATGATGATATGTGATGTTGAGTCTACTTATATATATTTCCACATGGGTGTTGATTACCCCTCAAGTATTAAACTTTTTATGCTTATCCCTCCCTATAATATATTAATTCTTGTTCAATGTCATCTTCTGTAGGTTGGGTAGGTTATTATACTTTTATTGGTGGATGAAGATTGGAAATTCTAAGCATGCCTATTTTGGTGATAAAATGAGTAATCCAAGACACCATAAACCAATGGATAATGAATTTATTACTTATAAGGATGGTGTGGGACTTGATAGCATAGAATGTGAGGGGCTTATTGGATGCCTTCTACCTAGATCATGGTTTAGACTCAATATTACTAGTAATATCCTATGGGTAAAAAATTATTCCTTATTTCACCAAAGAAACATGACATGGGCCTCTCATTTATGGCCATATATAAACTAGCTATAGGGATGCATAGATGTCCTAGATGTGATTTATATAATGGTGTATGTATATCTTGTACAAGACCACATAGATAATTGAGATGATAGGGGTACATTCAAGGAACACATAAGAATTGAATGTGAGGGTGGTGCATATTTCATCCATAAGATAAATTATCATGTATATTCCCCCCTAATCAAGCCTCATTGATAACCTTGATTAGATTGAATTTGATGAGGATCCTAAGGTCTAGGACCACATTTCCTTTGAGTATGATGCTCAACAGAGTTACACAAAGGTTGTTCATGTGAATGATATCCATTACTCTAAATAAGAGATTCAAAAAGATAATCCTTATTTGAACTCCATACTGAAATATATAAATGAGATATAGATTGATATCCTACTTAATAGTCCATCAGTCAAGATGGATGTCCTAATCTTAGATAACCCCATATATTCCATGTGTCTTAGTCCTTGTGTCCACCATGTTTTGGTCATAAACTAGGGTGTACTTTGAGAGGTTATATTAATTCTTAATAATAATTCCAAATATATATGCTATTTCAATCTAAGATCACATGAAGTAAACTAATTCATGGGTAACATCATGTATGTGCATAAATATATATAACATGGTGTTGAAGATGTCAACCCATGGGAACACATCTAGTTTGATAGTGGCCTTATGAAACCCTAAATTTACCATGATATCAAGATCATGATCTTTATTTCATATTCATCATCATCAATCATGGGATTTTTAACATCTTAAATTACTTATAACACTTTTTTGTAGTGCTAAAATTAGGTTAGGTATGATTAAAAGGTGGTATCTCTATATTCGGGATTAGGCCTGAGATTTTAAGATGACACAACCATAGTTAGGAGTTAAAGAGTTATTAGTACATAATTTTGAATATGAGAGAAGAATTAGAAGCTCATAAAAGTTTTAAAATTAAGGATACTCAGTAATTAGTGATGGTAATGGTAAAATTGGTTGCTTTGAGGAATTCTCAGATTCCATGAAGATATATTATATTATTGGAATTTAGAAGCTTACCTTGTGTGAGTTCAATACTGAATTGGTAACACAATCCACTTAATTATTTCCTAATTTAAAATTTACTTAGATAAAATTAAAAATGTGTGCTTAGGTTGGATTTTTTAATGGTAAAGGGATGTCTATGGTTTATCAAATTAGATTCTATTCACTAAATTTGATTAACACGAGGGTGTGGTAGGCACATACCTATCCTAGTACTTATGGCCACTCAAGAACCCTCCAGTTATGCCATATTATCCTTGTTAATTGAATATTTATCTAAAGGCTATGTCAACTATTCATGGATGGGGTATCACTTTTTTATATCCATGTACACTAGATTTAGACACTTGGACCTCTTAGGACATGTGGCATATCATTATTATCTTATGGTCTAAACTATATCTTTCCTTTCCTTACTGAGGACACTCTCATCCATTCTACCCTTGGTTGTATGTTAGTGATGTGTGGTAGTTTTTAATTAGGCCTATGTTCTAAATTTAATTCCTTATTGACTCAAGGCCCCAAGTATTCTTTTTCACTTTATACTAAGGCGTAATGTTATAAACTATGGTTAGTCAGGCTCTCCTAGGGTTATAAAATTACTTACATCCCTAGGAAACTAATAAATTTGACATGATCCACACACCATCTGATCACTCATCAGGTTATCCTAGGTATTGTAACATTTATGACACCCCTAGGAGACTAACAAATTTGATATGATCCATGTGTCATCTACTCACTCATTGAGCTCTCCCAAGGCTTCTAAATTTATGATACCCTCAAGAGATTAACAAATATGATAGGCTCCATGCTAACATGATTTTGCCATATGGATGATCAATAATGCTATAGATGGTCTTTAATATATGACTATGTATGCCTTCTTGACAAGTCATATATGATCAAGAATATTCCATGTGGCATGATCTTAGTTATCCATATGCCTAGGGAGCCTTAAGAACTATGTTTTTATCTACAAGTTCTAGATGTGTAATATTGAAACATGTGGATAGTTCATACGTATCCAAATAATCATGGATTCTATACCTTAGTCATTTTATTTGATATAAGTAATTAAACTAGATAAATATGAATGACACAATCCTAGGGCTCAATACCTAACCATTGTAATTAAAAATGCATCACTTCTCTAAATTGTAAATTGTTGTTTTAAGTGTAGGAGAGACTAGGATGATGGCCTCACTAGGAAACTCCTAAAAAATGAATAAGTATAAAAACATCATCGACATTGTAGAGGATATTTATGAGTCAAATAAAGTGGGATTTGGTAAACATGTCCTTGTAATCCTAAAAATATTACATAACTTGGTGAAATCAATTAACCAATTTAGTCCCTAAATTAATTAAAACTTTCAATTTGACGAACATCATAAAAATAGAATCTAAATAAATGTAATGAAAAAAATTAATAAGCCTATCCATTTAGACCTTTAAACCTAGGTATCAATTTTATTAATAGATAAAGTATGGAAATAATTAGTTGGTTTAGTCATTTCATAATTAGATCAAGACTTCATTCTAAGAAGAAAAACCCAAACTTAAGATAATGATGTCTAGCTTAGGCTTGGAATGATTCTTTTCACAACAAGATATGAATGTGGAATTTTAAACTCAGAATGGGTCATCATTTAAAATTTAAAGAATGGGTAATGTTGGTTACAACACATTAAAAGTATATATATAAAAAAAAAGGTAGTATAATATGTTATTTATATCTCCTAATTAGTTTTGATTCAATATAAATAA
The DNA here is from genome assembly GCA_037957365.1 of Torreya grandis. Classification (NCBI taxonomy): domain Eukaryota; kingdom Viridiplantae; phylum Streptophyta; class Pinopsida; order Cupressales; family Taxaceae; genus Torreya; species Torreya grandis. Next base: position 332,440 of record JARHVA010003532.1, on the reverse strand, counting down.
TTTATATTTTTACTATTAAAACTTGGCATGTTCTATGTTGGAAATATTTTCAAACTAATATATCTTGATATTTTATGTTGTATAATTTTTGTTTATCTACCTAGAAGGATGAACCTAGTGTGTGAATGAACATAATTTAAATATATCAATATAAGTTATGCCTAATATATATCTAACCTTGAGAAATTTTATATACTTTTGTGTACTTTTGGTTAAGTATATGTTAATCATAATTCTAAACATTTTATGAGTTCCATTGTAACCTAAAATACTAAAACAATTACCATGTCTTAATGAGAAAAACTAGGGACTAGTACTAACAATGGTTCCATTTATGGGATATATAAATGTGAATCTATTTGCCTAATGATAGGCACCTTTATAAATTGTTAGATATGATGATATATCGATTTGTATAATAATAATTTTTTAAGTATAGGTGTACATGCCCAAGTGATCATATCTATGCATATATATGGATAAATATATGAAATCATTTTGTTGTGAGTAGTGTGAGTTTTTAACATCCTTAAATTTTTTACTACATATGATTTACTTTTAATATGAACCATAGGATTTTTTTAATTGAATTCCTTTATTTTTGATGATGTTGGCTATGAAAATTCCATGTTGTTAATTCTAGTTGGCATGGGGTATTCAAGTAGATGAAACATGGGGATGTAATATAGAGGAGGATGAATTAAATATAGATAAAACTTAGACAATATACCAATTGAATTAATCTAGAATTATGGATACAAATAAGGAATAATTTACTAAACTTATTTAGGGGTTTCATCAAGAGTTAAAAAAATAAAGATGATGAAATAATAAAATCTCAATAAGAGATTAAGGGTTGAGTGTTGATAAAATTAGGTTAAGTATAGAGACTATGGAGGTAATGGGAGGATATAGAATTCCAAAATAATAAATTGAGTGTTATGCTCAAAATTATTTGAATGAGAATTAAGGGACTAGATTACTTGAAGGGAATGCAAGGACCAATCAATAATTAGAAGTTAACCCACAAGTGGAAGATAAAATAAAATAAAGTGGAACCAAAGGTAATATTTAAGAGTAATTATAAAAAATATCAATAGTTTTATTTAATATATATAAAGGTAGTGATTCTATCTATAATGGGAAAGACAGAGTTTCCAATGCACTCTAATGAAACATAGGTTCAAGTTAGGTTCACAATGGTCATTACAAAAACTCCTAGGATAGTTCATTCACTAAAAGGATTTGCATCCCTTATGCCTAAATTAATTATAGGCATTAGTAGACCATGAATATTTAAGTAATTAGAAGTAACAATGGAATGGTTTGAATAAATTACATGAGCCTTAGATAAATATAGAAAGGAATTTTAATTTGAATCTAGTGCATCAATTGATCAAAGTTAATTTAATATATTTATTAACATCAAAGCTAGCTCACATATAAAAATCTATTTTTGGGAACTATGCCACTTCATGTGGTATCATTTTCCATATTCTCACCATATAAATGGTATTTTTACCTTAAATGACACTTGTTAATGTAAGAAATGAAGTGTTAATCTAAGGGTGTCACTATAGATGAGGATAAGAGGTATGAGCTTATAGGAGCCTTGACTAGTAGAGATATAGAATTCACATTCAAGAATAATTGTGCTAACTTGACATTAACTGATGAAAATAAAGAAATTATAGGATAATTCAAAATTCATAAGTTTACCAGCTAAATAATCCAAAATTTTAATGAAATCAAACAAAATACAAGAGAATCCATTTAGGAGTATGATAATTACCTCTTTGATGTTATAAATAGAGTTAATTTTTAGTTTCAAGATGTTAAAAAAATATGTGGTTTTTTGAGGATATACATAGTAATATATTTTTACTCTATAACTCAAAATTAGTTGCCAATAAAATCCAAGGCTATGATAGCTATGATCAAGGTGTATAAAATAAATAACTATGGAGGCTATCCTACCAATAATATGAAAATTTATGATAGAATGAATGTAGTACTACATAAAATGGAGGAATTATAGGATGGAAGCAACCCAAACTATCCTTATGGTGTATTGAATATGGGAAATAAGGACACCATATACATTAATTTCTAGGAATAAAATTAAAATTTTGTGAAATGTGTTGAAGTGTGGGCCATGCAATTGCTAATTGTACTTACTAAAAAATTATGTGTGAAAACCATAAAGAGTATACTTTATTTAATTTAAATACATAACCATGATGAAAATAATTTTATATTACTTTAGGATATAATTGATATCAATTTAAATGTCTTTGTGGTCAATACATAGAAAACCCATACCCCAAAATTGAAATCCCCCACTCATTCTGTTGATATTATAGTATAAGGTGGATGGGTTCCCTCAAAAATGTATCCTCCACCTCAATAAAATCCTATATTGATGCTTCATTAACCTTAGCATCATCCTATATGGATACCTCCCTCACCTCAATACCAAAAATGGCAAGATTCAAGATCTCCATAATAAAAACCTAGTCGAGCTCCACCTATGCAACAATGATAGTCCAATTGGGCACCTCCATAAGCTCAGAGTAAATATGTAGGTAATAATTATTATTATTATGTATGGGATAACATAAAATATAGTTATTTTATTAGGGCACCAACCAAAATTGAAGTTAAGGGAATAAAAAACCTTGATCACCACTTTTTATTATATTGGTGAAATGAGGCATATTGAATGAAATTGTCCCTTTAAACCTCAAAGGGAAACTCATTGCTCATACTAAAAATTTTAGGACAAAATAATTCTAAGGATTACTTATTTTTATAAAAACATAAGAAATAAAAGACAATGTGAAATGCAAACATGGTATGATCTCATCCAAATAAATAAGCTTTTACCAAGGATATTATGAGGAAGAAACATAGATAACAAGGTCTTCAACTTCTGGATATACCTATAAAAAAATATAATATGAAAGTTACAAGAAGATATAAATATATATCCTATGAGAGATAAAGTTATAATGAATGAATTATCCTAGCTATTATAATTAATTTAGAATAAAGATACTGGTGAAGAATGTTTTGTGACAACCCACTCCCAAATGTAAGGATACAAATATTTTGACAAGGAGTAGTCATGACCTTGATAAAACTTATTAAAATCATAATTATCCTATAAAATTAATATATTTCCCAAAATATTACAAATTTATTAAATTTTTCATAAAGAGGATAGCCAATAACATAATGAATGGTTTGGTATGTCAAAACTAAGAAATATTGGGATGTTAATACAAGAATGGATATCGAACTTGCATGATATTAAGTTCCTAATGTTTGTTTTTTATTTTTTAAAATTTTAAATATGATTCCCATATCTACTTATGAAGCTATTATGAGGCCATATATAATATATATTATTTATATTATAAGTTTGGAAGATTAAGGTTTAGTCGAGCCTACTGGAAGGCTCAAAGATGTAGATATAAAAATGCCTGACCTAATATTTCATGGGGATTTCAAGGTGATTGGCATAATATATGTGAAACTCAATACCCTACTCTTTTCAAGAATAAATGGGCCTATGATGGTAACATGATAATCAATATGATGGAAAATTACTTCAAATCACATCAAAGTGATGTTGTTATTATAATACCATTGAATAAGTCTAATTTTAATTTGTATATAATACTAAAATAGCCTTCCTTACCATATGTGTGATAGGTAGATAGTTGGTTTTAGGATAATGCATATCCTAATTCATAAGTGGTGTGAAGTATGATTTTCCTAAATTTTTATAGTTTTTATAGGATATACCAGGGATGTAGAAGGTATACGATCAAGGGAGTCAACTAGATCAAAAATTATAGTTAATTACTATATTATACATAGTAGGGTATGATCCCATTATGTAAAATATCCAACATGATTATGTTGGATAACTATTTGATACTAATAAAGATTATATGTAACTAGCTACAAAGGTAATATGCCTTAGGAGTCAACTTCATCTATTAGTCATAATTTAGATGCCCACATGCTTAATTAGTATGAGGGGCCCCTAAATTTAGACCCATAAATGATGTTCACCATGGAGAGGTGGATACCTTAATATTTTTATACAAATGATACTATACCATTTATTTAAAGGTTTGAGAATCATCTTTTAATTTTAGAGATACAAGTTAGTGCAATTGACTATGTGTTCAAGGGGGTTGGTGTCAGGTCCATTGATCCTTTAAACTCATTTTGGAGGAATCATTTGAAATTATATGAGATTGGTTTTACATCAAATCTTATAATTTATAAAAGTGCATCTTCTTTTAGGAAGGACAAGGTCTAAAAATTCATATACATGCATGTGTTGATACATAGAATTTGAAATAAATTTAACCAAGATAATTATTGCATATATTTAAAAAAACTTAGTTTGTTTAGTGAAATATTGGTATATGCACTAATAATGCAGATTAGAGACTAAGACATGGATCCAAATCTAGTAGTTCATTTAGATTTTTTTAGGATGAAAACCTAATGGTGCATGGATCTTTGCTTAGATTGATTTTTTACCTTTTGAAATGATATTAATTCACCAAATAAGTATAATAATATAAATATATCACAATGATATGGAAATATAATAGAAGATGTCAATAATAGATAAGTCACTTCGAGGGGGTAACCTTCCAAATGCTTGAAATAAGAATGAATACTCAAATATGATGATGAACAAGTAACCCTAACTCCTATATATAATATACCAAGGCCATGAAAAATCCATAGGCTGACCTATTAATCATATAAATGCATAGATAAATGTAAAATAATTTGTGAAATTGTTATGCAAACCATAAATAGGATACATATATCCCTAGACATGCCAATAATAAAGGGTGTAGCATGCCCCTCCCATTAAAAACATCATTGTCATCAACATTAAATTAAACTCAGATGTTGTTGCATGAAGGATTAATCCTCCTAGGTAGAATATTTAGAAAGTATATTCTTCCATTTGATCTGATACTCTATAATTAATCTAGATTGTACCTACCTAGTGCATGTTTGAAGGACTGCTTCAAGATCAAGAATAACCCTCCCTTCCTCATCTAATTATAATAACTTGGTTTGAGTGGTATCTCCATGTAAAATAACCTTTTTAAGTTAAGATACATGAAATACTAGATGAATGCGAGTGGATGGAGGAAATTTTAGCTTGTAGACCACACTACCAATTTTTTGCAAGATTTGATAAGGGACATAATACTAGGGAGATAGCTTATTATCATTTTTATATTTATTTAAGGAAATATTATTATATGGATTTAAGTGAATAAATATCCAATAAGAAACTTCAAAATGACTCTCACTCCTGTGCTTATATACCTATTGCTTCATGCAATTATGGGCTAAAGCTAAATTTTCATGCAAACTAGCAAGGACTTCCTATTGATGTTGAAGGTGTTCCTCCACTTCACATACCTTTAGGTGGGATTTAAAAGGTGAAGTGAGGTATGGAGGATGGTATCCATACAATTCCATAAAATTAGACATTTTGGATGAAGTATGCATTGAATTATTATACCACTATTCATCCAAGGGCAACCACTAAACCCATTTATCCTATTTATTTAACACAAAGTAATGAAGGCACCCTTCCAAAAAAAAATTGACTACCTAAATTTATCTATCATATTTAGGAGGATAGAATGAGATATGCACCAATTTGGTTCCCAAACATGCAAATAATTCTATTAAAAAATTAATAGTGAATATGGGATCTTGATTACTAACAATAATCTTTGGAGTACCATGTAATTTCTGAAATATATAAAGAAAGGTAAAACTACTGTGCTAGGCAAAAATGGTTGAGATAAAGAAAATAAATGATCATAATTTGTGAATCTATCAACAAATACCATGATAAAATTTATACCTTTATATTATCATAACCCAGTAATGAAATCCATAGATACCTCTTCCCATCATTGACTAGGGATGGATAAGGGTTGTAAAAAATTGAGGGTTTTAAAGGTTTTGCCTTTATTTTGATGATAGACCATACATTAAGTCACATATTTCTATACATCCCCCTTGATTCCTTTCCAAAAATAAAATTTCTTGATTCTATGATAGGTTTTCAAAAAACTTGAGTGATCACCAAGTGGAGACACATGAATTTTTGGAAGGATTTTCTATTTGAGAAGAGAATTATAACATAGATATAACCTATCTTTGTAGCATAATGCATTCCAATTCCATGTAAACTTTTCAATCCCATATAAACCATATTGTATATTCTAAATCAATGCATGGTTAGTACTATCATTCTCCCATTCTAACCTTATTTCCTTGAGCCAATCTACTTTTCAAATGGGCATGGCACATAACAGTGCTTTAACTAGTTCATCACACCTAAATAGTTCATCAACCACCACATTTTATTTTCCTTTATTGTATAATATTTTAAAATCAAATCCTAACATTTTTGTCACCCATTTTTATTATTCTTCAGAGGATAACCATTGTTCCAAAAAATATTTAAGGCTATCATGATTAGTCTTCACCTGAAAGTGACGAACCAATAGATAAGGTATCCATTGTTTGACTACATGTAGAATATCCGTCATCTCTTTCTCATAAATGGGTTTGAATCTAATTTTACCCTTAAATTGAAGAATTTAAAAGGCAATGGGTGTACCCTCTTACATGATTAATTCCTCCATACCATATTCGGATGCATCCAATTCAACTACAAAAGTTTTAGAAAAATATAGAGTATCCAATATTGTGGTGGTGAACAAAGCCATTTTCAACTATTTAAATGCCTTGGTATCTATATTTGTCCACTGGAAGGAGTATTTATTCAACAAGGAAGTGATAGGTGATGCAATAATACCATAGTGTTTGAAAAACCTAAGATAGTAACTATTTAGCCCCAAAAATCCCCTCATTTTCTTAAGTGTCTTAGGAATATGACATTGCATGATGGCTTGGATTTTTTTAGGATCAAATTTTACTCCCTCATGTGAAATAATATGACCCAAATATTCCACTTCCTGGACTCCAAAATCATATTCAGATGGCTTAGAATATAACTAATGTTGATTAAGAATTGACACTTCTTGTTTCACATGATGTAAGTGGTCTTCCCAATTTTTCTATAAATAAGGATGTCATCAAAAAACACAAGTACAAAATTTCTAAAAAATGGGCTAAAAACCATATTCATCAAACTCTAAAAAGTGTATGGTGTATTGGGGAGACCAAAATACATGACGAAAAATTAAAAATGGCCTTCATGATTATGGAAAGCTATTTTAGGAATGTCCTCCTCATGGATCCAAATTTGATGATACCTAGAGTGAAGATCTAATTTGGTAAAATAAATAGTACATGTAACTCATCTAACAAATAATTAATTTTAGGAATAGGAAACTTATATTTGATAGTGAACTTGTTGATCTATTTATAATTTGGGCACATCCTCCAAGTTTCATATTTATTTCACACCATGACTAGTGGAGAAGAATATCACTCTGGCTATGGACAATGGTTCCTACCTCTAAGAAATCTTGTACCATTTTTTTAATTTCACTTTTCTAGGCATAAAAATATTTATATGGTTTGATGTTGGGTGGTGTACTTCCAAGAATGATTATGATGGAATTATCATGGGTAAATCTAAGAGGAATACCTTTTGGCATGGGGATAAAAATAATTTAATGCTCATCTAATTTTTTTTTTAACTTAGGATGGGTAGAATCATTAGTTTTTTTAACATAAATAGAAAATAGGTGCACCACAAATCCTTCAATACTTTTTGTCACCATCTTGGTCATTTGATGTGAACTAACCACTTGTGGATATTTAAATATTAATCCCCATAGCTCCATTTTATTTCCTTTAGAATAAAAATGCATGAATAGTTCATGGAAAGCCATCTCAATAGTACCCAATGTGTTGAACCATTGTAATCCCAAAACAATGTCAGTCCCACCCATAAGAATAACAAACATAAGAGAATATAAAAAATAATTCCCCATTGTTAACTTAATACTATGGAATTTTCTAAAATATTTAACTTTACCACCATTTATAATCATGACTTGAAATTCTAGGTATGGGTATATGAAATAATTCAAATGATCAACTAACTTACTATTGATGAAATTATGTGTACTACCTAAGTCAATCAACACTATGACCTATTTCTTAATGAAACCCAGCACCTTAAGAGTTTGAGGAATATAAATACCTACAAGGCCATGTCATGTGATAGAAGGTTGAGAATCAATAGCTTCATCCTTGGATCCCTCAAAACACTCACTAGAAGCCTCCTCATCTTATTCGTCCTCATCATCCCCTTCATGTAAAATAACTTTTTTTCAGTACATCAATGACCTTTTCTCCATTTTATATCACAAAAATAACATAACCCCTTGGCATGATTTTCCTCAATTTGTTATGGTGACAATATAGTAGGTTGAGGTAGTGATGGAGTTGGGAAGGTTTAATCCTAGATATTAGTGAATGGATGATGTTTGTTCATCTCATTTTCTTCTACTAGGTGTGCCTTGGTATAGATTTAGATATAGTTGTGGGGTTAAACATATGAACCTCTAATTTAATACTATATTTTAGTAAACCTAAAAAGGTTAGTTAGATTTTCCTTAGTAATATCCTCCACACATACGGATAGATTATGAAACTAATGAATATAATCCTTCACTATTATTGTTTATCATAGTTTAGATAATTGGTTAAAGTAGTTTTCAAAAACATTATTCTAATAGTGAGACATAAATTCATTAGATAATATTAACCATATAACAGGAGCATTAGTCTTCTTTTTTTTAGAACATAACCAATAATACCAAATAAATGGCTCAAGTTATAAATATAGAGATGCCATGACCACCTTTTGAGATCTATGAATTTGGTGTAGATCAAATAGATTTTCAATTTGAGTGATCTAAGTGAGTGGATACTTACCATCAAACTTGTGCACATCCACTTTTGGAAACATTGGTTTTACCCCCCATATTAGTTGTGCTAGTGTTAAGAGGAGAAATATAAGGAAAAAGGGGAGGCTTTTTGAGTGGTAAATGATATGAAATGGTAGCCATTTGTGTCATGATCTATTGCAACTAATTGTTCATGCCATTAAGCTCCCATTGCATTGTTGACATTTGAGTTTAGACTTATGCATCCTTCTGCATTAGGCCATATAGATTTGAATAAATTTGAGAAATCATATAATAGGTTTTAGACTCCATGTCATCCCTAAAATTAGTTTTATGGGTGTCTTGCCCTTTTCCCCATCCATGAGTATTAGGACCATCCATAAGAAGGCTTGATGGTGAACATTATTTACCTCATTGACCTAACTTTGATCATGAATTTTTTAAATATGTCAGCCTCAAATCATAAATATCAAAGAATAAACCCAAACTAATTTTTTCTAATATTTCCAAAAATGTTTAAATTTTTTAAAAATTCTACAAATTACAAGCTATGAAGTAAATTTATGAAAAACACTAAAATAGAGATAAATTTTGAAAAAAAATATCTAAATGAGATAAAATGTGAATGTAATATTACTTAAATTATTTCTCAAGTCAAGTAAAAAAAATGTAGATAAATTTAGAAGCATTTTCAAGATATATCCAAATTTCAAGTTCTAGGGTTTTTCACCTGGTTATGGCCCAAATCGATGCTATGATACCACTTGGAATGATATTACTTCACCAAATAAGTATAATAATATAAATATATCATAATGATATGGAAATATAAAATAAAATATGAATAATAGATAATCCACTTCAAGGGGGCAACCTCCTAATTACTTTCAATAAGAATGAATACTCAAATATGATGATGAACAACTAACCCTAGCTCCTATATATAGTTTACCAAGGCCAGGGAAGACCCATAGGCTGACCTAATAAGTATATAAATTCATATATAAATGTAAAATAATATGAAAAATGGTTATTAAATATATAATATGGATACACATATCCACAGACATGCTAACGGTGAATGGCATAACACCTTTATTATGGGGTAGTGGAAAATATAATATCTACATCTAAATGGAAATCACAAGCTAGAAATAACCCAAGTATTTATAAATATTTACAAAAGATATATAATAATGAGGAGAAATGGTTTTATTATGAAATCCTAAAATAAGATCTAAAATATTTAAAGTGGCCCTACTTATATAATAAGTGAGGACCTAGATCTTAAACGATTATTTTAACCTAAAAGGAATATAAATCTACCTAAGAATTAAAATGTAGATAAGACCAAATAAGATAAGTTTCACAATCTTAATATCATAGAGAAAATATCAAAAATGAAAGTGATGGATTCTCTAAAATTTAAATCACGTAAAATTTCATAATAATTGATGCAAAAAAAATTAGACAAAACCAAAGATCACAACCATTAGGATTATTGGACAAAAAAAATCATAGGTTGTTCAATTGTTGAGATATTATGAATAAATTTTCCTAGCTAATTTCATTGAATTCAAGGGTGTAGAACTGAAAGAATGTGCATGACCAATAAATAAGAACCCTTATATGATAAATACCTATATGAATATGAAGTTAAAAGGAGAAATTGATTGGATGGTGGAAACTGGAGTCATTTATCCATTTGAGAAGTCAAAATGGGTTAGTCACATTATAGTGAATACTAATAAGATAAGAAATATTTGAGTCTATGAGGATTATCATGCACTAAATGAAAATTATTTTAATAAATGCTTCCCTATTACATTTATCAATGAGTTTATTAAATCCATAAAAGAGCATGAAGGCTACTAATTCACATAGGGATTTCATGGATATCACCAAACTTTAGTTACAACTAAAGGTTAGACAAAGAAAACTTTTTTTACACTAAAATGGGGGTCATTCACTTATAAGGTGATGATTTTTAGAATAAAAAATGCACCAACAATTTTCTCCAACATAGTTATTATTTTATTCAAGAACTTCATTCATGATTTTATGGAATTATACTTAGATGATTTATAAATTTTATCTTTATTAAATAAAAACCTTTCTAATTTATAATTAATGTTAAAAAGATGTACATTTTGAATTTACTTAAATTTTATAAATTTTTATTTTTCAGACCATTTGGTATAATATTTGGTGTAGACAATAAAATATGGTCTTTAGTACTTAAAAATGATAAGCTTGACACACATTTACCATGGATAACTTGATAACTAAAAAAAGGTTCTAACTTGCTATTATCTCACACTTTCATGTTATATTATGATTCAAACATTTAATTTTTATGTTACACATTAACATAACCTCACTATTAGTTTTCAACCTATTAAATATCCTACACAAACATCTCAAGACTCTCAAATTAGTTTATTTGTACACAGGTCAGTTTCACTAGATTTGATCATCACTAGTTTAAATTGAAGTGATCCATTCAATACTAACCTAATCCCAATAAAAAATATTTTTAAAAACAAAATCTCACCTTAGCTTTAGCCAATTTTCTTAGCTTGTCTATGGTATGATAAATTACCCAATTAGATGCATATATAAATAAATCAAGGTCTCATTAAAAATGTACTTATAACTTATTTAGATTACTATTAGCCAAACATTGGCTACCATAGGATAGGGTCACAAAATTTTCCCATTTTAAATGATTATTATCATATATTAAGGTAATTTTGGTAAGTTTAAGGTAGTTTCAATTTTGACCTTATTCTAATTTAAGTCACCTCATGTTATGCTTTAGGATGGTTCAAGATGTGCTAGGGGTTTAAGGTGCCTTTTTAAGTAATAATTCACGTTTCATGGTCATTAAAAAATCTTTGTAGTCTAATTAAGTTCCCAAATAGGCTTTATGTTATATTCAAGGTTATTAAGTCATGTTTCACATTTTTCTACATGTCACTTGCATGTGAAAATTATCAAAACGTCACTTCAAGATCTAAAAAAAGTTGAAAATCACATATAAAGGTATTATAAAATGACTTATAAAGATTTATCTAATGTTAAGTTTGGTAGGAAATGATAATAAGTCAGTTTCAAATGTTGAAAATCAATTAAAAATGATTTTCAATGCTTAAGGTACGCTTAATATCAACTTGTAGAAACCAATAAGACTTATTTTAAGGATAAAACACTTAAGTAATGTCTCTTAATATTTCCTATGACAAATATATTATTTTTATGTAGGTATAAGTCCAAATAATGTAAAACAATCTCTCTCTCTCCCATCATTCCCTTGGCAAGATCATGAAGTTTTAATTGACATGCTCATTATATATAACACAAGGAGAGTTAGGAAATGATATTTTTCAAAATGGAAGGGTTACTAATGGCCTTAAAATCCATGTCCATATTTTTTATATTGGTGGCACCTCCTTTATGAATAATCATTAAGAAGGTAGGGTGGTCTAAAACTACCTTAAACCTTGTAGGATTAATTATTAGCACTTTTAAATTGATATCAAGAGAATGGATAAAATGGTTTATCTAAGGAGGTATTATATACCTTAAATATCCATTTAAAAATGTTCTCTAATTTTTACTTGGTACATGTGGCTCTCTAAGAAGAAAAAATCTCCATATGTGTTGAAGTGTAGGCCTTAATGAAGTTGTAGGCAATTTTATTGAAGTTATTATGAGGTTCTCATGTGTGGATGGATTTAAATAATGAATATATATTTTTACCAATCCTTAAAAATTATATATCCTCCCTCAATATCCCTAACATTGAGGCTTTACACTAACGAAGAGCACACTATGTATACATAGGTTTGTTGCACTCTTCTAAAAGAAAGAGACCAATTATGTAGGTTGGTGGAAAATGTAGTCCCTAAAATACCTAAATGAGTTGTTAAAGTGGAAATATAAAACTAATTGTAACTATAAAATGATCAATATAGTCTTAATAAAGTCCCAAACATGAAGCCTAATAGTATAAGGCCCAAGTATTGACCTACAGGCTTTGTATTCAAGGAGAATGCGAATGGATGGGCAGTAATTTCATGATAAATTAAATTCATGATATAAATCCTAAATAAATCTAAAAATTTTTAATCCTTATCATTACCAACTTACCAAGACAAGCTTATTACAGTTCTAGACTAGGGACTATGTACAGGCCAACCAACACAGAGGTGAGGCAAACGGGTGATGAATATGCATTGTTAATGTGGTTGGAGGGTAAAAAACTCATGTAAAAGTTATTAAATAATATATAATTATTTTCAGGTCCAATGTTATTCAATATACATGTTCAAGGGAGCCTAAAGTGTCAAAAGGTAGAACTATAGGTCATAGACTTGTAGGTCTCTTTTTCATGTAAATTGTAATAAATCTAGCATTAAAAATGAAGTTTCAAGGACTAGATTCAATATATAAAATCATGGGAAAATAATGGGTTAGATATTAAAGAGTTGGAGTCCCATTTTAAACTCCAATAAACTAATCTTGATGACATAGTCATACACACATTAAAAAAAGGTTCTTACAAGCTTACTCGAGTGACTCAAGTTGATTTCCAAACTTGAGAATAAGGTTCCTATTTTGTTTGGAAGATAAAGAGGTATAAAATGTCTAAAAATAATTATATATTTTTTAAACATATGATAACATCACCTAATATTATTATATTTCCAATGAGAAAGGTGATTAAAATTAAGGAAGAGAAGCACTTACAGTCAATAAGGACTTTGCTTGATGCATACTCAATCAGATAAGGAAGGTACTCAATTTTCAAAATATTTTATGGCCATCACAAGGTACCATGAGTAAAATCCTATCTAAAAAAATCTATTTAGATTCACCATATCACTCACCCCTCCACTAAAGGTAAGGAATCTAAAAGGAAACGTACAACAATGCCTACATGTTATGTTACTATGTATAGTGTGGTAAAGAATTCAATGGCTTACTCAAAGTGAATGAAATTGATCAATGGGTATAAATAGGATGTTTATAACTTCAATGGAACATTATATGAGGTTTTAAACCCTTGAACAATGATAAATAGCTCAAACATATGCTTCTAAGGTTAGACTTGGTAGTTTGCCTATAGACCCTAGTATGGGATAATGAAGGTTTTAGGAGTCCTATTGAATAATAAAGGTTAAATAGGTAATAATTGGTGATTAAAATATAAATAGGTCATTTAAAAATTAAAACAAATTACAAAATAGCATTTTTAGTCCTAATTTATCTTATAGACCTCACCAAAATTAGTCTACCAACTCGAGAGGAGGTTTGAGATGCTCACATTTGACATGAATAGTTGCATTATTCCAAAATATCTTAGGGTTAGTTATCAAGGTTTATGTCCTCCAAGTTTTAGGCATTGGATCTTAAGTAAATGGCCTTATCTTTAGGAACCATTTCTAAGAGTGCAAGACACTCATAGTGTTCTAAGAAGCCTTCAAATTATCTGATAGGAGAAACATTGGATAAAATGTATTATAATGGATTTTTTTGACCTTAAAATGACCTAATACAACTTCATGACTTTCTTAATCACTTTGTTAGACCCTCAGTTGGCACATGTGGATAGTACATTATATATAATTAACCAAAATATATAGTTATAAGCTCATTTATGAATAAATAGGGTATGGAATTGTCTCCAAACCAAGTATAGAGGTTTTGTAATCCTAGGAATAGGTCCCATAATTCTATACAAAACTTCTTAGGTCTCCTAAAAAGGTATTTAAGCCAATTAAGTCATCATGTTAGGTCAAGAAAGGAGAAAATGCTCTATTTGATAGCGAAAAAGCCTATTTATAGGCCTATTGAGTGTTCTTGGAAAGATTTTTATCAACATGTATAATTCTTCCATAGTGGTAAATACATTACCAAGTTATTATCAATTTTTAGAACTTAAAAATTTCATGGAAACCCACTTCAAATGCCTCTTAAGCCTGTATTGTACATGTTCCTAGACTAGTGTTTTGGCCATTTCATTACTTAAATTTAGCATGGAGAATGTTAAATTGATTGGAAAAGTGAATCAAACACCTATTTTGAGTGTAAATGTGTGGGATAATATTAGATCTAAAACTCAATTTTTTGACCTAGAGGCCTAATTAAGGCCTAATTAGAGAGAGAAACTAGGTGAATAAATATACTTCCACTCAGATTTGGGACATGAAATTTGGCATGATATGTAAGGTAATACTAGGTAATCAAAAATATATTTATTTTTATAATATGATCCATACATTATTAAATATAGGTATTTTGGTGTGTTTTAAGGGCTATAAGGAATGGAAGGCAAGTGAGAGATTAAGGTGCAAAATGATGTCTTGGTTGGTGTTTTATGGATCTAAATGAGTTATTTTAGGTATTTTAGGACTGAGATATTCCATCCATGGATAATAATTGGATTCATGAAGATAAAGTCAATATTTGATCCATTTTGGTAAGATAGGTGTAGTAAGGCAAATTGGGCTTCAAAACACCTAAGAAGTGTAATCACTCTTGAGATGTTAGTTTAAAAAAATTATAAATTGATGTAATGTTTCAAAGGGTAAATAAATATACAACTCAAAATGACTTGATGATGAAGAGTGCCACTTGTCACCTCACAAGCTAAGAGAAGGGTAGTTTTGAATAGCAAGATCAAGGTGTCAAGTAACTAAAGAAAACACCACACCATTTGGAAGAGTATCCATCTTCAAGGAATCAATACATGTCCTTGGATATCTCATGATATAGTTTCATATGTCTTTCTTTATTATGACTCCTTCTAGACACTTATCAATTCCTTTCTTCTACGCCCCTTTCTCTCACCTCTCATCTTTCTCTATAAATTCAACCTTGTTTGGCTTTATATGGATCCTTGTATTAATTATGGCAAAGCCATAATTAAACTAACACTTTTACTATGACTTGGAACAATGAATAAATCTTATTCTTACCTCCTCACATGCTTACAACTAGTGTAATAGTGTGATGGTTGATGAATAATAGTATTAGTCATTATACTCTATCTCTCATTTATCCTTTCCTACATATTAACAAATGGATTACCTTATTTTAGGTCACATGGTGAGTTTTATGTATTTTTTCATAGATTAAAAGTTAATTTTTAGTCACTAGTTCTTTGTTTAGATCTCTTGACTAGCCTTCTCATTCAATGCATTCTCAAATACCTCCATCTTGAAGCATTCATGCTTTAAACTCCTTATTTTGAGAAGTGTGATCAGATTCAAGCCTAATATTTATTATTAAGTGCATGATAGTCAAGTGGAGGGTGTTATTTTGGTGTATCACCTCCTTAAATAGGTTTATTTTATGTCCTTTTTCTCCCTTTTCCTTGTCAAGCATGCAATTAGTAGTAGTGAATCTAACTGATACATCAAGGGGAGCTACCCATATAACCTAGAGGTTTGGTCCACCTAAAGGTCACCCAAAACCTAGGACCAATACCATTGCATATCTCAAGTTGAGAAGGATTGAATCATCCAATAAAATGTGAAAATTTGAGATATAATAGTTATGGCATACCGGTGGGACTAGATTCACATCAATTGAAGGACTTTTTAGTGTTATCCTTCAATACATCAACCTTTGGAAGCAATATATCAAGAAACAATGGTGAATCCAAATGAATCTCAAATGGTATAGTTAATCCAAGTGCCTCAAAAACATAAAATTGGTATTTATAATCATTCATATGATCTACATGTTTCTTGTCTACCTTCATATTAATCTTGTCAAGTTAATGGTGTTCATGGTTTCTCCTCAAGTATCCCTCAAACAATTACTTGTCAAGTTTACCAATAACCCACCTATATCTCTAATCAACCTTATCTAGCTTATTTTTCTCCTTCTTCACTTTTACTCACCTTTAAACAAGCTATACTAGATCTTGTAAAGTGGGCAAGTGTTGACAATGAAGACTACCCAATCAATGAGCAATTAGAGGTTAAAAAGTTGATACACTTAGTGTAATAAAATATAATTATATAGGAGCATGTGAACTCCCAATTTAATTATTCCTATACCTCCTCCTATCCCAATTTAACCTTATCTTACTCCAAATCTCTTCAAATATACAATACAAGATCAAAAAAAGCTTAATGAGTCTACAAATCTATAATCCCAAGTTGGAAGGATTTTACTCCTGAAGAGAAACCTATGTTCATTCCAAATCCACTCACACTTCCTTAATATACCAAGATTATTCCATTTTTGAGGCCTTCTTGGACTATGAATCTTTATTTTGTCAAGTCTATCCTAAAGAGTGAATCTTTTCCTATACCCATCTAAAATCAAGAGAGAGAAGAAGTTGTAAAAGCTACACCAAAAGGTATTATAAGTTGTAATAATATTCTTCATATGTAATATGAATATCAAGAGGGAGGAATATTTTTATAAGTAATGCTAAGAGATCATACTATTATATCAAGTCCGTCTACTATTCATGTTGTAGCTATCCAAAAAACATATAATCAACCTAAGTCTCTAAAAATACCAAGTTAGAAGGATTATTTGGTAGGTTTCATTCAAGATAATTAGGTTTCTTTCCCTCCCACCCTCTCCTTTACTAAAGGATAATTAATTATATTAAGGGAATAAGATGTACATCCAATTGAGAAAGAAAACTTGTCAAGAAAGAAGGATCAGATGGTTGTCTTCGAGAGGCAAGATGTTGTAACTGTAGGTAAATCTTAAGAAAGTGTTATAGAGAGTGATCATAGTGATTATGAAGAAGATATTATCACTAGAACTACCCTTAGTGGAGAGGATCAAAAATCAGATTTAAAAGATGAGCATGAGCCTCTAAATTTTAACCAATAATTGGACATCCCTCTAGAGGTCACAAATGATCAAGTGGATTATCTTGATTGGTATGGTTTTGAGGTGGATGAAGAAGAAAAGTTAGGTTTCATAGAGAAATAAAATCATGAGGTGATATTTATCCAATGAGTAGTGTTATAAATCAAAATTTCACCGTAAGGAGGTCTAATCTATCCTCATTAAATTTGATGTAGCATTGAAACATCTCTCAAGTTTATGGGTAACCTATAAGAGAGGTGAATCTCTACGTTATGGGGATATCTCCCCTTGATGAATCATTTAGGATCAAACACAAATATTAAAATTGATATTAAAAGGGATACAAACCTATTCTAATGGGATGATGAACCAAATATGTGGTCTTACACTTGTATATTATACACTAAATACATGAACTACAACATGAATTCAATTGCATAACTCAAATATGAAGGTCTATAGGCATGAGTGTTTCACATAGAGGTTAGTGCATGGTACATAGAATAGGAAACCTTATCCATAGGTCTCCAAATACAATAATAATTATTTATTCACTTGTTAATCACATAATCTATTATTCACATTATATGGCCTAAAAACTTGACTACTACTGGTATAGAGATAACTAAGAAAGGACAAATGAAAAGAAATAATTGCTATCACTAGTGATTCAGCAACCAACTAAGCACATCTACTAGAAAAAATATATAAGGAGGTAAAAATTATTTTTATTCAAGTCTAAATAAAAAATACAAGTGATTCTATAACTAGGGCTTTGTCATACCTAGGTGGAGGATACAAACTTAGCCTATCAAGGCTGAATATATAGAGAAATGAGAGAGAAGATGAGAGAAGGTGTAAGAGAGAGAGGGAGATAAGTGTAAAATAGAGATATAATAAAGATAAAAGTTATTAAATTATCTCAATATGTATCATAAGATAAGTGTACTCTACTAAATATGTTGTACTCCTACAAGTGGTGTGGAAGTTTGAATCTTTTTTGACACCTTGCATTTTCTCTTCAAAACTACCCCTTCTTTGGCTTGTGAATGGATAATTGACATTATTTATGGTCAAGTCATGTTTAATGGATATATTTATCTTATATTTACAATTTTCATCTAATATTTGAATGTTCCCTTTAACATATCACCTTATTCTCTTGCTAGGTGTCTTGAAGTCTTTTTATCTCACTAGGCCAATATTGCTTACAAGTGTTAACATTTGAATTCATCTTCACCAGGAAATATATATCCATATATGGCATATTCAAATCATATCATACCTTAATAAACTCATTCAGATGTCTGAAACTACCTTAAAAACTCATTTTACATTATATTTAGCCTCATTACTTGTAACCCTAAAAATGCATAAACCTCCTTATGTAGAATAATATACAAAGGTTTTTGAGAAAATTATCACACATTTGAGGACCTATTATGGATTTTAAATTCCATGCCAATTTCCAAGTCTTGATTCTAAGTGGAAGTGTCCTTCCTTTTTAGCCCATTCTCTTTCTTCAATTAGGCCTCAATTATGTCTCCTTACCTAGAAACTAAGTTTTGGATTGAAAACCTTCATATACATGTGGAATCACAAATAAACATATGATTTAGTTTATCCATACTAAGACTAATCTTCATTCCAAGTTTTAGCTCCTGAGACCCTGTACATATGGGTCAACCATGAAATGGTGAAAAACCCTAGTCTAAGTGCTTATGCAAGCATGAGGAATAGTTAGAGTGTTTTGAAATAAATGTTTAGGTTGAGTCTTGGAATGTGTGTTTTTAGGTATGAAACATCCTATAATAGCTTAATATACTAAAGATATTCCTCTTAAAGTGTTTTCTAGGCCTACATATAGGCCTCTTGACTTTCAAATTAATAAATTTCCCACTTTGTGACTCAATTGGGAACTTTCAGAGCTTACATATCAATTTTATAGGCATATATATATATATATATATATATGTTTATAATATTATATTACCTATTAAAATTATGTATATACCTTTATAATTGATTTGGGAGGCATCTTATACCCTGCACCTTCACAAACAAGCTTATAATTGTATATTCAACCCTATTTCATATAGTCTTGTAGCTTGACATACCAAACCCTACCATTACATGGTGATAATGAGACTTTAAAAGGTCAATAAATTCATATGGAGATAAAAACAATTCATTTTAATGAATTTTAAAGCATGTTTCTCATATTGGGTTGTTATGAAGGGTTTAGGGAATGTTTTAGGTGTCTCCAACTCTTAAGTATTATTCATAAAGAACAAATCCTATCTCTTCTTCCTAATACCAAAAGGTGAAAGTGGGGGAAAATTTACCCACATATATACAATATTTTGTCCCATGCACAACCTCATGAGAGTTATATGTGAAATTTGGTAGCTTCTCAAGTGGTAGACTGCATTTTTG
Source organism: Torreya grandis (assembly GCA_037957365.1). NCBI lineage: Eukaryota > Viridiplantae > Streptophyta > Pinopsida > Cupressales > Taxaceae > Torreya > Torreya grandis. The sequence continues at coordinate 312,200 of JARHVA010003532.1, read as the reverse complement.
AGGGTTAAGAGAGATATGAGGCATGTAGGTGATGTTTGACATTTAATTCATGCTCAAAATGAATGGATTAGATATTATATAGATCATGTGAGGTTTTTTAATTACCCTTAATGGTAATTTCCCATCCATAATCTTTGAAATATGTGTTTCATACATTGAAGGTTCTAAGTCAAGTATATCACAATGACCCTAGCTACAATGTCCACCTCCTTTCTTAGTTGTTGTAGGGGTTAAAATATTATTATAATTTCCTATCACCTTATTATGTCTCTCATGTTATTGTATCATCTTCAAAAAAACCAATTTTTAACCATCTTGATACACATAGGCTTGTATGGTCTTTATTGAATGTCATGACTAAGTTGTAGGTGACTACAGGGTTTAGAGAGTCTTTTGGTCATCTTTTTCTAAACACTTTTAGGTATATTTGATATTTATTGCCTTCAAATACTTATATATTTACTTGAGATAAAATTTAACTCTCCTCAAGTGCACTTTGTCTTCTCTCCAAACTTGGAACCAGCCTAAGTTGTCTAGACCAACATGTAGGTGGTCATGGTATTTGACTATAATTTTGGAGTTTTGGTTCAAAAAAAATTCATTGAACACTCAAAGGTAACCAATTTTGTATTTGAAATATTATAAAATTTATTTAAATCTTTAAATACTTTCATCTTAATAACCATATATCCTTTTTTTATGTTTGAATATATACAACTATAGGTGGTCATTATGATGATTGTAGTGCTAAGTCCATGAAATGTGAGTTCCTCAATTAGGTCATTGACAACATGAAGGTGAATAATATTCATTATATTTTTATTTTTATTAAACTAAAATTTCAATTGGCCTCTTCATATTATTTTACAAACATTTATCTTTTCATCTTTGTACTCAAATTTGTAAATGAGCATTGGTCTTGTGAACTTAATGAATGACTATGACCTTAGCTACTTCAGTACTATTTTGGATCTCAATTGATTGATATGTTTTCATGATTTTTTGTCCTCTCTTATTCTTTAATTTAAGTGATGTTTTCATACCAAACCCCTTAGTCATGAACCAATGCCTTTTGTTCAAAAGAGGACATATGTGTCTATAACCTATACGTATCTTTTCTTGATTGTATGGACTACTAGAGACAATTTATTGAGTATTTAAAATTCAAGATTATATCAACTATGGTCTCTTTATCATGTCATCTACTTTCACAACTCTATGATTTTTTTTCTAGCATTATACAACCCAATTTTTTTCCATTCACATGTATGGACTATGTATACAATCATTTTATATGTAAGGTCTATATATGAGAGTTGGTTTATCCTCATTAATTCTTTCTCCTCGATGGTATTCAATGTAGTTATTTAGTGTCTAATGAATTTATATGAGTCTGAGTTATATCTCTACATTACCAAAGCACCTTTACTATGAACCTAGTCCTATGAATGCTTACTTAAAAGTCTATAGACCTATGAGTAATTGAAACAATTTATAAAATTTGTTGAGAGTATATGGTTTGAATACCACTTATTTGATGTTTAATTTAATTCCTAACAAGTTAAATAATATTATACACCCTTGAATAATTCAAAACAAGACCTCATTACTCCATTGTTATAGGCAACTTACACACACAATCCTCAAATGAGAGAACATTGTCAATTACTTGAAGAGAATGGTGTTGGAATTATCATGGAGAGTGGTAGATGGAGTTGTAATTCCATTGAGGATAATAAAAACATGAATAATTAACCTCATTTTTACCCCTTAAAACATTTCAAACCTTTGAGAAAATAGAGACCATGACACACATATTTATAGACTGTGTACAATGGAGGTTTCCTACCAAATTAAGGCCACACATGAAAATTAAGTGTTGGAGAATGTTATGAAAGTAACTTTAATACTTATAAGGATCATTCAAAACTTCTCCCATGATTCAACAAGTTCATTCTTTCACCTGAGAGGCTCAAAACTAACCCTGTTATGGTTTTCACCTAAAAAAACACCTTATATCCTTAGCAATTATTCATAAAGATAAGTAAATCAATAAAAAAAATTAAACTAATTTATAGGTCATATGGGTACCCAAATCTAGTAACAATATTATTATCTAACTCCTCATGTATGATCTATACCATTCATTTGAAAATGTCCTTTATGAGCTTGTGAAGAGAGCGATAGGAGAGAAGAAGCATTTTCTGCTTCTGTGAGACATGAACCTAATTACAAGATTTACTATGACCTATGGAATACAAAAATACACCTATATAATATTTTAATTTGAAAATTAGTTCTTGAAATCCATGCAAGTGCATTATACTCCCTTTTAGTCATCAAAATTCCAAATTTTGACCAATTTTGACTTGATGACATATGTGGTAGTTATGTAGCTATTGTAAGTAACTTTTAAATATTAATTATATGGATTATTCACTTAGTGTGATTTTTCATCCATGGAAATTATAAAAACTAACATTTTACCTCATTAAGCTTTACCTTAAAGTTTTCAAATAAATCTTAAACTCTCCAAAGAAGCATTATATGTTTATAAAAGTTGATGAAGACAAGAATATGACTTTGGAAGCCAAATAAAAGATATGAAACCTCTTGGACTCACCTAATTTCAAAATAAAATGTATATACTAGTCTAAAATGAAGACAAATAGTTACCTTAAGATTTTTTAACCAATTTTGGCCCACATGCAAAAATTATCTAGAGGCAATACCATGTTCTAGAGGTCAAGCATAGATTGATGAACTGAGTAGAGTTCTAGATTACTCAAATGACCAAAGGGGTTTGTGAAATTTATAGATGAAATGAGTGGTTTATAGATCACCCATAGCCTATAAATCTTTTTAAACACTTTAAGTTTACTTAAAGTGTAGTTTTTCAAATTTTGCAGAGGCAGGTTCTCATGGTGGTTAAAGCAATTTAGGGTCATGGAATAGGTCTGAACAAGCTTCAGGTTTTCATAGTTCATTAAATCATTCAAAGATCTAAAAAAATTTCAAGCATGAGTTTAGAAGAGCCTATAGGATTTAAAATAATCTAAGTACAAAACCCTTTTTGGGCCAAGTCTTTACTAGGGAATTATTTCAAACTTTGTGGGGCTAAAGCTAATTTCTTTAAGACCTTTTATTTGACTAAGTGTTCATTATTTCAAGAAATTTATTTTAGTTTTTTTTTCTAAGAGTAAATAATTTTTTCAAACATTTTATCCAAAAAAAAAGGCCTAAATACATAAATTCATGTGGACATTTTATCCGCATTAAAATATTAAAGATCATTTATTTTCAAAAAATTATTTGAACAATTTTCCCAAAGGGTGATTATTTAGCAAATTGTCCCAATACAAAAGTTTTGAAGGGTCAATCTTTAGCAAAGTGTCACAATACAAAATTTCCAAAGGGTTATTTTTTAGTAAAGTGTCCTATACAAAATTCTTGAAGGGTCACAAATATCTATAAAAAGTAAAAGTCCCAAAGACAAAATCTTGAGGAAATAGTTTGTTTCGAAAAAAGCTAAGTCCAAATTTTTTTGGATAAATTACCTATGACAATTTTATTGAAGACCTCATTCTCTTGAATAATTTATCTGTAAGAATAAATCTAGAATACATGAATTCTATTAGACATTTTGTCCACAAGAAATTATACAAGGGAAAGATAAGGTAGACTTAATTCTTTTAGGAAATTATCCTCTAAAAATTTCCCCAAACATTTTATCTAATGAAAAAGAGCCATAAAAAAAATCATTTTAAGAAAGTGGCTAAGACACTAAGCCCATAAAAAAGTCCAACAAAAAGTTTAGAAGAAATATCCTGGGGAATTGATGATCCAACAAGATGGGGATGTTTACGTAAGTGTGAAACTTAAACCATATTAAGTAATCATTGAAATTAAAAAATATAGTGATAGGAATGCAAATTTCATTGACATTCATGTAAAATTAAAATAAATCTTAGTATTCATCCATTTGGGTCTAAAAAGTGATGGTCACATAGACATCATTGACATTCTTATGGGAATCAATTAATAGGTTCACAAACATCAATTTTAATCCCAATGGAATAACTATTTAGATTCAAAAAATTAGGATCACAGGCTCATATTACTTCATACATATAGATCCGACAGTGTGAGATGAGTCAAGGAGCTTGAGAGATGCCACATGGTGTAATTGCATTAAGCAATAGACTAATAATAGGACCCTGAGATCAATGTGTGATTAATAAGTGGCATAAACATGTGAGTCTTGGTGGAGGATCTATGGATCCCATTCATTCATATCAAGAAGACTAATAGAGTGAGATGAGTCAAGGGGTTAATGATCCAAGTCAAGTTTTGATGGAAAATCAAATGAAGGAAAGCCTAAGTGACTTGAACGAAGGTTAAAGGGTCAGTATTTTACCAAAGAAAGCAAGTATGAATGGAACCAAGATCAAGCATTATCTAGATTGGACTAAGAGTAGATTTTTTAGGATCAAATGGCACCATGAAGACTATACAGGGGTAGATAAATTAGATATAGTGGGGACTTCTCATCTTTTAAGGCAGTCATAGTTCAATAAATCATCATTCATGGCATGGCTCTATCATTTTTGACATATAAGGACCTAGTCCTCATAATGAGTGACAAGTGGCAGATGTCATGGAAAACAAAGGTAGACACATAGACTTCAATAACATCATTTCCAGAGATAACAACATGAAAGTGACCCTTCTCTCCACTCTTGTATACCTCGATGATCTAGTGAAGATAAGTTAACAATAATCCAAAGCTTTAACATATGGATCCAATTGTTTTAATTACCTTAATCCTAGGGACCAGCTCAAAACAACTTGATCCATTATTAAAACCATAAAGAAGATCATTGAAGGAATAATGTAATGGTGCAACTAATCAAAGTGACCTGGATCAATCAGGAAGCTTAAATGAGCATAAACATAGAGGTAGTTGTAACTAAATTTAAAATGTATTTGATCTCATTTAATTCTTCTTTGAGAACCAAAATCCCTCTCTCTTGCTTCCATTTTTTTATAAATATAGGATTTGAGCTATTGTTAAGCATCCTTCAGGCTGGTATGACTAGACTCTACTAGAATTATATTTTGCACCTCTTGGAGTAATGAATAGATAATTTTAGAGTTGTTTACTAATCTATGTTTAGTTTTCTATGTTTGTTTGATATACATTAGTGGTTGTTATCTTCCTTTTGTAGGTCCAATCTCAAGCTAAGTGATAGAAACTTTATTTGAAGGTCATATAATGTATCTTAGCATTGATCTTTTAAGGATATAATAGATAACTAAATTTAAGTGTCTTTAACTAGACCTTAGTTTCATTGCTCCCTAGTATGTGTGCATCAAAATAACCTTTTTATGAAATATTTTTGCATAAAAACTATAGTATGTATTTCATTAGCTTCTTTCATAGTCCATTAGTGTTTTAAATAGTCTAAGATTAAGAGTGGATTTGAAAAATTCATGGTGTATCACCACATATTAGAATTGTTTTAATTTTATGCAATATCTTAACACTTTTCACCCCAACTCATTTATATCATAGAAATAAAGGTCCAAACTATCATATCTAAGGAAATAGCCTCATTAAAAACACTATAGGTCTGGTCTAGATGTATACATCCCACATCCTTAGATCATTCATATATTAGTCTAGGTATGGGTTAGAATTGAACAAATATGACCTCTATTAGGTGCTATCTAGATATCTAATAGTTTTGGCATGCCCAATGGGACCACTTATTCACATAATTTTGCATATCTGAGTATAGTATAAAATTTTAAAGTTTCATTTCTAGATTTGCATATTTTTCATGCCCCCAATAGTTATAACAATATCTTATACAAAAGAAAAGGAGACATTTATTTGATCTATATTTCCAATAAACAAATAATAAGAAAGCCTCTCAGTCAAATCTTACACTTACCCCTCCATTTCCCCTTGTTTCCCAAAACCCTCTTGTTTAATCAAATATTTGTTCAGCCAAACATTGTTATAAATCCCATACCTCAAATGGTTGTTCCTAGAAGGCAAGCCTTTGTGCCATTCAATAGTGGTTATCCTATGAATCTTAATCAAAGGGATGATAATATAGTTTTAGCTTTGAAAGCTCTTCCTTATTTTATAGGATAAAATCTAGTTACTCCTATAGAACATATTATATATATTTCTAACCTTTGTTTAGTGCATCATGTGACTCAAGAAAATGTAGCAATGAGGTTGTTGGAAACCTCTTTCAAATGGAAAGTACTTCAATGGTATAGAGTATTGGATTACACATCAATCAATAACTAGGATGAATTTGGAGAGGTCCTATGAAATTACTTTGAAGACAAGAGTGACCACCTTTCACTGATGGAGCAACTTATAAAAATGAAGAGATTCCATCATAAATTCATGGAGGATTTCAATTATAGGTTCTAGAAGACATGGGCTAGAATTCTTGGAATGATCAAGCCTACACCCAACTATGATTTTATTTATTATTTAAAGGCTCTCAATTTAGATGTAAATATGATGATTCAATCCATTGGAGGGAACACTCTACTTGAGGATTTTGAAGTAGCAATTAAGGTTGAAAATTACCTTATACAAGCAATAAAATTGTATCCAAGGCCACCAATTCTTCTCTTTCTATATATCCATCCTCCTACTCCAATTATTTCTCCAGATCTAGATTCAACAAAGTTTTATCAAATATAAGGTGATCAAACCAAACTATTGGGGAAGATAAAAAGTCTTCTCAAATCTCAGAACAATAAGTTGGTTGTAATGGAGGGGTAACAATCTCCACCATATAGGCCATTTCATAATTATAAGTACAATAGGCCACCTTATTAGTCTAATAAACAAGGACAAGGGAAAAATCCTCAGTCAAGGTAGTACAATCCTGATTCTCCTAGAAATTCTAGAGTTGTTGCACCAACTCAAAGTAACTATGCCCAGGAAGGGCAATGAAACAATCAATGGGATCAAGAAAATGACATGGTGATGGTGACAATTGGTGATAATTCACATTAGTATTATATGTCACAAATTTTAGATCCTCCTCAACATGAAAACTAGTCAAATAAGGAAGCATCTCTACTACATGGAGACATTCCTTCATTCACTCAAGTAGAAGTGCCAAATCAACAAGAAGGAGAGAATGGCAAATTACCTATTGAAACTACATTTGAAAATTTTTAGGAAGGTGAGAATTCTTTTGAGCACATAGAAGCAAATCAAAATAAAAATATGCCTAATGTTGATAGTTTAGTTATAGCCCATACTAGATCCAAGAAAAGGGAAATTGGTGATGGTTCAGGTCCTGATAAGTCAACCCCTCAACCTTTTTAGCCACCACAAAGGACCACCACTCATGAGCTACCTCAAAATACATCAACTCAGTAGGTTCAAGATCTAAAGGGATAGAATGTGAAAGGGCATTACACTCCCTAGTTTAAAAAACATCTAGGATCTACTCTTGATTCTAAATCATAATAAAATATAGCCACTTATCCACTCAGTATTATGTATCACATGAATAAATATGTTGTATTAATTTCAATGTGGAATACACTACTAATATTAGGATACAAGGAGTATCTATAAGAAGAGCTTTCAAAGATCAATATCTCTGATGCACCACCTAAAAATGAAAGAGTAATTGTTTTTATAAGTAAATCTAATCCATTTATTGATCCTAAATCCCTTAAGGTGACTAATCCTCCTCCCTTCTATCTTTCAATTTTCATAAGAGATTATCTTGTCCATAATTGTATGATTGATAGTGGAGCTAGTAGTTTTATCATGCCTAAACCCATAGCTAACAAACTAGGAGTTAAGTATGAACCTCATGAAAAGGGAGTGTTATATTTATATGATTATTCTAATAATACTATGGGTATCCTCAAAGATTTTAATATTTTACTTTTTTTTGTCCAAAATTCACCATTTCATAGGATATAATTGTTGATTTACGTCCATAATTTACACTATGCCTTTCCAGGGATTTTACTACTAAAATAGGAGGTTATCTTTCTTTAGATTGGTCATACATGGTTTTTAGAACTAGATATGGAACCAAATTCACTATAAGATAGGAATCTACTTTTATATTCCATCTTGAACCATAAATGTCAAACATGTCTAATATGAATTGTAGTATTTTAGAAGAAGATGAGTATACTATTGATCAGTAACCTTTTAAGCAACATGAAGGCATACTAAATCTACTCTTGGATGAGTGGGATGTTGATAAAAATGGGTATGAACCATAAAAAATCATGTAATAAGCTAGTTTTGGTGCCTACTACATGCATGAAGGTGACTCATTGACTAGTCTCACCAACCCAAAAAAAAGATCAAGAGGGAGTATGGAATCTATACTTTAATAGATCTAGATCAAAGAATGGGAGTGAGGCTGGTGTGATGTTGGTTTTACCTCAAAATCAAAGGTATTATTCTTTAGTTATATTTTAGTTCAATTGTACTTCAAATACTATAGAATATGAAGCTCTCATTCATGGCCTTTAGTGGGCTAGAAAGATAGGTATTAAGATTTTGAAAGTGAAAGATGATAGTGAGTTGGTAGTGAAACAAGTTAGAGGTTTAAGTTCAACAAATAACCCCCTCTTGAAGGCCTAAAATAATAGAGTTTGGGATGTCATGGATGATTTCCTAGCATTTGATATCCACTCCATTCCTAAAGGAGCCAATCAACATGTAGATAGACTTGATACCATAGGAACACAATATGATATAGTGGAACAAATCAAGGACAATAACTATCAAACCCAAATCAAGGTTGTATATATACATTCAATTTTAGACTATGAGGTAAGTTGGCAAGTCTTTGATAGTGACAAATAGATAGCCTATTTCCTATAAAATAAGGTAGAATTTTACTCAAGGAATCAAAGTAAATTGTAACACCAATATGAGGATCAGATTTTGAAATTTAGATTGAATGAGATGATTAAAGGTTTAGTAACATTGGAGATAATTTCTAATGAAGATGGTCAACTTAGAAAGGACAAGTTAAACATCTCTTCTAAGGAATACCATTATGAGCAAGTTTACATAGTTGAAGGTAAGCTACTCAAGTGGGGCAAAATGAACATTGATTTTGAGAGAGTAGATTTTATTTCATTATGTAATGATTACATGTATTTATTTTCTTTTGAATATTTTGATTTGAAAAGGTTTGATCCCAGATTAGCACATTACACTATTGAGCTTGAACTGGATGCAAAACTAGTAAGATAGAAGCAAAGGCCCATCAACCCCAAGGTTAAAATTCTCATGAGAATGGAGCTTACCAAGCTGATTGAGTCAAGTATAATATTTCCTATCAATCATTCAACATGGTTATCAAACCTTGTACTAGTGAGAAATAAAAATGGAGAGATAAAACTATGTGTGGATTTCAGATATTTGAATAAAGTGTCACTGAAAGATCACTATCCTCTTCCCTCCATGGATTAAATCTTGTGAAAGGTATTAATTTCACGAAGGTTCTCTATATTAAATTATTACTTTGGTTACAACTAGATATTGGTGAAATAGTAAAATTGGTATAAAACAACTTTAAAAACCAAATGGAGTACTTATGCCTCTCAAAAGATGCTTTTTGGGATCTCTAATACTGGAGACACTTTCCAAAGGGCAATGGATGTTGCTTTTCAAGGTCTTTTAAGTGAAATTATATTAGTTTATCTTGATGAGATTACTATATTTAAAAATGATCCTAATTATCATCTAACATACATGAGATTTGTTTTTAATAGATGCAGATAATTTGGAGTTTCAATGAATCCAAATAAGTGTATCTTTTGAGTATATGAGGAAAGATATCTTGGGCATGTAGTGTCCAAAGAGGGTATTTCTATTGATATAGAGAGAATAGAATTAATCCTTTCTCTATCATTTCGAAAACATAAGATAGGATTGCAAAGATTCTTAGGTAAGATCAACTTCATCAGAAGATTTATTCCTGGATTTGTAGAAATGGTAAGGCCACTCACCCAAATACTAAAGAAACATCAATAATACACTTGGATTAAGGAGGGTAAGAGGATATTTGAATCTATAAATAATAAATTAGCCAATCTCCTACTTTATTTAATCTATATTTTAGTAAGGATTTCTTTATGTATGTTTTTTCTACTCTTAATACAATTCTAGCTATGCTTATGTAGCATCATAGTGAGGGATTAGAGTAACCCATTACTTTTTCCAATCAAGCTTTGGAATACTATGTGGAAAGGTATTATCTTGTTTATAATAAAGTTCTTGATTATATAAGAGGTTTGAAAAAAATTAGACTTTTGATTTCAAATAACAAGATTATACTAATGGTACTCATCCTAGTGTGAAGGATTTCATCTTCAATAGAGACTTAAATGAAAAGAGAGATAGATGGGTCACTAAGTGAATGGAATATGATATTGAAGTGAAGGTCACAAATATATTACAAGGTAAAGGACTATGTGAACATATTTTAGAAGATATGAAAGAAGAAAATGAGATGGTTTTGACACTTCAAGATACTCAATAGGAATCTAAAAATACTCCTCTATCCAAGTAGACACAAGACATTGCTAGATTCCTTCAAACAAGAAAATGTCTAATGGGATTAGATGCATCAAAGAGAAGACATTTTAGGATAAAATCAATAACATAAATTTTGATTGATGGATTACTATTCAAAAAGGATATCAGAGGTATGATTTTAAGGTGTGTCGAAGCTAACCAATTTCACAAGCTTCTTGAACAATATCATGATAGTCCTTATAGAAGCCATTTTTCAGCCAAGACCATAGGTGTAAAAATAATTATAGCTAGTTACTTTTGGCATAGTTTATTTAAGGATGCACATGCATGGGTTAAGAAGTGTGCAATGTTTATAGGTAAATAAAGACTAGTTTTTATGCCATTGAAGCCTCTTTAGGTTGAGTAACCTTTCATGCAATGGGATTTAGACTTCATTGGCATGATAAATCCTCCATATAGAGCTATTCATAAATGGGTCTTGATAGCTATAGACTATTTCACTATGTGGGTTGAAATAGTACCTTTGAAGGAGGCAAATGAGAACTATGTGCTTGAGTTCTATGAGAGTCTAATTAGCCATTTTGGAGTACCTTCTATTATAATATCAGATAATGCTTTAGAATTGAAAATTGAAAAGGTATATGAATGGGATATTGATCAAGGTATATATCTATCATCTTCATCAAATTACTATCAATAGGGTAATGGAATAGCTGAGTTCACTAACAAGAACTTGATTTAGATCATCAAAATAACACTAAAAGATAATTAGAGGTATTGACATACAAAGATGAATACTATTTTATGGGTTGATAGGATGACCCCCAAGAAGGCCATTGGTCATTAACCTTATATCTTAGTTTATGAAAGAGAATCAAGGTTGCCTATCTCACTAGAGCTCCCAAAATTGAAATTTACACACCAACTAGAGCTTTTAGAAATTGATGCAATGGAGGTAAGGATGAATGAAATGAGAGAATTAGAAGAGGTAAAATATGATGCCATGCATACCATGTAGTCTAGCTAGTAATAAGTCAAGATGAATTTTGACAAAAGAGCTTCATCTAGGACATTCCAAAAAGGTTAAATAGTCCTTAAATGGGATGTGGATTGTGAAAAATCAAGAAAACACTCCAATTTTGATAGCATTTGGAGAAAACACTCCAATTTTGATAGCCTTTGGAGTAGACCTTATGTCATCACAAGTTACAAGGAAATCAATGCCTTTGATCTTGATATATTGAATGGAGAGACCCTTCCCATCCATTTCAATATGAGTTATCTTAAGTTATGATATTATTTTGAGCTCATGCTCTTGGTACATAAGTAGATAGGTCTATCTTTTCCTCCAAGTGCTTTTGTACATTTGTTGTTTTGCTTCCTTTAGGTTAGTTTTGGTCCATTTTTTTGATTTCTTATTGTTTGTGGGTTCCCCATTTCTCCAAAAGTGTTTCCATAATTAAATTAGAGTCTTTTTGTAGGTATATTTTAATTCATTCAAATATCATGAACAAGCTTAATCAATAATTGGGCTGCATCGCCAGCAAGCTGGTGAACAAAGCTGAGTCAATAGAAATATTGGCCAATTTTGGCCCACATACAAAATTTTATCTAGAGGTAATGACATGTTATGGAGGTCAACCATAGATTGAATAATTTAGTAGAGTTCTAGATTATTCAAAATCTAGATGGAATGAGTGTTTGAAATATCACCCATAGCCTAAAAATCTTTTGAAACACTTTAAGTTTACTTAAAGTGTAGTTTTTCAAATTTTAAAGAGGCAAGTTCTCATGGTGGTCAAATAAATTCAAGGTCATGAAATAAGTCTGAACAAGCTTTAGGTTTTCATATTTCATTTTATTCTTCAAATATTTACCAATAGTTTAAGTAGGAGTTTAGAAGAGCCTATATGATTTAAAAGAAGCTAAGTACAAAACCTTTTTTTAGGCCAAGACTTTACTTAGCAATTTTTTTAGACTTTGTGGGGCTAAAGCTAATTTATTTTGGACATTTTATTTGACTAATTATTCATTCTTTTGAGAAATTAGTTTCAATTTTTTTGGTTAAGCATTTGGAATTATTTTAGACATTTTATCCAAAATAAAAGGCCCAAAGACACAAACTCATGTGAACATTTTGTCCACAATAAAAGCCTAAATGTCATTTATTTTGGGAAAATTGTCTAAAACATTTTCTTGAAGGGACATTATTCAACAAAGTATCCTGATACAAAAGTTTTAAAGGGTCATTACTAAACAAAGTGTCCTGATACAAAAGTTTTGAACGGTCATTTTTCATTAAACTGTCTTATACAAAAGTCTTGAAGGGTTACAAATGTCGATCAAAAGAAAAATTATCAAAAAAAAAAGCTTGAGGAAATAGTTTGTTTCAGAAAAAATGTTCCACAAAAAGTTAAATCCAAATTATTTTGGAAAAATTATCTATGATAATTTTCATAAAGAATTCCTTCTCTCAAACATTTTGTCCACAATCGTAAATCTCAAAGATATGAATTCTATCAGACATTTTGTTTGCAAGAAATTATCCAAGGCAAAGATAAGTTAGACTTAATTCTTTTAGGAAATTGTCCTACAACATATCCCTAGAAATTTTATCTAATTCAAAAGAACTACAAATAAATTACTTTGTACAAAGTAGCAAAGACACAAAGTCCACAACAAATATCCATCAAAAGGTCTGAAAGAAATTTCCTAGGGAATTTGTGATCTAGTAGGATGGAGAATTTTGCAAAAGTGTCAATTTAGACCACATCTAGTAACTATTGAAATTCAAAAATGCATTGATGGGTATGTGGACATCATTTACATTTGTAAAAATGTCAAAATAAATCTTAGTATTCATCTATTTGGGTACAAAGATTTATGGTTATGCAAATGTCATTGACATTCTCATGGGCATCAATTTATGGGTATAAAAATGTCAAATTTAAGCCCCATGGAATATCCATTTATTTCCAAAAAATTAGGATCAAAGGCTCACATTTATGCGTACATCAAGATCTAATAGTGACAGATTAGTCAAGGAGCTCTAGAGGCCACCACATGGCATAAACATGTGAATAATTAGACTAACAATATGATTTTGAGATCAATATGCAATTGACAAGTGGTACAATTGCATGCATCTTAGAAAAGTATCTATATATCATGTTCATTTAAATTAGGTAGACCAACAAAGTGAGATGAGTTAAGGGGTTGATGATCTAAGTCAGTTTTTGATGAAAACTTAAATGAAGGTGAGCCTAGGTGACTTAAATGGAGCTTGAAGGGTTATTTTTTTACCAAATAAAGCAAGTATGAATGGAATCAAGCTTGATAATGATATATATTAGACCAATATCAGATATTTTGTTATAAAATGACACCACTAAGACTATACAAGGGTAGATAAATGAGATATGGTGGGGGATTCTCATCCTTAAACATAGTCATAGCTTGACAAACGACCATTCATGACATGGCTCTATCAATTATGAGATATGAGGATATGGTCCTCATAATGAGTGATAAATGGTAGATGGAATGTAAAATTAAGGAAAACATGTAAAATTTAACATATTCATAACCAGAGCTAGCTGCATGAAAGTGACCCTTCTCTCCACTCTTGCATACCTCAATGAACCAATGAAGAGCAATTAACAATAAGAAAAAGATCTAATAGATGGATCTAGTTGTTGTAATTTCATTGATCCTATGACCCAAATAAAAGAAAATTGATCCCATTGTTACAACCATAAGTAAGATCAATGAAGGAGTAATGTAATGGTGCAACTGATCAAAGTGACTTGGATTAATCAGGAAGCTTAAATGAGCATAAACATAGAGGCAGTTGTAACTTTATTTTAAATGGATTTGAGCTCATTTAATTAACATTTGAGTTCCAAAATCCCTCTCTATTTCTTCCCTATCTTATATAAATATAGTCTTTGATCTATTGTTAAGCATCCCTCAGGACAGTATGACTAAACTCCACCATAATTATATTTTTCACCTCTTAGAGTAATGAATAGAGTATTTTATATTTGTTTACTAGTATGTGTTTAGTGTTATATATTTGTTTGATATTAAAAAGTGGTTTTTATCCTCCCTTTGTAGGTCCAATCACAACCTAAGTACTAGAAACTTTATTTCCAGGTCATATAATGTGTCTTAGCATTGATCTCTCAAGGATATAGTGGACATCTAAATTTAAGTGTCTTCAACTAGACCTTATGTTCATTTTCCCTAGTCTAAGTGCATCAAACTAATCTCTATATGAAATAATTTTTAATATAAACTATAGTAAGAATTAAATTAACTTCTTTCATAATCCATTAGTGTGTTAAAGAGTCTTATCTTAAGAGTGGATCTAATAAATTCATGTTACATCACCACATATTAGAATAGTTTTCATTTTATGTGATCTCTTGACTCTTTTCACCCCAAATACTTTAGATCTTATAAATAAAGGTCCAAAATATCATATCTAAGGCACTAGCCTCATTAAAAACCCTAGAGGCATGGTCTAAATTTAGGCATCCCAAAACCTTAGATCATTCCCATGTTAATCTAGGTATGGGTCAAACTTGAACAAATATGACCTCTATTGGGTGCTATCTATAGATAGCTAACAATTTTATCACAATAACCTTAAATAATATTAATAATATTTTATAAAGATCTTTTAAAGAACATATAATGCATGACAAGATTTTGAACTATGCTAACAAGACATGAAATTAAAGTTTTTTTTACCTATAGGGGTTTGCATTTTTACCTTGGGGGTAAAAATTAGTCAATAGGTAGATGAATTTCCATTATTCATGGAGGAAGATGAAGATGAGGCTAGTCTTAAAGAAGAGAGTTTTTAGCCATGTCATGATCCTACCTGAGCATGTAAAACATATAACTAGCCTATTGTTCCTCAAGAGAAAGGTAAGGTTATCATTGAGATTGATATATTTTTAGTTGATAAAGAAGAATATGCCTTTTGGGTAGACTTGGAAAGACTCTACTCTAGCTTGGATAATGGACATATAGCCCATGAGTAAATGTTGTTGATATGGATTTAACTAATGACCATGATCAAAATATGTATGATAAAACTCTTGAAGGAAGTACTATTCTTTATTATCTTATTAGTTACCATTAATAAGTAGAAGAAAGTATTGAAGATATGTGACATCCTCCTTGGACATGTTCAATGAGTTGAAGAGCTTGGTAAGTGTTATCAATCTAGATTTTACCCTTTGAGGCAAAGGGGTTTCAAGTTTACCTCATCTAGTTCATACAATGGAATCACCTCTAGGTGTGGGTAGTCTTTTGGTTGAGGTGATTCTCTAGTTTTGGGGCTAGCTCCCCTAATGCATCATCTAAATTTAGTTCGTAAACCTACTTGTTTTGTCAATGATAAGGGATAGAAAGGACATGAAATCAAAACTAAGCTATGGGGGGTGGTGCACCAATATGTTGTTTCTCCTCTACCTTATCCATAATTAATTCTTATAGGCAACATGAAGACTGATTGCTAACACACACACACTCTCTCCAAAAGACTCCTATACATTAATGTTTCACATGGAGGTTACACTAAGTGAATATTGATTGAGGATGAGGAATGAGAAGCCTAATTCAAGACAATATCAATCAATTTCAACTACAAACATAATTATTAGCACTTCCACACCATGTAACATTCATAGGGCAGTCCACTAATACCTAGGTGAAAATAATGACTTACAAAGGGAGAATAATTAACAATCTGTGAAAATCATACAAACATGACACACTAGAATACAAATATAAAATGAGGTTTAATTAGTATTTATATTATATCATTGTTATAGATACAAATGGATAAAAGTCTCTCATACCAAATAAAGGGATGATTATATTGGCTTTATGATCCTAACTTACAGAACATTAGAGAGAGAGAGAGGAATAATGTGGCATAAACATGTTGTAGAGAGGTCATAATGAACATCAATCATTCAGTGAATAGTTAAAAATATGGTATAAATATCCCCATGCACTAAATTAGTGGCATATTGTCCTTCATACAAGGTGGCCTAGTGGTTGAATGACGAATTACAAGGTCATCTTTCAAAGAGTAGTTACAAGGACATTCCTTTGACATCTTGACTTTCATGCTACCTCCATGATTAATCATGCCCTATTACCTCTTTAATATGTATAAACCCATGTTTCATGCCATTTATCACTCCATAAGACTTTACTAGGCCTTACTCAATTCAATTTTAAGGTAAACCTCCTAAAGTTGCCTTTTGTATGCCTATAATAGTCATTCCTAGGCTTGATCCATACAATTTACACCTCACACATGTGAACTAGTATATTCTTTTGGTATCTATGAGACCTATGAATTTAATCATAATATTTATTTAACCACATAAGTCTATATGAATTCATTGATCTCCTTTTCTCTTTCATTGAGTCATTGATAGGGTGTAGGCAAGTTTAGACATATTTGCCATCTCAGCAATAGTTCATAAAGACAAGGAATTCAAATCCTATACTAATGCCATAAGTCATTATCCCATATATGTCACCTTATAAGTACAACAAATTTAAATCCCATGTTAATCCTCTTTCAACTTCTAAGCATTAAACAGAGTCCTCTCAAGTTCCTCATAGTGTAAAACAAGGTTTTAAGGTAGCCTTCAATCTTGAAGATTGTTTATAAAGTTATGAGGATTTCTTTGAGAAATAATTCCACTAATTTGGGGTAAAATACTTACTTCACCATATCTAAAGGAAATTTTCTCCCATGTAACTCCTTCAAGGAGTTTTGATCTTCTCAAGGTGGTCTCTTGAGCATGGTGAACTTTTTGCACAAAATGAGAGAGCGTCAAAACACTATAAAGTATATTTTATGACCATAAGAAACTCAAAACAAGTTTGAGATGGTACATTCATGATTCCCAATGGTGTTTTATAGACATTAATCTCCCAATAATTAATCCCAAAAATATTCTCTCTACCTACTAATATATGGATACAAATTGATTTTCCCCATCACGTTGAAGCTACCCACTTATCAGTTTATGCAAGACTACATGGAACTGAATGATAAAGATGAATCAAGACTGATGGATATAATATATATGTAATATTCAAGGACTAAATCCTTAAATAAATTTAACAAACACCAAGATGTGGTCAAGAGATGGTTTAACAAGAGAGTGAAAGTTAAAGCATTCAAGATTTCAGATCTAGTGCTAATTTCGGATAAAGACTGTGAAAAGAAAGGAGAACATGACAATTTTTCCCCATTATGGATCAAACCCTATCAAATTTTAGAGATCATGGGTAGTAACACATTTCATCTGAAGGACCTCTAAGGCAACGATCTTACATATCTAGTCAACAGATAGTTCCTAAAACACTACTTCATGGTTGTTGTGTCTATATATATTACTGATTGATGAGGGATAAATCAGATTAGACATAGGAATAGAATAAATTTTAATAATTTCTAGATTATATTTTAATTCTTTCTTAGTTATTTTCCTACTTTCTAGATTAATCTTTTCTTCTTTCAATATTTTATTTTTATAGATTAGATTTCTCCTTTCATTAAAGTAGTTTCCCACCTTCTAGATTAGTCATTTTTTATTTTCTTTGATGATCAAAATTTCATTTTATCTAAATATAACCAAGTTAAAATCCAAGCCAATTAATCTTATGACTTGTGGAAAAGGGAAAATTAAAATCTTGACACTTTGGGGATTAGTTTATAGATTGGGTGTATTTCTATGTTTTTGAGTCTTTAGGATGAAGGTAGGTAATCATGAATTATTCTGAATAGTGTCACATTTGACTAATTTTAACATGTATTTGGAAATTTTTATTAGATTAATTCATACAAATTTATAAAATTTCCTTATTTTATTAGATCAAATGCACTTATCACATTGAATACCTATTGAAAATAATAATTCTATGAATAGATGTGGTTGGCAGGGATGTTCTAGTAATGATTTGTTTTATAATTATACCATTTTGATGGGGTTAAAATTCTTATATTTTACATCCAATAAAAAATAAGAATAAAAGAAAAAAAAATAAGAAGGAACCAATGGATTCAAAAGAGGAAAAAAATCTAGATAAAATCAAAAGGCTCACATGATGAAATAAGGTCAATGTACCATGCATCATGATCAAAAGAAAATAATTAAATGAGAAGAAAAGGAGCCCAAGGTATATCTATTGGGGATATGGATGCTTGGTTCGTATTAAATCAATGCCTAAGCTTCCCTTATTTTTTAGCTTTAACAGATACTAAAATGAAACCTACAACCCCATCAAAGCCTTTGAAAAACTCATCACAATAGGGGTTGAATAAACTACATGTTTTGACACACAGATACAATAAATTAGAAATAAATTATGTTATGTGAATTAAATTAGGAGTCTCTTTCATGTTTATAATTTAAGTATTCTCCTATGTCGCACTTCATGATATATTTAGGATTGCAAACCAGAGTTCTGAGTTCTTGAATACTCAAGAGTATTCCCCCTATATGTCACCATTTATTATACCCAACACCCCTGCTCATTCCATAGGAAATAAGGACCCACTTTTTTTAGACTATTATCTTTATTTTGAGTCCCTCTTCTATATGTTTATGCAAATTCTAGGAAAAAATCACGATTTGTCCTCTTATACTTTGGTAAGATGGCATTGATATTGTGTTTTCATAAGACTAAATCTTTTGTTCTATTAGGTTTGTTGCTACAAGATTTATGTTTTTGGGGACTATATTTGATATCCTCTTGGGAATTATTATTTTGGTACTTATCCTATTTTTTATTAATCAATATTTTTTCTGTGTATGAATTCTTGTAGACTTATATTAATCAAATAAATTATTACAAACATTTGTCCAAAATAATTCATTTGGTGAAATTAATCTATCAGATTTTTTGTTATCATGGGCATTTTTCCAAACTTTTAGTGACATTGCCCTTTGGCCCCTCTGAACTTACCCTTTGACCTTTATGAATTAGATCCTTTAGGACTTTGGATGGATAAATGCCCAATGAAGTGAACCCTTCAGATTTTTTCCAAATTAATCTTTGACATTTTAAAATTTTCCTTCAAGAATTTTGAAGTGCCCTTTTTCCATTACCAACCTACCCTTTGGGATTTGTATAAAGAGTCTTTCAGCCTTTTTGTTGTAGCCATTTTAATCGATAAAATTTATTCAAGACTTTTGAAATTTCCCTTTTGGGCCTTTTGCACATTTCCTTTAGGATTTTATCCCACACTTTTTTGATCCTTTTCCTTTAGATATCTTATTAAAGACACTTTATACAAGACAATTAAATTCCTTTGAAAAATTTGTCCAAAAGAATTAGGTGTTTGAGAGAATTATTATGGATAATTTGTCTAAAATAATTCCCCTAATGGAATTTCATCAGGACTGTTAAAGAGACACTTTTCCTCTGACTTACCCTTTGGAAATTTTGTTAAGGACACATGCCCTTCAAACTTTATGAAGATACCTTTAGCCTTTCAAAAGTGATCTTTGGAAATTTTTTGGTTACCCTTCAGGATTTTTTTTAAGGGCCCTTTCCCATTAAAATTTACCCTATGAAGTAGACCCTTTAGGCACTTTTTACATAAAGTAGACCCTTTATCCTTTTTAAAAGTGCCCTTCAAACTTTTGTAATAGAATTTTTGCCTTATGAGCCTTCCCTTCAGGACTTTTATCCCACACCTTTGCCATGAACCATTTCCTTCATACTTTTTATTTCAAACATTTTATCCAACACAACAAATCACCACCTCCCAAAATAATTACCCTAGAGGAATTATTTAGCAAACATTTTTACCAAGAGCACTACTAGCTTCACCATACTTAGTCAAAACAAAGATGAAAATACTTCCAATCAATCTATTAAATACCCCCACCAAATTGAGATAACAAAGTTTCAATTATACATGAAATAGAAGCAAAGTGAACTTTGCAAATTTATGTTGCATGGACTTATATTTAATGAAAAATACTGTATAGGCAATTCATAATTATTAAAGCTATCATTACTTTCAAACTAACATGCATTCAAGGTCTCTTACTTTCCTATAGTGATAAACATCCTTATCTACTCTCTCCATAATACTATGAGCAAAACAATGACTAAGCTAGAGTTGAATTGTTTACATAACATACTTAGCACATAGAATAAGATGATAAGCATCACCGATCATAAATATGTATCAATGTCATCTTCATCTAGGGTGTTTTGAGGAGAAAATACAACATCCACATATTCAATCAAAAACTCCATGGAGTTCATATATATAGTCTTTGATGCTGTAATATTTGAAGATAGGTACCTTAAATATTCAAAATTATGGGACATCATCAAATATATGGATGTATTTTCACTAGAAGATGAGATGACACTTGTTGATAGACTATTTGTCAAGGAACTGTTGGCTTTTAAACATCAAATATTACATTTTTATACTACCAAACTAGAATTAATATTGTATATTGACCTTCTATGGGATTTGTCTTTCTCAATAAATATATCAAAAGATGATTTCATGTATTATTCAGGAAATAACATAGTGGTTGTGTGCATATCATGAGCTAACGTCCAAAGGTATCTATCTTTGATCATACATGATGCTTATTTTGACAATCACATAGTGGTGTAGTCTGATGAAGAGAGTTAAATTAAGAAGGCACTGTCTTTATGGATACTCCTAGACTAGACCATTGTATGGAAGGATAAGAAGCCAAAATGAGTAATTTTGATAGATAAATTTAGAATGGGGATTCACATTGGCATGGCTCTTCTCAATTGACTATATGGTATGATACGTATTCATTTTGAAATTTAGATTGGGTGTTATTATTATATATAATACTCACCTATGATGTTACATATGCCTTGGGTTAAATAATTAGCTTTTAGTTGAGAGTATATAATACATTGGGACAAGTGTCTTATGCCTTTAGGAAATTTCTACATGATGTCCTATTTATTTGATGTAGTCATGGGTACCTCTTATAGAGATCCTGGGTAATTGTGGACTCTAGACATGGATTATGAAATAAGTATAAGTTATGACCATTATCAGTTTGTACACATATATGCATATACTAAAAACATGGTTAGGATATTAGAGGATATCTATCCATAAGTTTGGCAAGCCATTCATGGCTCACCTATGCCTAGAATCAGGCCAAATATCATAAATAACTTGGATAAAAAAGGGGATTATTTCTTCTACCTAAACTTCATAGTAATCATGATTTGGGTGAATAAGGTTAATCCTTTGTGTCTTCCCAACTATGTCCCTGACAAGTTGGCAGAGCAAGAAAATGCTTTTCAACTATGATGAAGTATTGAGGAGGATTTATCTAGATAGAAGAAAACCTTATTCTTTAGCCACCATAAAATAATTGGAATAATTGTTTACACAATGAGGAAGCATTTTATGGAAGTGAGATGTAAACATAGAAGTTATACATTCCCTGTGCTTACACATAGAGATTGGGATCCTCATGGGCAAGTTCAAAATAACATATAAGTATTTAACATCCCTTACATCCATGTCTCATATCCATATGATTTTTTGTTTCTTAATACAAATTCTAATGAGTATGTTGTAGAGAGATCTAGGATTGTTGAACTTAAGTAAGATCATTAATGGATGATCCAAGATGGCCCCTTAGTCATTGCTAGAGAATTGGATAGTAAGAAGGATCTATACAAAGGATGAGAGCACTCTGATTTTTGGAGAGGATAGTCTGAGGAGAAATCTAAAGACTAAGCAAGTCCCTCATCTCAATCCTTCCCATTAAATTTAAGGACTGTGA
Source organism: Torreya grandis (assembly GCA_037957365.1). Classification (NCBI taxonomy): domain Eukaryota; kingdom Viridiplantae; phylum Streptophyta; class Pinopsida; order Cupressales; family Taxaceae; genus Torreya; species Torreya grandis. The sequence goes on along the minus strand of JARHVA010003532.1, from coordinate 289,775 downwards.
AGAAATAGATTAGGTTGATTTTACCTAGTTCTAGTATAGGAGCACAAGTAGGGGATCCCATCAACTTAGATTTTGATGAGGATGAAAGAACATAAGAATAGATGACTGTGAACACCATTCAATTATCTATTATTATGCCCCAATTACAAATTGATACATCTATTAGGATTATAACATCAAAATTAGTGACATCTACATCCCAAAACTCCCCCACATAACTGAATATACCTTTGGTTTATAAAAGGAATCCTAAGACACCTATAGGTAGTCCTATAGTGGAACTAACATAAGGATTACTTACTACATCTCAAGAGGAAGAGGTTTTGATAATCAAAGACATTGAGGATGAAACTGATGAAGAATCATATTCGAAGGTAGCTAAGGCCATGAGCCTTCAATTAAGACCCATAGTACCAACTTCTCTGAGTACCCAACCTTCTGTAAGTTCTCCTTTATCTTTGGTACCAATCTTTGTACAAGTTCAAATTTCTTCTATGCTAAGATCACCCTAGGTGGAAGTGCTTAATTCCACCTTCATTGACCTCTTAATTAACACCACTACCATTCATCCCTCCATTTACACTTCCATCACACTCCCCCTACCTACCTCTTATATCCTTACTAGTACTTCCACTATCAAAGCCCTTAAAAAGAATGTGTCTAGGAAGGTACAAACTACTTTAGCCACCCCAAAACTTCATGTCCATTCCACCCAAATTTCCCTTCCAATTTCATCCACCACATCCATAGAAGAAACCATAGTGACAAGTACTAGTAATGAAAAGAAGGCCAAGCCCCAAGTAATCACGGTTCATCCACTCCCTCAATTTGGAGGAGTGGATTGGTCTAGAATTATATAGCCTTCCCTACCTAACATCCTTGTCAAGGATTAAAATAAATAATAGGTTCAAGAAGAGGATGAGGAAGATGTTATCATAACCTATTATGTATCTAAATTGGACATTCCTCTATGGATAATTGACTTAAGAATTAAAGTTTCCCAAATTCCAAGCTTAAAAATCACTAAGCTTCCCTTGGTTTCCACTCTATTTGATCCCCCATCTAGTAGAATTTAGAGAGTGAGAAAGAAGAATTTGGAGGACAAAAAAGGCACTCAAATCATCCTTAAATAAATACAAGAAGTTTTCTCCCTCATAAAGAGGTAGAATAGGGAGCCAGGGTAATCTCCATATGTTGAAAATATTTTAGACTTGGCATAATCACACAAGGGTGCAATAGCTTCTATCTATGAAGGCACAAAATTGGATTCACAAGATCTTGATGATGAAGTGTAAGAACTATAGGTTGAGGTGTATAAATTAAAGGAGTAGGCAAATATGGTACACATTCTTGTAGGTATAGAAGATAAGGTATAGGAAGCCACTTCTAGGTGTTATAACTCTTTGGAGGTAATGGAGTTTATGAATGCTGAGATGGACCATCATGTGAGAAATGCCAACCAATTATTTAATTCTTTGAGAGATGATAGTGCCAGATTGAAAATCTTAATTTTATACATCAGAAACTCCCCATACAATCATCTCGATCTCATGACAACACTAGAAGAATCTAATGCCTTGAGTTTGGTTGTCATTAGATAGGAAGAGACAAATGAATGGATATAATTAGTTGGGGATTTAATCCCTAAGTATTAGACATATTAAGCCCAAGTCCTCCAAAATTTTCATGATTTCAAATTATCCAAAGTGAAGGATGCCATTGGTATGATCAGAAAAATCAATTTTGACAAACTTATTCAAGAAGTGACAAATGACTTCAAGTAAAGTTTACTAGGCCTAACACTTGAAGAGATAGAGTTGAAATTAAGTAAGGCCTAGAAAAAGGTAACTGAGGTCAAAAATTTTAAGATTAAATTTTAGATAACCAAGGATGAGCATATAAGGCTCCTTGGATAGGTTAATATAATTCATTGACCACTATTGATAAATTTGAATATTATACAATAGCATCATGATGATTCACATAAAGTTTATGAGGATAATGAAGTGAAGAAAAATGGAATTCCTGAGGTACATAAACATATGTAACTATAACTACCACCTTAATGGCCACATCAACCAAGGTACATGTATCACTTCATATGACTAAGCCTTGATAGGTTAAGATTTTATGCATGTATAATTTTATAATGATAGATGTATTTATAATTTATTTATAATTTGAGCCTTTCATTGTAAAAGTTGGATTTATATTTTTTACACATTCACACATTTCATGGTTTTAGAAAGGTCAACTTATTTAATTAATAACTATAAGTATCTCTTATATGGGTTTTTACCACAATTAGAACTGCATGTTCTAACTACCACATGTAATGACCTTATATGGACTTGGAGGATGAGGAGACCCCTTCCCCAAATTTATATACATAGTTGTACCCCAAATTAGATTTTTTGTTAGAGAATTTTGAATATAGAGTAGTGAAGTAGTTTTGATCATCTATAAAGTATTTGAGTATTTTCTTTTCAAATTTTGTGCAATTATTTGTTATTTTCATGGTTATGTATTTCGATAATCTTTAGTGTGCAATATCTTCAAATAGATTCTTAATTATTTTGATTGATGTACTAATTTGTAGATATGTAATAACTATTGAAGGATTAGTGAATATATTGATTAGAATAGTTATGTTGAAACTGAATCATATTTATGAATGTGTACTAGTGCTTTATCTGGTGTAGATTTTTATGTGTGTGTAATACTTTCCTTAGATAATTCATTAGCCCAAGTCATAATCTCATGATTAAGGGTGTGTAATAGCTACCCTAAAAGGATCAACCTTTATTTGAGGCTTGTGAATTTCTTACATCTTTATTTCCCTAGACTTCTTAGCCATGCTTGATTGTATGTGTGCAATTAATGTTAACAAAAGGCATAGGTTTTGAAAGCATAGGTCTATTTAGAAACCAACTACGGAAGTTATTTTTTATGTGTGTGAAATATATACCTCATATAATTCATTATCCTAACCCATAATCTCATGATTAAGGGTGTGAAATAGCTTCCCTAAAAGGATTGACCTTTATCTGAGGCTTGTGAATTTATTACATCTTTATTTCCCTAGATTTCCTAGCCATGTTTGAATGTATGTGTGTAATTGCTGCTAGTAATAGGCATAGGTTTTGAAAACACAAGTCTATTTAGAAACTAACAAGGGAAGTGAATTTTGAAAATCATGGATTCTTATTTTCTGCCTTACCTACCCTACTATTTTTGAGTTTGTTATAAAGATATACCCATTTTGGTTTAGCAACTAGCCACTCAGCTAGCTCACATAGAAATTCACTACCCATATTATAAGCAAACATATGTCTAAAAACCTTGTTAATAACCTACATGCCCTACCTTCTATTCCACCAACATGTTGAAATAAATTTAATACCTATAACTCCCACCCTAGAGTGGAGTTTATCTCCATTGAGATCCTAAAATGTTATAGGCTACCTCATTACAGCTGTAGTGTACATAAAACCCACACTAACAATTAAATTACACTATCAAGAGGGCCTAAACCCCCAATAATAGAGGTTATTATTTGTATAGAGTTGCACTAGAACCACCCAGAATAGTGACCAGATCTAATTACCAAGCTAGTTTATTAGTGTCACCCTTGATAAGTTATAGGAGACCTAGAACTATGCTAATAACCCTCATCCAAAACAATCCCCCTCTAGTAGGTAACCCCTTACTTATAAGGAACCCTTTACCTGTTAATCAACTAATGGCTCAATAACAACCCTAATTAGTTGGATCTACCATCACCATCTCAAGAGACATGCATGATTTGCCTCAGAATCCTAAAAAGTATCTACCATCTTTTTCTCCTTCAAAAGCAAGGATGGTAGAGGAACATATCCAATCAGTTAAAACTATATTAAGATGTATGAATGTCATATATGAGGATATTACATGCATATTATTCCCTTTTATTTTGATGGATGTTGCTTATGATTAATATTTAAATCTAACAAAAAATTCCATAACTTCTTGGGATGAATGTCAAATAGCTTTTCTTGTGAATTTTGGATAGGTCACCAATATTGGTTTGGTATACCAACACTTCACGAGCATGAAGAGAGAACCTAATAAACCCATATATTATTTCAATGCAATATGGTATAATATATACAACTGATTGACCCCAATATATAAACTAGAGGAAGCAATAGCATTGTATATGTACAAAAACACCTTAGACCCTATCATCACTATGTTTTTTAGAATATCAATTATAGCTAACACTTTGGTGCTAGAATTTGAAGAGGCTATCAATATTGATAGGCAACTCAATCTGTAGATGCCTAGAGTGCCTAGTGTTAACAATGGTTTTCTAACACTAAATATAATTCCACATGCAAGTTAGAATGTCCTAATATTCAATTAGAACCAGTTAAATATGTTGCCTCCACTGACATAGAGAACATAGTAGAATTTCGGCTACCTAAACAATCATGTAACAAGAAATGGATATTAGTAGAACTAGTAAGTAGATGTATTTACTACTTTTCTACAAAGTACAAATTCCACTAAAGTAAAACTAGACTATATTCAGAAGATGGTTTAAAAATTGAGCAATGATTTCTTAAATATGAAAAGGAAGATGGGAAATGAAAATGGCCTAATTGGAAATCGAAATAATAGATTCTAGAGATATAATAAATCATTAAATAGGCCTAAATAACCTAACAAACTTGTAGAGACCAACATAGTAGAGATGGATCTTCCTAATTAGTGTAGAATTTGCAACACTTCTGAGCATGATGAGTTTAACTATGTTGAATTCTATGTAGCATTTGAAATCTTTTAGAGAGAGGTGATTAAACAAGATTAGATGCATAATATGTTTGAGTAGCATCCAGATCTTGACTCTTCCAACACTACCATGTTCTAAAAAATTCATTATTTTCCCTTCCTAGGTGAAGATGACAATGAAATAAAAGATAATATGGATGAAGTTCAAACTTTTTAGTAGTTCTTAATAGGTGCATACAACTTGAGGAACAAGTAGCCACTTACAACATCGACTCCTCCAAATACTATGGTGATTCTCCCTAATCTTAAGGTAGATAATAATCCACCCCCTTCAAATGGGAACTATCAACAATAGAGTAAAGAAGAACCAAACAAAGGATGATATAATATTTTTGAGGATATGAAGAAGATTAAGGAAAATATAACTCTTCATGGGTTACCTCAGATCATTGAATAGAAGGAGCTTCTCTATAAGTCCATAACTTGAAAGGCACCTATGAAAAAGGTGAAAGCATCTATAGACAAAGCTAAGACATCTAACACCAATGTCATATACAAGAGTAATCCAGAAGTTCCACCCTAATTGCTAACTATCTAAGGTTTCAATAAGAACATTTATAATTGTTTAGTTGATTCTATAGCTTTTACAACTATCATGACTACTTCCATATGTCAAAATATTGTTTTAATGCTAATCCCTTCAAATATAATGGTTTATTAATTGGATAAAATGGTGGTACTAGTAGTTAGAGAATTGAATAATGTGTGAAATCAAGTAGCATCTGAGGCAAGAGTCTAAATGACCATTGATATTTTGGTAGTAGACATACCAGAAGACTAAAAACTATTATTGAGTAGAGATTGGTCCAAAATGCTTATCTAATATCTCTATATAGACTTTTCCCATATATGGATACCATGGAGAGGAGTTATGAATTAGATCAGAATTAACAAAGAACCTAGAATGAAATATCCCATTATGGAATATAATTTTAAGAATGAAGAGATAATATGTGACTCACATAGACTTGGTATCTATATTTTTACTACTCAGAATCAAATATAGAAGCCAAAACCTAAAAGTTCCAATCATCTATTGGATCTACAATTTGATTGAACTATATCCAAACAAGGATCAGGCATGGGAATCAAACTGATTGATCCATAAGGTAAAAAATTCTTGGTAGCATACATACTAAAATTTCCATGTACTAACAATAGAGCTAAGTATGAGGCTCTAATTTTAGGATTATAGTTTGCACTCAAGAATAATGTAAATAAAATATTAATATTTGGTGATTCAGAGGTGGTGCTCAAATAAATTAGAAATAAATATCAATTCAAGTTGCCTTATTTTAAGAGATACAAGCATAGAGAATTGTATTTGATTGAAAGCTTTGAATCTTTCAACATTGTATCACTCCTTAGAGAGAAAAAGTACACTGTTGATTTATTGGCTACTACTATTGCTAATTTGGTGCCACTACAAGAATCTAAAGTAAAAAACAAATCTATGGAATTGGTTCCATGCCCCTCTATTTTAGATAATGTAGAAAATTTCTAGGTCTTTGATGATGACCAATAGATTATTTAGTTCTTAACTAATTTAGGGGATTTCAAGTCCCAAATCATCGATGACAAGGACATTAATCACCTTTGTCAAGAGGAATCAGACAAAGAGGGCATTATTGAGCTCAAAGAAAATAAAACTCTAGCTAGCTTGGTCTTATTGGAGACACCATTTGACATAGATCCCCAGACACAATAGTTAAGATATCCAAAATTCAATGAATCAGACTTCAAAAGAGAAAATATAGGAGATGAACATAGCCTATGTTATATGAATATTGGTCTTAGTTGTACTCTAGAAGAAAGGTAGTGAGAGAAGGATTTAATTTCTCAATACAAGGATGTCATTACTTAGACATATGAAGATATAAAAGTTTATAATCCTTAGGTCATCACTCACATGATTCCATTGAAGCTATATCACAAACCATTTAGATAGAGTCAAAGACTCGTCAATCCTATTTTGGAGCCTCTCCTTTAGAGAGAATTGGAGAAGATTTTAAATATAAAAATCATCCTCATAGTTTGAAATTATCCATAGGTGGCCAATTTGGTCCCATTTATAAATAAGAGTGGTGAAATTAGGTTATGCATCAATTTTAGGTGACTAAACAAGGCTTCTAAAAAATATAACTATCCCTTACCTTATCTAGATGAGGTCAATATATAGTGAGTGGTTCTGAAATGATGTCCTTTTTAGATAGATTTTTAGGATACAATTAGGTATTGGTGTAATCTGATGATAGAATGAAGATGGCATTTATCAAGAAGTGGATAAATTATGTGTATAAAAGTATTTTTTTTGGCCTAATAAATGTAGGAGCTACCTTTCAATGTGCCATGGATCATGCCTTCAAGGGACTGATAGGAAAATGCATAATCATCTACATGGATGATCTTATAGTGTTTTCAAAGAATATAAAGGATCATATAAGTCACCTACATTCCATATTCAATAGATTCATAAGGTTCATAATTTCATTGAACCTAAAGAAAATCATATTCAAAGTGATTGAAGGCAAGATTTTGGTGCATATCATTACCAAGGATGGGATTGCCATTGATCTATATAAAATTCAATAAATTTCAAAGATTTAGACACTAGATAATAAGAAGGAGCTCAAATCATTATTTATAAATATTAACTTCATGAGGAATTTCATCTCAAGATTTGTAAATATTGTCAAACCCCTAAACACCATGCTCAAACAAGATGCCAAAATAGAATGGACAACTGAAGCCCAGAAGTCCTTCCAGGACATCAAAGATGTAATATCATAGGTTTCGATGCTAATCAGTCCTAATTTAAACAAATATTTTTATCGATTCTCATTTTCTTCAAAGCATTCGATTGCTTCTATGATCGCACAAAAGAGCATGAAATTGAACATCCAATTGTGTTTATGAGCATAAAATTGAGCATCCAATTGTGTTTATGAGCATGAAACTAAAAGATTCATAACTTATGTACTCTATGATTGAAAAATAGATTATTTCCCTAGTCAAATAAGTGAAGAATTTTTAGCACTAAATCTTGTGGAATAAAGTCATTTCCATCATTACTAATCTTATTATCAAGCTCACTCTATCATAGAACAAGATAAAAAAATGATGACGCAAATGGATGGCCAAAATACAAGAATTCAACATCAAGATCAAGCCTACAAATATTTTTCAAGGTTAAGGCATTGTTTAAATCATGACTGACTAGATCCATGCATCATCGTTGAAGAGGTTTGTGAATCTCAAGTCTCTAAAGGAGAGTGGTATATTGATATAATACAATATTTTCTTATAGGAACTTATTATTCAAAGCTCAATAGATAAATAAGGAGAACTTTGAGACTCAAAGTTGCTCAGTACATGGTCAAGAAGGGAGTCCTCTATATAAAGAACTATGAATGTATTTATCTCAGATGTCTATTCGTAGAGGAAACTAAAGAAATATTAGAGAACTTGCATTAGGAGATAGGCAGTGGTCACCCGATTGGGAATACCATAGCCCATAAAATCTTGAGGTTAGGTTACTATTAGCCAACTATATTTAAGGATGCTCACATTCACATCAAAAAATTCCATGAATGTAAATATTTAGCTAGGAAAGAAGTATATGTAGTAATTAATTTGCATCCAATTTTGGAAAGAATGTCATTTTCCCAATGGGGTTTAGACTTCATTGGTGTCATCAACCCAAATTCGTAAAGAAGCCATACATTTGTACATGTTACTACTAACTACTATACTAGATAGACTGAAGTTATAGTGACAAAGAATAGTATAGCACAAGATGTGATTCACTTTTTGGAGGAACACATAATAACTAGATTTGGCATGCCCATTTATTTGGTTTGTAACAGTGAACCAACTTTCATATCAGTAGAATTTAATGATTGGGCTCATGAAAATTAGATCATTATTAGGTAAATTTATAACTATAACCCTTAGGGAAATAGATTAGTAGATTTAAAAAAAAAACATAATCAATGCAATAAAGAAATCATTAGGGGACAAGCCTAGGGACTAGCATAATTTACTAAAGTATGCTCTTTGGGTAAACTAGATGAGATACAAGCAAGCCCTTAAAGCTTCACCCTACCTACTAGTATATAGACGTAGACTAGTTTTGCCCATCACATTGAAGCTACCGATTTATCATTTGATTCAAGAATAAATGAAGGTGAATGATAAAGCCAAATCAAGAATATTGTATATAATAGAGATGGAGGATTTAAAGATTAAAGACTTACAGATATTTAGCAAACACCAAGATGTGGTCAATGTTGAGAAAATTTGATCATGTAGGTCAAATTGGGAACCCTATAGGTAAAAACATGTTTTTAAGGTGTTTTATGGGTATAACATTATGTCATAGGTTGTATTATAAGCCTTTTATGTAATTTAATGCCACTTTAGCCTTGAGCATGGTCTAATTAATCTATATGTCATTTTGAGTCATATAGTAGGCATTTAGGGGTCATAAATACAAGTGGAATGATTTTCAAGGTGTTCAAATTTCTTGGTTTCCTTTATAACATCCAATAATTTATATTCCCTATCAATAATGTTAGTTCATATAAAACCTATAGGTTATCTAACTAAAAATTATAAAATCAATTGAAAAAGGAAGGGTTTGGCATTTTTACAGCCCATGAGGGAGTGTGACATGTGAGAGAAGGTTATTAGATGAATATTTGGCTTATTTAGACTCATTTACATGATTTAAATACTTTGTAAGTTCCATTTTCAATTTAAAACCATTATTCTCCTTCTTCACCCTTTTAGGCACATAGAAACAATCAACAGATTTATGATTGGTAAGGACAGTTAGAGAAGTTTCAAACAAAATGCCTTTATGAGGTTAAATTAAACTCATATAGATCCATTTACATAAAAATATTTTTAATATTGGTCAATTTTACTTTATGAATCATCTCTAACAAGTTAACTATGTTTTTTTGTTCATTATTTCCTGCACCCTATAGGTTTTGATCTATTTTAGATAGTTTTATATAATCTATTTATTGATATTGAATCTAGAGGACATGAAAATCTCCAAATAATTATCTCCATTATTTTTTTAGTGTTTTAAGGTGTTTTTATAAGTAAATCATCTCAATTTTGTAGATTGTTCACATTTGGGATGACAGGCATGTTTTCACCATTTTTAGGATCTTCATGCTTTGATAATGGTTTATAAAGGTGATGATAGGTTGATTTAAATGTTTTTAATTCCCCATTAATAAATTCACTTTTAAATCTCATCTCTAAATTAATACTCCATATGGGTGTAGTTATAAAACATCATTCAATCAGTTTACTCTATGATTATTATACATAGTCAACCATGGTGAGTTGTGTATAATGAAGGTATGTATAGAATTTATGGTGAGTTAAGTATGGATTAAAGGTTTTAATCATTATATTATTATATGAACAAATAATTTTACCTTTTAAAGAGTGAGGAAAGGACTATGGTAGTCAGTCAACACAGTCATTCAAAATCTCCTACCATTATACTCACCTATAGGTGTCTTCATGGAAACCAAGCATGTTGAAAAGAAATTTTGAGTTGAGAAAGGTTTTGATAGTGATAAGAGTAAATTTTATACTATTAAAATATTTAAAACTCTATTTAAAACCATATACCATGCACATTTCTCTCATTCCATTCACTTCCTATACACATGACATTATACTCACGTATAGGTGGCCCTAACATAGAGCTAAGGAGTCAATTTGAAGTGTTTAAGAATATTATGAAACCATTAATAAAGTATATGTGTGTTAATTATATCATGCTAGACTCATTTGAGATTTTATATTTTGAATAAAAGTGAAAGGTGACTCCTAAAAGTGAATGATTGTGTATTCAAGGAAACTTTCCCTAAAATAGGAAAATAAAGCACCTAGCCCTTTTGGAGAGGTCTTGTAACAATTAAATTTTAATTTTTTACCATCATAGTTTACTTATACTATATTAAAAACATATTAAAATATCCCTAAAAAATATGGAGTCAAAAATATTGGTGGAGGATGGTTATTGGGAGCCTCAAAGTTACCCATTTAAGCACTGAGTTTCTCCATTATCATCTACAGGTGTTGAACCTTTGAGTGGCCATTGATATCATAAGGAGAAAAAAGGAATATTCCCATTATTATAATAAATTATTTAGTGAAATTAATACCTATGGTAATATATTCCATCAAGATAAGTTGATTAGTGATTTTTCAAGGTCTAGTGATCACCTACATGTGTCCCATCATGCAAATGTTCACCTACAGCTGACTGTGAGCTTCTATACCTTCCATGAGAGAGACTTAAGCATGGAAATACCTAAAATATTTCATTAAATATGATTAAAATTTTCTCATAGGATCCAAAATTTGTGTATCATATTAAATAAGAAATCCTTATCTACAAGGTTTTTCCCTTCCCAACATAGTTGACTATGTTTGACCATGACAGATAGTGGGCTGAGGAGTTAGGTTTGAGTGTTACCAATGAATAATTCTGATAAAAAAGAGGTAAAAACAATTATAAATTATCATAAACTAATATAATAATATTTTTATACACATATCCTATTATTCAAATGTGCATGAACATCTACATGAGTCATCTCTATAGAAGAAACATAGAAAACATAGTCAGTTACCCATGACTAATCTTGAGAACATTTCAACCAAAAAATGTAAATTTAAAAAGAGAATGGATTAAAGGAGTTTTTTAAATCTTAAATTAATTCCAAGCTACTTGAAACGAAGGTTTTAATCACACCAAAATTGTTTATTGGCTCACTTTTTCTAAGAAAGTAGGGTCAGTTTATCACTCAAGCCTAATTGAGTAAGAGCATAGTTCAAGGTGAAAGCATGGGTGATAAAGGTTTTAAAACATAATTATAACCTAAAAATTGGTATTTAAAACTATCATTATGTGGAAATAAGGGAATGAAGGGCTCAAATGATGCATCACATAGTCCATTCCTTAAACCCTGCACACAACCCACTCCTCACAGATTTATCTTATATTTAATGCATTTGAGGAGTATAAATACCTAACGAAGGGCTGAAATTTTTTGTAGAGTGTCTATAAAATTTGTATAATTCCATTAAATAATTTTTTTTCTAGGCAAATAGTTAAATTTCACTCTATTTTGTCTCAGATAGAGGGCACTCCCCTTATACACAAACCCTACAGTTTTGAGAAGGGAAATGGTCAGGTGAGTTAGGGGATGGTTGGACATTAAAAATAGGTTTTTTGAGTTTAAAAAAACCTAGGGAAAACATGGAAAAATCTCATAGGAGGAGGAATCCCAAAAATATTTCATAGACCCTCAAACTCGTAGGTAGTCCTACTAGGCATGGTTAGGCCTAGAATTTAAATGAGAGGTCACTCTAAATTATAGATCTTAGTGAGATTTATAACTAGCTTTAACATGTTTGTAGGATGAAGTTATACATTTAAAAGCTCTTGGTATGCAAAAAAACTATATATAAATCCACTTTTGGCTCAGAGATAGTCCAAGCCTATAAGAAATGGAAGTAAAAGCTTGATAGGGTAACTTTGAGTGCTCATATCTCCCTTGGCACCTTAAATGGAGATCTAAGGAGATTATTAAGGTTGATTTAGGTATTTAAAAATGATCTCGTGAAATTTCTTTTCAACTTCAACTTCAAATCTTTATGAACAAACATTAAGAGTAGAAGTGGTCTAAAACCTTCACAAACCTTGGTTAATGACCAGATTGGGAAAACAATGAAGTAAATGCATAAAAATGGACCAAAATGTATTTTTAAATGATTTATTATTATATATTACTCTCTATATACCATTCTCATCCAATTTTTTTGTTCCCTATTTGTACGGATAGGGTACAAAATTACTTTTATTAACTATTATGTGCATTGTGTAGGTTCTAGGAGGTTTCGAGAGATGAAATAAACTTTGAGAGGAAGATATAGTATTAATATATGATGCAGGAGCATCTGCATTCAAATTCAATTTATTATATTTTCCCTCCAATCTACTTTTAATGAGGGGTAATTATTAAAAAAAAAAGTAAAAAGAAAATTGTTGGGGTTGTTGAGGGAATAATGGAGGAGTGGTTGAGACTATTCTAACCTTAGTATGTTGTTGTAATTGAAAAAAAATTGTTTCTTGTTTTTATTTTTCTTTCCTTAGCCCAAGTTGGGTGTAGAGGTTAGAGAAGAGGTTTTTGATTAAAAGCAAAAGAACAGTCATTAAGGAGGATGAGATGAGAGGACGTAGAAGAGACGAGGAAGAACATATAGATGGAGAACTCATTCTCTCCATTAAAAGATTGTAGGAAATCCAGGAACTTGGAGCTAATTATCACTTGCCTTCTCCATTTTCTTCATCAAACGAGCTAGTTCTTGTCTGGGATCCTGAAGTGGGGTGGATTAACCCCTATGAAAATAAGCAAGTGAAGCTAGCTAGAAGTTTAACAAGGGGTGTAATTGACTGTGAGTTGAAACCCAGTTCTGATGAAAGGAAGAAATTATCAAAGATATTGAAGTACCATCCTAAACGTACATTAAATGGAGATGATAGGCAACTTCTCTAGAAAATTTGGTATTATTTGGTGTATGTTAAAATGGCTTTGACAAAGTTTCTTCAGTATGTTGAATGGAGTGATGCCTAGGAAGCCAAGCAGACATTAGATTTGATGTGATAGTGGGCACCAATTGACACTACAGATACATTAGAGCTCTTGTCTCTTGTATTCGACAAATGAAGAAGTACGTGCCTATGTAGTAAATGTCCTTGAATGGGCAAAGGATGAAGAACTGTAGTGCTATTTACTTCAACTTGTGCAAGCCCTCTAATTTGAGCATTCTGATAAATCACGGCTTGCCTATTTTCTTGTTCAGCATTCTGTGTATAATATTGATCTTGCGAGTTTCCTTCATTGTAATATTTTTGAAGACAGAATTCTGAAATGCCAAGTTTGTCAAAGCTTACACCCTGGAGATCGATTGAGTGTTTGTTTGAGGCTGCATCAGTTCTTAGAGCATACATTAACAACATAATATGTTGAAAGGAAAATGTTAGATCTTGTCAACAATAAAATGTGCCAATAGCCTAAGGAAGAAACCCAAGTTCATATAAGTCTTTGTATAAAATGATCAAGCTTGAGCAATAGGGGGGTCAAGCTGTAGTGGAGCTGAGATGAATATAGAAAAGTACCAGTGTCAGATGCTACGTCATTAATGGAGAGCTTCCTCTTTCCCTTGGTAAGTTATCTAATCTGAATACTTTTCTCCTATTTGGACGCAGAGAAAAACACATATTTGTAGCCGATTGTTTCATTACTAGTGACGTAGCAGAACAACAAAAAAAGTTACAGATGAAATATAGATTGAGAACAAATGTATACAAAATGTGCAAACATTCAAATAGTAGGGACTTGGTAGCGAGAATAAGAATGCCATTTCTGATCTGTTTGTTTCATTCTTTTCTTAGTATGCCTCTATTTCAAAAAAAAATAGTTAAAAGGCTTGTCAATATGTCTTTGACGACCCTCACTCTTAGATTTCTTGTGATATTTTGATCAATAATGGCTTTGGTCTATTTAAGTCTAAATTATTATACTGGTTAAGTCAAATAGACACAAGATGCAGAGAACTGGTTTATCTGATAAAATACAGTGACCCTCCTTATATCATTATGCCCATTTTTTTTAAGAGTTTTGCATACACTCTAGTGGAGTAATATGGTTAATGCATGGAGAGAAAATAACCCTGTTATCAGTGCTTTCATGAGAAAAGAAATGAGAGTGAAATGTATTGCATCATTTCGTATCAGATCTTGAAGCTCTTGGGATTTGGCAAAGGGATCAACAAGAGACAGCACTAGAAGACTCTGCTGGAGGAAAGGTATGAGTAAGATTTAATATTCAGTTCAAAGTCTATGGTTTGAATTTTTTTTTTTTGAGAAGTAAACAGGTGAAGAGAAAGGCAGCCAAGCCATTGAGGCTAAAGAGGAGAAGAAGCCAAGGAAGGCTTAGTTAAGATCCAAGAAGAAGCTTGGATAGTTTACCAAAAGACTAAGGTGAAATAGACTTAGTTGAGGTAAAGGATGGAGTTTGAAGCTTAGAGAAGCTCTAGAAGAAGAGAAAGTGAATGCTCAAGAGGAAGATCCAAAGCAAGGTAAGCTTGGATTTATGATTTGTATTTGATGAAGTGTTGTATAAGAGTTGCTGCAGGATTGAGAAGGGGATCAAAAGACTAGGATGAAAAAGGCCTAGGTGAGATCAAAGGAGATTGTCAACAGACCAGTCAAGGAGAAAAGGCTTGGGTGAGACAAGGGATCAAGAGACCAAGGTGGAAAAGACTTGGGTGAAGATCTTAGAGATGGAAGCATTGTTGAAGGCACTACAGAGCAGCAAGGTACATGAGGGCACTAAGAAGAAAGCAAGCATCAAAGGTATGGATAGTTTTGTACTTGATAAAGAGATTGCTAATTTGAAGAGAGAGTTAGCTAGGGTTAAAGATGAATATGAGTCTTAGATGCAGATGGACAAGCAAGCATGGGTATGGCCAATAAGGAAGAGGATGAAGTGGCCAATAGATCTCCTAGTGAAAAGGAAAATAAGGCAAAAGAAGATTTCCATGAAGAGAGAAGCCCATAGAGGCTTGAAGAAGGTAAGAAGGTTGCCAAGTGAGCAGCAAGAGGAAGAAGTTGAGAAGAAAGTTCTCATTGAGGAGAACAAGAGAGGAGAAGAAAGAAAAGAGGAAGTGCCAGGAAGAGCACTTGAGAAGATGAGAGTGTGGATGAAGAGAGAACTCATAGGGACCTTGTGGTCTCTTGTTTTTATATTTAATGTTGTTTTTGTATGGGTAATTGTAGATATGAGCAGCCTTATGAAGGTCAAGAGAAGGGCCTTGAAGAGTGAAGAGATTGGTGCAAGAGAAGACACCAAGTGCACAAGTGAATGTGCAAGAAAGAGAAGAGAGTTTGTTTTTGTTGATAAGGAAGAAGGAATGCATTGTCAAATGCATGAGAAAGATGTTGGAGATCTTGTGGAATAAAATGTTGAGATGGAGGAGGAAATTACATTCCATGATGCCATGGAGTACCTTGAAGAAGCAAGTGGAAAACTATGCACAAAAGAGGATAGTGCAATCAAAGAAGCCATGCAAATGAAGGAAAGCATGAAGCAGCCCATCAAGGAGGTAAAGGTGAATTATAATATTGATTTTTCTCATCCACTTAATTATGGAACAACTATTGAACAGGTTGTAAAATTCCACAAGGAAGTAGTGGAAGTCCATCATCATGCCAATGAAGAATAGGGTATAGAATATTATGATGAATTGAAGAACATTCCAATAGAACAAAGGAAGGAAACACACCTAAAGAAAGTGAATGCAAGCAAGGAAACTAAGAGGAAAAGTATGGCTAAACATCAAGCCATTGAAAAGGTAAAAATATGTTCAAATTCTGATTTTTCAAATGCATATAAGAGTAAGACTACTGTTGTACAAATGGAGATGAAGAAGACTAATAACAAGCCTTCAAATCCAGCAATAGACTATGGCTATGTGGTACCAAAATGTCTCAAGGGATTAGAAAATATAAATAAGGGCATAAAGTTCAATCAAGATGATGACTCAAGCAAGAAGCAAATACAAAGCCAGAAGGAAGAGGTAGAATGCAAAGTGAGCAAGGCCAGCCATCAAGCAAGACAACATGAAAATGTCAAAGAATAGAAATTGGTTGGTGAATTGAACAAGTGTCATCCTAAAGCTATGAAGAAGGTATGGATAGCTAAAGGTAAGAAAGAGCATGAGGATACAAAGATGAAAGGTAAGTCAATTGTTTGCAATGAATGGGATAATGATATTTTTGAATCATTTAATGATCTTTTTATGGAAAAGGAGGAATGTAAAATGTCTATGAAAACTAATATTCAGCAAGGAGGGAGTTCTAAGAGGATGAATGATGAAAGTAGAGATGTGAAATCAGTTCACATGTTTGAAACAAACAAGGAGAGACAAGGTAATAGTACTCCTATTGTTTTTGATAAGTACATTGATGTTGGTGAAGAAGCTGATTTGTATGAAGAAACTATAAAGTGGATGAATGTATTTATAGAGGATGAAAAACAATCTGGTCCTAAGTTTGATATAGGACATGAAGATTTGGATGAGCTTGTGTTGAGTGAAGAAATGAGAATGTTGGAAGAACTCTTTAGTTCTTCAAGAGAGCTACATACATGTATAAACCATGGTAAAGACACCATTGGGAAGAGTGAAACAAGACAAGAACAAAGAAAGATATTGAGGACAGATTTGGACAAAGAAGAATAGCATGAAGATAATCAAGAGGCTTCATGGCCTCAATGTTTTTCTACTAAGGTTGCTTTTTATGTTTTGAATGCAGGTATGGAAGATGAAAACTTTGGAGAGACATATTAAGATGAAGAAGCGTGGAAGTGGGAGATGGCAGCTGAAAAATAAATGAGAAGAAGGACATATCTAAAGAGGAAGAAAAGCAAGAAGCTGAAAGATAAAGACTGTCAAAGACAAACAACGGTATTGGCATTGACAACAAGACCTTGGAATCCAGGTATACAAGTGAAGACTAATGTATGGAGGCAGCATTTCATTTGAAATAAGGTTTAAATTGTTTCTAGAGGGAGAGTATGATGTACGAGCATCTGCATTCAAATTCAATTTATTATATTTTCCCTCCAATCTGATTTTAATGAGGGGTAATTGTAAAAAAAAAAAAAAAAAGTAAAAATAAAATTGTTGGGGCTGTTGAGGGAAAATGGAGGAGTGGTTGAAACTATTTTAACCTTAGTATGTTGTTGTAATTGAAAAAAAATGTTTCTTGTTTTTCTTTTTCTTTCCTGAGCCCAAGTTGGGCGTAGAGGTTAGAAAGGAGGTTTTTGATTAAAAGAAAAAGAACAGTCATTAAGGAGGATGAGAGGAGAGGATGTAGAAGAGATGAGGAAGAACATATAGATGGAGAACTCATTCTCTCCATTACAAGGTTGCAGGAAATCCAAGAACTTGGAGTTAATTATCACTTGCCTTCTCAATTTTCTTCATCAAACGAGCTAGTTCTTGTCTAGGATCCTAAAGTGGGGTGGACTAACCCCTATGAAAATAAGCAAGTGAAGCCAGCCAAAAGTTTAACAAGGGGTGTAATTGACCATGAGTTGAAACCTAGTTCTGATGAAAGGAAGAAATTATCAAAGATATTGAAGTACCCTCCTACACGTACATTAAATGGAGATGATAGGCAACTTCTCTAGAAATTTTGGTATTATTTGGTGTCTGATAAAAGGGCTTTGACAAAGTTTCTTTGCTGTGTTGAATGGAGTGATGCCCAAGAAGCCAAGGAGGCATTAGATTTGATGTGACAATGGGCACCAATTGACACTGCAGATACATTAGAGCTCTTGTCTCCTGTATTTGACAAATGAAGAAGTACGTGCCTATGCAGTAAATGTCCTTGAATGGGCAGAGGATGAAGAACTATAGTGCTATTTACTTCAACTTGTGCAAGCCCTCTGATTTGAGCATTCTGATAAATTGTAGCTTGCCTATTTTCTTGTTCAGCATTCTATGTATAATATTGATCTTGTGAGTTTCCTTCATTGTAATATTTCTGAAGACAGAATTTTGAAATGCCAAGTTTGTCAAAGCTTACACCCTGGAGATTGACTGGGTGTTTGTTTGAGGCTACATCAGTTCTTAGAGCATACATTAACAACAGAATATGTTGAAAGGAAAATTTTAGATCTTCTCAACAATAAAATGTGCCAATAGCCTAAGGAAGAAACCCGAGTTCATATAAGTCTCTGTACAAAAGGATCAAGCTTGAGCAATAGGGGGGTCGAGCTATAGTGGAGTCAAGATGAATATAGAAAAGGACCAGCGTCAGATGATACACCATTAATGGAGAGCTTCCTCTTTCCCTTGGTAAGTTATCTAATCTAAATACTTTTGTCATATCTGGATGTGGAGATAAACACATATTTGTAGCTGATTGTTTCATTACTAGTGACGTAGCAGAACAACAAAAAAAGTTACAGATGAAATACAGATTGAAAACAAATGTATATAGAATGTGTAAACATTCAAACATCAAGGACTTGGTAGCAAGAATAAGAATGCCATTTCTGATCTATTTATTTCATTCTTTGCTCAGTATGCCTCTGTTTCAAATTAAAAATAGTTAAAAGGCTTGTCAGTATGTCTTTGAGGACCCTCACTCTCAGATTTCTTGTGATATTTCGATCAATAATGGCTTTGGTCTGTTTAAGTCTAAATTCTTATACTGGTTAAGTCAAATAGACACAAGATGTAGAGAACTAGTTTATCTGATAAAATATAGCGACCCTCCTTATATCATTATGCCCATTTTTTTAAAGAGTTTTACATACACTCTAGTGGAGTAATATGGTTAATGCATGGAGAGAAAATAACCCTGTTATCAGTGCTTTCATGAGAAAAGAAATGAGATTGAAATGTATTGCATTAATATAACTCAAAATTTCCATTTAATACTTCATAAAAATTACTAAGAGTGCCTACCAAATCTCTCATCTCAGCCAATCAAAACTGGCATAGTGAGCAAGATGGTGAGAAGTGTGAAAACTTCAAGTGGAAGCATATTTAAGGTGTGCCTAAGAAATAAAATGCCATGTATATTCTTTAAAAGTGTTATCCACTCCTATATATTTATTTTAATTAGAAAATAAATCAAAATTTTATGCCAATTGTGTAAGGTGTGAGAAAGAGGTGTTTCTTTGACTATAGGTAGTGGTGGCTCACTTCTAGAAGATTCTAGGTGATTAGTAATGAAACTAATGCATGTAAAAACATGTATACAAACCTTTCCTCTCAGTCTAATCATTTAAATTATCCCTATTTATTTTTGGTATGTTCAAATAGGGGTGAATGATGAAGGTAGTTTCCTTGTCCAAAATGAGAACTCCTACACCACATTTCAATAGTTTCATGACTTGAAGTGACACTTGTTCTTCCTAACCTTGCATGATAAATTTCACATTCACTTCCCATGTACATGTTACTCATTCTCTCAGCATGACAAGTGTCCTTATGACCTTTGGACTTATTTCTCATCTTTTTTCTCTCAAGTTCTATAATAAGTAGCCATTTTGGCCTTTTTAAAATATGATCCACCTAAGTATGGAAAAGGCCTAATAATTTGAATACCATTGGATCAATTAATACTACTAATTTTATCTCTTGTATGACTATTAATAGTTTTTTCACTTGAATGATGGATCTTGCTTAGTGATGACTATTGTTTCCTTAGAATTATTACCTCTTTCTCACACCTTTTTTCATCTTGAAATATTCTTCTTGCAGGTCATTTGAAGTTTTTTATGAAGTATCAAGGTTAAGTGAGTTAGTTTATTCACATTGTGCCATTTTAGGCCTCTTGTCTAGTCATCCTAGCCTAAACACTCATCACAACCTCATAATGAAATACTGATATAAGAAGATTCAAATTAGAGAAGTGTATATCTATTGAGTTTCTTCATCTCATGTGTGACATGCAACTAGCTATTATTCATCAATGAATTTGGTGTATCACTACCTTTAGGATAGTTTAATTTCAATTTTCTCTCCCTTTTCCCATGCAAACATAGGTGTAGTAGTGATCCAAAAGTGGTACACTAAGGGAGCTATCCTTATTTATATATTCACCTCATTATTAGGGTCACCCATAGCCTATACGTGTTTCAATTATGCCACTTATATCGGGAGAGTTGAGAGATCTCCTCAAAGGGTGAAAATCTAAGTGACAATAGTTTTTGGCATGCTCGATGAGACTTATTGTCCAAAAAGTTGAAATATTTTTTTTGTTGTCTTTCAACACATCAACCTTTGGAGGAATCTATCTAAGCATAAATGGTGAATCCAATGTTATTTCAACTGGTAAATCATCCCATTTCTTACTTTTGAGTATTTTTGTTAATGTTTCTTTGTTTTCTTGCTTCCTAATGAAGTTCCATGACTAGTTTTGGTGTTGAGTATTGTTTTACATAAGTTGGTGAGATATCTCAAGATTATGGCAATCCATATCAGCCTTTGTGTGATTTTTTTAGCCTTTTTATGATCCATATAAACTCCAATATGATCCTTATCAACCTTTTATGAGTTTCATCAGCCCTACAATCAGCCTCCTCAATATCTTGTTCCTCCTAGTCAACCTAGTCACTTCTCAAGTCAGTCCATTTCACCTTTTAAGAAAAATATCTTGGGATATGATAAGTAAATGATATATATTAGCACAAAAAATGAACATGGTCAATATTTTCCTATTCATCTCATTCATAAGGTGAGAGATGCATTAGAGCTAGTGAAAAGAGAGTGGGCTCCTTTTGAGAGAGCAAATTGGCAAAGACTCACAAGTGAGATGTTAGATGTGAGTAGATTGGTTTAATCCTTAAAAGATAAGATAAGAATTCATGAAGAGTAGCCTCACAAAATATATCATCCCTCATATCCACCTACCCAATATTTCTATTAGCTCTACTTGACCCCTACTCATAAACCTAATCAAGCTTATTAAAGTCATATTTTCCCCAATCAACTAGAAGATAGAGTTGGAAAGACAAACCTTATTTTTAAAGTAAATACTGATAGGTATATTGATTTATCCAATAATAATATTAATAATTCCATCTCATTAGAAAAGTAAGTATAATATAATCCCTCATTTTCCTCTATAATTACATCCCCACCTCAAGAAGATATCTCTGGATATGATATTTCAAGTTGGATATAGATTGGAGAATCCAAGCCTAAGGATATCCTAGTTTTATTGAGAAATTCATCCAACCCTAAAATTACATCACCATCTCAATAAGAGACTCCTAATATTAACATCCTAAGTTATAATAATATAGTGAAAGCATGGGAAAATAAATGGAATAAAATCTTAGATAAAGAGTGTGAGGTTGAGAAAGAGATT
Source organism: Torreya grandis (assembly GCA_037957365.1). NCBI lineage: Eukaryota > Viridiplantae > Streptophyta > Pinopsida > Cupressales > Taxaceae > Torreya > Torreya grandis. The sequence goes on along the minus strand of JARHVA010003532.1, from coordinate 267,949 downwards.
GATCCTATACAAGCCCCTCCCACCCTTCCTGAAGATACCTCTTATTTTCCATGTCAAACCTATTTTAATCCTTATCCTTATGAATATTAATATCAACTTCAATAAATACTTTTCCAAGAGAACCTGTCCAAACAAATTGAATAGTTAGAGTTAAGAGTGAAATTGTTAAATCAAGGTGTGATGGAAGGTTTAGAGCTAAAAGAAGATATTATGCATAAACACACCCCATATAACCTTCTTCAAGAGAGTGATAAATATCAATAAAAGTTAAATGAAGTGATTTTAAAATGGAATGAATAAAACCAAGCTATTTTATCCCAAGGTTTACCTCCCTTTCCTTAAGAAATCCCAAAAGAATCCTCTATAATTCATTATCAATCTGATGTTGAGTTCTTTGTTCCACCTCTAGAAACTAGTTCATCTTGTCTTCATCACATAAACATTTTCCTTGATAAACCTATGGTATGGGAACCTAAATAGGAGAATTTGGTTGAGAAGAATTCAGAACTCTTGATTGAAGATAATATAGCTCTTTGGTAGCCTCATTGGGCTAAGTCACCTAATTACAATATGCCTAGTCTTGGCATCACAAATAAAGAGAATGAAATTGAGGATATTTCAGATCTTGAGAAAACAAATTATATTATAAAAGTTGATATACAGCTTGAGATTCCTCAAGAGTTTCCAAATTTTGAAAAATAAATGAGTCCTTGTGTTGAGTCTTCTTGTTTTGTTGATAATGAAGAATGCCTTCCTTGGGTCAAAGAGGAAAGCTTGGATAAAGTAATTTTAGATTATAAAGAAGAGGATGAAAGAGCTTATCTCATCATTAACCTTCATGATGTTTATCAAATAGAAGATGAGGACTTATGTCAGTAGTTTATAAACATTTGTAATGAGTTTGAGTCTCTCAAGGGGTCTATAACTTCCTTAGAGATGATTGCAAGTGATGGTAAGCAAGATGAATTTTTCCAAAATGTCATAGATGATACAACTAAAATTTAACATCAGCCTTTGAAGGTCAAAAAAATATTTTATTTCCCTCAATCTTCCAAGGAATAAGAAACTACTCTTGAAATCATGCCTACAAAGAAGATGCAAGTTGATCATGAGATGAAGAGTGGGAATCAATATGAGGTATGTGTACAAGGCCAAGAGGAATACATTTAAATTGAATACCTTTTTGAAGATGGTCTACTTGAGAACATATAAAGTGAAGTGCCAAGAAATAAGTCTAGGATATCAAATACTCAATCCAAAGAATAACATGCTTAGCACTATGATTCATCTCATGAAGAAGAATACGTAAGGAAATTTCCCTTTGATCCTAGAAATGAATTATGATTAATTGTTAGTTGTACATAGTGGTTTGTTTTTCTAATTTTCCTAATTACTTTGAGCACATGTGTGTGTGTGTCTTGTTAGTTTGTTTTCTTTGTTTTATGTGTGTCCTTTATTTTATGTCATTGAGGTAGTCAATTGGTCTTGTCTTGATCAAATCTTGTTGTCAATGGTAAAAGTCCTCTTATTGTGTTTTAGTCTTTAGTTGACTCCCTAAGCCCATGGATAAGATAAGGATACTAATCTTTAGTATAATAGGCATACTACCCTTCTGAGTCACCATTTTATTGACCAAACTTGACCTTGTGGGTCAAATTGGGACCCCTATAGGTAAAAACTTGATTTTAGGTGATTTAGGGGTATAAAATTATGTCATAGGGTATAATATAAGTATTTTAATGTAATTTAATTCCACTTTAGCCTTGATCATGGTCTAATTAATCTATGTCATTTTGAGTCACTTAGTAGGTATTTATGGGTCATAAATGCAAGTGGCATGGTTTTGAAGGTGGGAAAGTGTCTTATTTTCCTTTCAAATGTCTAATAATTCAGATTATCTATCATTAATGTTAGTTTATTTGAAACTTGTAGGTTATTTAATTGAAAATCAAGAAATCAACTTAAAAAGGAAGGTTTGGCACTTATACAACCCATTAGGGAGTGTGACACATTGGATAAGGTTTTTAGATGACTCTTCATCTTCCTTAGACTCATTTACATGATTGAAATACTTTGGAAGTTTCATTTTTGAGCTAAAACCATTCTTCTCTTTTTTCACCTTTCTAGACATATAAAACTAGTCAGTAGGATTGTGCTTGGTAAGGATAGTTAGAGAATTTTCAGACCAAATTCATTTTGGAGGTGAAATTAAACTCAAATAAATAAATTTCCATAAAAATATCTTTAATATTGTTTAATTGTGCTTTATGAATCATCTCTAACAAGTTTCATATAATCCAGGTTTTGCTTTATTTTAAATAGTTTCATATAATCTAGTTATTGATATTGACTCCAAAGGATATGGACACATTAACATCATGATATACATGATTATTTTAGTTTTTAAATATTTTTTGATAATAAAATCATCTTATATTTGTAGATTGGTCTCATTTGGGATGACAGGCATATTTCCACCATTTTAAGGATCTTCATGATTTGATAATGGTTTTTGAATGTGATTATAGGTTGATTTACATGTTTTAAATTCACCCTTATTCAATTAAAATTTAAATATCATCTCAAAATTAGTAATCCATATGGGTTTAGTCAAAAAGCATCATGTAGTCCATTTACTCTATGACCGTTATACACAGTCAGCCGTGATGAGTTGCACATAATGAAGGACTGTATAGAATTGATGGAGAATTAAGTTAGGTTTTAAGGTGTTAATAATTATATTAGGATATGAAAAAATAATTTTACATTCAAAATAGTGAGAAAGGGATTGTGTTAGTCATTAAACATAGTCATTCATAGTCTTCTACCATTATACTCACCTATAGGTGTCTTCATGGAAGCCAAACATGTTGAAAGGAGATTTTGAGTTGAGAAAGGTTTTTATAGTAATAAAAGTCCATTTTAAACTATTAAAAATTTTAAAACTATATTTCAAACCATATAAATTTCACATTTCTCTCATTCCATTGATTGCTTGTACACATGACTTATACTCACCTATAGGTGGCCCTTGCAAAGAGCTAAAGAGTCACATTATAGTTTTTAAGCATATGATGAAACCATTATTGAATTATTGGTGTGTTAATTATATCATTTAAGACTCATTTTATATGTTATATTTATAATAAAATTGAAATATCACTCCCAAAAGTGAATGACCATGTATTCAAGGACTCTTTTCCTAAAACAAGAAAATAAAGCATCTAGCCCTTTTGGAGAGGTCTTATAACAATGCCATTTTATTTTTTGACCACTATTATTAAAATATTAATATATCCCAACCATAGGTAAATATACATATAAAATATGGATTCAAGAGGATCAGTGGAGGATGGTTTTTGGGGGCCTCAAAGTTGTTCATTTAAGCATTGAGTTTCTCCATTATCATTTACAGGTTTTGAACCTTTGAATGACCATTAATATCATAAGGAGAAAAAAATGAATATTACCATGTTTAGAAGACCTTATGGAGTGAAATTAATTACAATGGTTATATATTCCATTAGGATAATTTGATTAGTGATGTTTCAAGTTCTAGTGATTACCTACAGGTGTCCCATCATGCAAATGTTCACCTACAGTTGACTGTGAGCTTTTAGACCTTCCATGAGAGATAATTAAGGATGTAAATACACAAAATGGTTCATTAAATATCATTCAAATTTTATTATAGGATACAAAAGTGATGCATATCATATCAAATAAGAAATCCTTATCTATAGGGTTTTATCCTTCCTAACATAGTTGATTGTGTTTAACCATGACAAATAGTGGGTTGAGTGAGGTTTGAGTGTTACAAATGAATAAGGGTGATAAAAATGAGGTTTATAAAAGTATAAATTATCCTAAAGGAATATACTAATTTTTTTAGACACTATACCTAGGGTTCAAATGTGTATGAACATTTACATGAGTCATCTCTACAAAAGAAACATAGAAAACATAGTTAGCTACCTATGACTGGTCTTGAGAACATTTCAACCCAAAAATTTAAAGTGAAAAATATCATGGATGAAAAGAGTTTTTAAAATATTTAATTAATGCCAAGATACTTGAAAACAATGTTTTAATCACATAAGCATTGCTTAGCGGCTCACTTTTTCTAAGCAAGGAGGGTCAGCTTATCACTTAGGCATAACTAAGTAAGATCATAGTTCAAGGTAAAAGAATGGGTTATAAAGGTTTGAAATAATAATGATAAAATATAAAATTTTAGTGACCATAATTTTACACTATTATGATGTGAAAATAGGGGAACAAATGGCTCAAATGATGCATCACATAGTTCATTCCTTAAACCCTGCATACACTCCACTCCTCACAGGTCTATCTTAGATTTGATGCATTTGAGGAGTCTAGAGAATTGAAAAAGGGATGAAATTTTGTGTATAGTGTCGATAAAAATTTTATAGTCACCTACAATACTCTTTTTTTATCAAATATGTGAAGTGACCTCTATTTTATCTCAAATAGAGTGCACTCTCCTTATGCACAAACCCTATAGTTTTGAGAAGGGCAATGGTCAAGTGAGTTAGGGGCTAGTTGGAACTTGAAAATAAGTGTTTGGATTTTAAAAACACATAGGGAAAACATGGAAACATATCATAGAGGTAGGATCCAAACAATATGGCCAAGACCCTCAAACTTGTAGGTAGGCCTACTAGGCATGGTTAGGCCTAAAATTCAAATGAGAGGTCACTTTAAATTATAAATCTTAGTGATATTTATAACTAGTTGAATAATTGTTACAGGATTAATTTATACATTTACAAGATCTTTTTATGAAAATAAACCATAGATAATGCCACTTTTGGTTCAGATATAGTCTAAGCCTACATGAAATGGAAGGAAAAGCTCGATAAGGTAACTTTGAGTGCTCATATCTCCCTTGAAACCTTGCATGGATATCTAAGGAGTTTATGGAGGTTGATGGAGGTCTTTAATAGTGATATTGTGATTTTTTTAAAAAAATTAAATGTTAAATCTGTATAAATAAACATTAAGAGCAGAAGTGGTCTAAAACCTTCACAAACCTTGGTTAAAGACCTGATTAGGAAAACAAGGAAGGAAATGCATCCAAATGGACCATAATGGATTTGAAAATTCTTTAATATTATATAATAATATCCAAATACCATTCCCATCCAATTAAGTTGTTCTCTATCTATATGGATAGGGTACAAAATTGCTTTTATTGATTATTTTGTGCATTATGCAGGTTCTAGGAGGTTTCAAGAGATGAAATAAAATTTGGGAGGAAGATATATAATTAATTTAACTCCCCATGTCCATTTAATACTTAATAAAAACTCATAATTTTGCATACTATATCTGTCATCTTAGCCAATCAAAATTGGCATAGTGAGGAAGATGGTGAGAAGTGTTAAAACCTCAAGTGGAAGCATATTTAAAGTAAACCTAAGAAATATAAGGCCATGGGTAGTCTTCAAAAGTGTTATAAACTCTATTTTATGTATTTTCATGGGAAACAAAAGCCAAATTTGAAGACAAGTGTGCAAGGCATGGGAAAGAGGAGTTTTTTTTACTACAAGCAGTGATGGATCACTTCCATAAGATTATAGGTGATTATTAATGCAAAAAATGCATGGATAAACATGTCTAAAACATTTCCCTCTTATTTTAATCATTTCACCTATCCCTATTTAGTTTTGGGATATTCAAATAGGGGTGAATGATGAAGGTACTTTCCTTGTGTAGAATGAGAACTTCTATACCACATTTCAATAGTTTCATGACTTAGGGTGACACTTGTGCTTCTTGACCTTACATGATAAGTTTCATAACCTCTTCCCATGCACATGTAACTCATTCTCTCAGCATGACAAGTGTCCTTGTGATCTTTGGACTTATTTCTTCTCTTCTCTCTCTCAATTTCTATAAGAAATAACCATTTTGGCCTTTGTAAAATATTCTCCACATAAGTATGGTGAATCCCTACTCATTTACATACTATTGGATCAATAAATACTGCTAATTTTACCTCTTCTATTAATGTTCATAGTTTTTTTACATGAATGATGGATCTTGCTTAGTGATGAATACTATTTCCTTAGCATTATTATCTCATTCTCACATTTATTTTTAGCTTGAAAGCTTCTTCTTGTAGGTCATGTGAAGTTCTCTATGAAGTGGCAAGGTTGAGTGAGGTAGTCTATTCAAATAGTGCCATTCTAGGTATATTGTCTAGTCATCCTAGCCTAAATATTCATCACAACCTCATAATGAAATACTAATGTGAGAAGATTTAGATTAGAGAAGTGTATGTTTAGTTAGTCTCTTGGTCTCATGTGTGACATGTATTTAGTTTGTAGTCATCAATTAATTTGGTGTATCATTTCCTTTAGGATAGTTTACTTTTAGTTTTCTCTCTTTTTTGCCTTGCAAACATAGGTGTAGTAGTGATCCAAAAGTGCTACATTAAGGGAGCTAGCCTTATCTATAAATTCACCTCATTATTAGGCTCACCCATAGCTTAGATGTGTTTCAATTGTTCCACTTGGATGAGGAGAGTTGAGACATATCTTAAAAGGGTGAAAATCAAAGTGACAATAGTCAAGAGATGGTTTGATAAGAGAATGAAAGTTAAAGCATTTAGGATTTCAAATCTAGTGATACTTTGGGATAGAGATCATAAAAATAAAAGACAACATGAAAGGTTTTCCCCATTATGTATCGAACTCTATCAAATTTCAGAGATCATGGGAAATAACACATTTGATTTTAAGGACCTTCAAGGCAACAAGCTTACATATCTAGTCAATGAATAGTTCCTAAAGCACTACTTTAGGGTTCCATATATAGATATTATTTATTGATGAGGGGTGTATAAGTTTAGACATAGGACTAGATTAGATTTCAATGCTTTCTAGATTATATTTCAATTCTTTCTTAGTTAGTTTCCTACTTTTTAGATTATTATTTTTTACTTTCAGTACTCTATTTTCTTAGATTAGATTTTTGCTTTCATTAGAGTAGTTTCCTACCTTATAGATTAGTTGTTTGTTATTTTATTTCATGATTGGAATTATGTGTACTCTGACTATGACCAATTTAAAATCCAAACCAATTAATCTTATGACTTGTGTAAAAGGGGAAATTAAAATCTTGACACTTTGTGGACTCATTTATAGATTGGGTGTATTTCTATGTTTTTAAGTCTTTAGGATGAAGGTAGTAATCATGAATTATTTTGTATGGTGTCACAATTGAATACTTTTACCAATCATGTGGAATTTTCTCTTAGATTACTTCATAAAAATTTAGAAATTTTCCTTATTTTATTAGATCAAATGCACATATCACATTGAATACCTATTGGAAATGATAGTTCTAGGAATATATGTGATTGGTAAGGATGTTATAGTAATTATTTGTTTTATAATTATACTAGCTCACTTGGGTTCTAGCACATCTCTTTTCCATCCAAGAATAAATAAAAAAAGAAGGAACCAATGGATTAAAAAGAGAAAAATAAAATATACATAAAATAAAAATTCTCACATGATGAAATAAGGTCAATTTACCATGTTCACGATCAAAAGAAAATAATGAAATGAGAAGAGAAATATCCCAAGGTATCTCTATCAAGGCTATGGATGTCTGGCTAGTAGTAGATCAATACTTGATCTTCCCTTTTTTTTTGAGCTTTAATAGATAATAGAATGAAACCTACATCCCCATCAAAGCCTTTGAAAAAATAATCATAGTAGGGGTTAAATAAACTACACATTTTGACACACACAGATCCAAGAAATTAGAAATCAAGTATGTTGTGTGAATTAACTAAGGAGTCTCTTTAATGTTTTTGATTTAAGTATTATTTTGTGGCACACTTCATTATTTCTTTAGGATTACAAACCATAGTTATAGGTTCTTGAATACTCAGGAGTATTCCCCCTATAAATTACCATTTGTTGTACCCAACACCCCCTTCTTTCCATAGGAAATGCGGACCCATTTTTTTTAGATTATTATATTGATTTTGAGCCCTTGTTATTTATTTTTATGCAAATTCTAGGAAAAGATCATGATTTTTCCTCTTATACTTTGGAAAGATGGCATTGATATTGTGTTTTCATAAGACTAAATCTTTTTTGTTATCTAGTTTATTACTTGAGGGTTTATGTTTTTAGACTTATGTTTTTGGGGACTATCTTTGTTATCCTTTTGGGTGTAATGAAATTACTTAAAAAATAAAGTAGAATAGAAAAAATAGATCCAAATATGATTAAAATATATCATAATATATGATAATAGACAAGCCACTTTGAGGGAGCAACCTCCACAACTTTCAATAAGAGTAGAATTCATAATATGATGATAAACAATTACCCACTACCTCATGTATATAGTCTATCTAGGCCATGGTTAATCCACAGGCCACCCTACTAACCAAATGAATGCATAGATAAATGTGATATATCATTAAAGAGGGATAATTAATCCATAAGTTGGCTATTCCTATCCTAATACATGCGATAGGTTAGGGGCATAACGTGCCCTTCCCCTTCAAACCAACATTGTCCTCAATGTTGAACAACTCTAGATGTTGTTACAAAAATTCTTCACCTTCCCAAGTTACATCTTCACTACTCAGGTTCTTCCACTTGATTAGATATTCCATAATCTCTCGGGTTCTCAACCTCTTAGTACATGTTTGGAAGATCTTGTCTAGTTCCAAAATGACTCATCTTTATTCATCTATTTCTAGGAGCTCTATCTGGGCTAAATTTTTTTATCCAATGACCTTCTTCAAATAGGAAACATGAAATATTGGGTGTATGAGATGAATGAGGTAACTCAAGCTTGTAATCCACACTTCTAATTTTATGTAGAACCTAATAAGGGCCATAATACTTAGGAGCAAGTTGTTGTCATTTTTCTATTACTTCAAGGACATTTTCTTGTAAGGCTATAAATTTACAAATATCAAGTCACCCACCTCAAAATTTCACTCACTACAGTGTTAATCTGCTTGTTGCTTCATCCTACTTTATTCGAAGGTAGAAGTCTATCTCAAACTAGCCAAAACCTCTTGTTGATGTTGAATGTGATCCTCCAGATCTTGAACCTTAGTTTGTACCTTTAATGAAGTGATGGAAGGTGGATGGTAACCATATAGTGCTAGAAATGGAGACATTTTAGAAGAGGTACAGAAAGATGTGTTATACCACCATTTTATAAGTGGTATCAATTTAACCTAATGTTCCTATTTATCTGATACAAAACAATGGACATACCCCTCTACACATTTGTTAACCACTTATGTTTGTCCATTAGATTGGGGGTGGTAAGATGAGTTATGATCTAGTTGAGTACCCAAATAGGAAAATAGTTTTGTCTAGAAATTACTAGTGAAAATAGGATAATTATCACTTACAATTATTTTTGGGGTTCCATGTAATTTTAGAACTACCTCCAGAAAAATAACTACTACTATACTTGCTGAAAATGGGTGTGAGAGAGCACAAAAATGGGCATATTTCATAATCCTGTCCACAATGACCAAGATAACATTCTTACCTTTAGAACAAGGCAACCTTGTGATGAAATACATGGAAACATCCTCCCACCTTTGACTAGGAATTGCTAATGGTTGTAACAGACCTAGGCTCTTAACCATCTCACCTTTATTCTGTTGGCATATCAAGAATTTTACCAAAAAATTTTGTACATATCCCTTGAGTCCTTCCCAAAATAATTGTTTCTTAATTCTATGATAAGTTTTCAAGAACCCCGACTGTCCCCCAATTAGAGATGCATGCAACTCTACAAGAATATTATGCTTAAGCTCTGAATCTTTGGACAAGTATAACCTACCCTTATACCATAAGACATTACCTTTCCATTAAAATTTATCAGAGGCTAAAGTACCTTACTAGAGATTCTAAATCAGAACTTGTGTATCCTTGTCTTGATCCCATTCTAACCTAGCTTCATCCACCCAATCTTCTTACAACATGGGCATTACATAAAGTAATGCTTCTATGGATGTATCCCATTTGGACAGTGCATTTTCTACTACATTATATTTACCCTTCTTGTAGATGATTTCAAAATCATATCCCAACATTTTGGTTACCCACTTTTGTTGTTTCTCAGATGATAATCTTTGCTCTAAAAAGTATTTGAGACTATCATGATCCATTTTCACCTTAAAGTGTCTACCCATTAGATAGGGCCTCCATTGTTTGACTACATGAATAATAGCCATAATTTCTTTCTCATAGATAGGTTTTTATAGATTCTTACCTTTGAATTGACAACTCTCAAATATAATGGGTCTTCCTTCCTACACTAGTATTGCTCCCAACCCAGATCCAGAAGCATCACATTCAACAGTGAATGTCTTTGAGAAGTCTGGAGTAGCCAAAACTAGAGTGGTGCACATATCTACTTTTAATTTCTCAAATGCTTTGGTGGCAGCATCATTCCAATGGAAGGCATCCTTCTTTAGCAATGTAGTGAGTAGAGCCACTATGCTGCTATAAACTTTAACAAATAATTGATAGTAACATGTTAGTCCTAGGAACCCTCAAAGGTTTTTGAAAGTTTTTGGCATGGGCCATTCCATCATATCTTTGATCTTCTGGGGATCAAATTTGACACCTTCATGGGAAACAATGTGACTTAGGTACTCTACCTCCTATACTCCAAAATCACATTTGGATGGCTTTGCATAAATTTGATGCTTCTCCAAAACTATCAACACCTATTTCACATTTTGTAGATGTGCTTCCCATGTCTAACTATAAATCAATATGTTGTTAAAGAAAACCAACACAAAATTCCTTAAAAAAGGCCTAAAAATAGTGTTCATCAAGCTCTAAAAAGTAGATGGTCCATTTGTAAGACCAAATGGCATTACCAAAAACTCATAATGGCCCTCATGCATTCTAAAAGTAGTTTTATGAACATCTTCATCCTTGATTCTAATTTGATGGTACCCTGAGCGAAGATCCAATTTTGTGAAATAATTAGCACCATGCAAATCATCAAGTAAATCATCAATTACTAGAATAAGAAACTTATCTTTGATGGTGTACTTGTTGAGTTCCTTATAATCTAGGTACATCCTCTATGTGTCATCCTTCTTCTACACCATGACCACTGGTGATGAATATGCACTTTGGTTGTGCTTGATGATCCCTACCTCTAGCATCTCATGGACCATATTTTTTATTTCACTTTTCTATGTATATGGATATCAACATGGTCTAATATTTGGTGGTTGACTCCCTAGGAGTAGTTGAATGGCATGATCATGTTCTCTTTTTGGTGGTAGTCCTTTTGGCATGGCCCCAAAAATAGATGGGTGGTCATCAAGAATCATTTTTATATCAAGATGTGTAGATGTCTATGTGGGTTAAACTTCTATGGAGCATAATCATGTAATAATTCCCTCTACCCCCTTTTTTAGCTCTTGGTCATCTGATGTGAACTAATCAATTATGGATATTTTGCCTGTAATCCACGTAGTTTAATTTTCCTACCTTCAGAATGAAAGTGCATGAATAGTTCTTGAAAGTTCATCTCAATGGTACCCAAGGTTGTGAGCCATTATATTCAAAAAATAATGTCTATACTACCCATGGTAATAGAAAACATACCAGAATTGAGATTATACTCACCCATAACAAGCTTAATACTATGACATTTACCTAAACAATTAATTGTACCACCATCTACAATCATGACCTAAAATTTTGGTGTTAGGTAGATGAAATAGTTCAATCAAGTGGCTAACTTAAGGTTGATGAAGTTATGTGTGCTCCCTAAATCAATCAACATTGTCACCTTCTATTTCTTGAGGAAACCCACCACCTTAAGAGTTTATGGAGTGATAATACCTACAAGTACATGACAAGAGATAATATGTTGGAAATATTTAGGTACCTCCTCTATCTCTTCCTCATCATCATTGGAGGCATCATCTTCTTATTCATATTTATTGAATCCCTTAATGTGGAATAACTTCTTATCATCACATCTATGTCCTTTGATCCACTTGGTGTCACAATTGAAACATAATCCTTTTGTATGCTTCTCTTCAAATTGATGAGGTGTCAATCTGGTAGGTGGAAGAAATGTTGGTGTCAATAAGCTATGATCTTTGAAGTGAGTGAATGGTTTCTTCTTGTTGGCTATGAATTTTTCCTTAGCTCTGCATTCCATGATGATAAAATTATAAATATTGAGTGGATTAAACATGCATACCTCATGTTGAATGTGGTCCTTGAGTCCACCCAAAAATAGGTCATTCAAGTTCTCCTCAAAAATTGTCTCCACACGTAAGGATAGGTTCTACAAATAATGAATATAATCCTTGACAGAGCTAGTCTATCAAAATTTTGCTAGTTGGTTGAAGTAATTGTATGTCACACTATTTCCATAGTGAAATTGCAATTCCTCTGTAAAAATTGACCAGGTGACACTGAGAGTCATCTTTTTCTTTTGAGCACACAACCATCAATACCAAATGAATTAATCAGGTTCAAGATACAAGGATGCCATGGTAACCTTATATCCACTTGGGATCTGATGTATATCAAAAAAATTATCCATTTGGTTGATCCAATTGAGTGGATCTTTTCCATCAAATTTGTGCATATCCACCTTTGGTAACAGGTTCCTCTGTGGCAATGTAGTTGGATTTAAAGTAGACTGGTTAGGAGAACCGCCCTAGTGGGGTTTTGTAATAGTGATAGCTAGATGATTTAACTAATTAATTTTCAAAGCCATCATGATAGCCACCAAACTATCTTTTATGGATTTCATATTAGATTGTATGCCTTGCACCTCATTTTCAATGCCTTGCACACTATAGTCAAGCTGGCTCACTTTGTGATCTATGTTAGAGAACCTTGGTATAAAGGATCTATTACATCCCCCTTATAACACCATATATTCCTTTTTATGAGTTTTACCTAGAGTTTTAGCACCCTTTCCTTAGCCCCAAGTTTGTGGACCTATCATAAAAGGGCTTTATGATGTCAACCCTGATTGGCACTTTTGACCCAACTTTGACCAAGTGATTTTGGACTTATGTCTACCTAAAATCAAAACATACAAAGAACATACCATATTCAATTTTTTATAAGATTTACAAAAATGTAAATAACTATTAAAATCCTTTTAATTGTGCACTATAGAGAAATTTTATGAAAAAACCTAAAATGGAGATAACTTTTTTAAAACAAATCCAAATGAGCTGAAATTTTAATGAAATATTAAATTAAAGAGTTATCACCTCTAGTAAAAACATATAATATAAATTATAAACCATTTTTTAGATATAACCAAATTTAAAAAATTAGGGTTTCCCCTACAAGATTGCCCAAATCGCAACTCTGATACCACTTGTAATGAAATTACTTCAACAATAAAGTAGAATAGAAGAAATGATCCAAGTATGAATAAAATATATTAGAATATATGATAATAGACAAGCCACTTTGAGGGGGAAACCTCCACAAGTTTCAATAAGAGCAAAATTCACAATATGATGATAAACAATTATCCTCTACCTCCTATATATAGTCTATTTAGGCCATGGTTACTCCATAGGCCAACCTACTAACCAAATGAATGCATAGAGAAATGTGATATAGCATCAAAGAGGGATAAGTAATCTAGAAGTTAGCTATTTCTATCCTAATACATGTAATAGGTTAGGGGCGTAGCATTGGGACTTATTATGTTGGATTTATAATATTTTTTCTTTGTCAAGATTTTTTTTGTATATGAATTCTTGTGGACTTATCTTTATTATAGAAATTGTTGTGAATATTTGTATAAAATATTTCCTCTAATTAAATTAGTTTGTGGTAATTTTTTTGCTATGGGTATTTCTCCCAACGTAATTAGCATTTCCCTTTGGTCCCTTTGAACCTACCCTTCAACCTTTTTGATATTTTCCTTTGTCCTTTATGAAGTATATCCTTTAAGAATTTTGTCATGGATAGATGCCATTACAAAGTGAACCCTTCAAATTTTTTCCAAATTACTCTTTAGCATTTTGGAATTTTATTTCAAGACATTTGAAGCACCCTTTTTTTGCTTTGCCAACCCACCCTTCAGGCTTTGTGAAAATTGTCCTTTGGCCTTTTTATTATAGCGATTTTGCCCGATAGAATTCCTTCAAAAAATTTGAAATTGTCCTTTCATCCCCTTTGCACATTTCCTTTTGGACTTTTGTCTTGCACCTTTCTGAGCCTTTTCTTTGGGACATTTTGTCTGAGACACTTTCTACAAGCCAATTAAATTCCTTTAGAAATATTTTCTAAAAGAATTGGGTGTTTAGGAGAATTGTTGTGGATAATTCTTCTAAAATAATTCCTCTGATGGAATTCCTTCAGGACTTTTGAAGAGACCCTTTACCTCTAACTTTCCCTTAAATTTTTTTTTAAGGACACATACCCTTCAAAATTTTTGAAGATTCCCTACAACTTTTAAAAATTACCCTTCAGAACGTTTGTGGTTACCCTTTGGAACTTTTTCTAAGGGCCCTTTCCCATTAAAATTTACCCTATAAAGTAGACCCTTTAGGCACTTTTTCCATGAGGTAGGCCTTTTGGCCTTTTTTAAAGTACCATTCAAACTTTTGTAATAGAATTTTTTCCCTATGAGCCTTCCCTTTGGGACTTTTGTCTTGCACCTTTTCCCTAAACCATTTCCTTCAGACTTTTTGCTTCAAACATTTTTTTGACACAAAAGTCCCAAAATAATTCCCTTGAAGAAATTAGTCAGCAAACATTTTTACCAAGAACACTACTAACCTTGTCACAATTATTCAAAACAAAGGTGAATGTACTTCCCATCAATCTATGAAAGACCCCCACCAACCTAAGTTAACAAAGTTTGAATTATACAAGAAATAGAAGAAAAGTGAATGTTTCACATTTATGTCACATGAATTGCTATTCAATGAAGAATCCTAAATAAGCAATTTGTAGCTATTAAATTTGTCATTACTTTTAAACTAACTTACATTCAAGGTATCTTACATTCCTATAATGATAAATATATCTAGCTACTATCTCAAGAATAGTATGAGTAAAACAATGACTAAGTTAGAGATGAATTATTTGCACAACATACTTACCATATAGAAGAAGACTACAAGTAGTACACATCATATATATGTATTAATGACATATTCATCTAGGGAATTTTGAGGGGAAAATACATCATCCACATATTAAATAAAGGACTCCATAGAGTTCATAGACATAGTCTTTGATGCTGCAATATTTGAATATATGTACCATAAATATTCATAATTATGGGACTTCATTGAATTTGTGGATCTATTTTCACTAGAAAATGAGATGACACTTATGGATAAATTGTTCCTCAAGGAACTATTATATTTCAAATATCAAATATTACATTTTGTTGCTACCAAGCTAGAAGTAATGATGTGTATTGAAATTTTACAAGATTTTTTTCTCAAGAAAGATATCATAAGATGATTTCCTACATTATTTGAGTAATAACATAATGGTTACATGCCTATCAGGATCTAACTTCTAAAGGTAATTATATTTGAGCATACTTGACGCTTATGTTGATAAGCACATAGTGGTGTATTTTGATGAAGATAGTTTAATTGAGAAGGAACTATATTCATGGCTACTCTTAGACTACACCATTGCATGGAAGGGGAAGAAACCAAAAAGAGTTATTTTGATGGAAAAAATTAGAATAGGGATTTTCATTACCATGGATCTCCTTAATCAACTATATTGTATGTTAAGTATTCATTTTATCAATTTAGATTGGGTGTGTGTGTGTGTGTGTGTGTGTGTGTGTGTGTGTGTGTGTGTGTGTGTGTGTGTGTGTGTGTGTGTGTGTGTGTGTACTAAAAACATGGTTAGGATAATAGAGTATGTATATCCACAAGATTAGCAAACCATTCTTGGCTTTTCTACGCCTAGAATCAGGATAAATATCATAAAGAACTTGGATGACAAAGGGGATTTTTTCATCTACCTGAACTTCAAAATAATCATGATTTGGGGGAATAAGGTTAATATTTTATGTCTTCATAAGTACATCCTAGACACATTGGTGGAGCAAGAAATTGATTTCCAATTATGGTGGAGTATTGAGGAGGACTCGTGTGTGTGTGTGTGTGTGTGTGTGGGTGTGTGTGTGTGTGTGTGTGTGTGTGTGTGTGTGTGTGTGTGTGTACTAAAAACATGGTTAGGATAGTATAGGATGTCTATCCATAGGTTTGGAAAACCATTATATATATATCTAGGATTGTTGGACTAAAGGAAGATCATTTATGGATGATTAAAGATGACTCCTTAGTCACTACTAGAGAATTAGATAGTAGGAAGGATCTATACAAAGTATAGGAGCACTCTAGTTTTTAGATAGAAGAGTCTAAGGAGAAATCCAAGGACCAATTAGGTACCTCATCTTAGGCCCTCCCATTAAAGCTAAAGATTGAGAAGAAATATCCTAGGTTTCCTACACCTAGTTCTACTAGAGGAGCATAAAAAGGGGATCTTATTAGCTTAGATTCTGATGAGGAAGAAAGAACATAATAATAATTGGTTGTAAACACCATTCAAGTATATACTACTATGCATCAAGTATATATTACTACATTTATTAGGTTAATAAAACTAGAAGCAGTGGAATCTACATCCCAAGACTCCCTGACACAATTGAAGATCCCTCTAGTTTATAAGAGGAAGCCAAGACTCCTACATGTAGTCTTACAGTGGAACCATTACAAGGCTTTCTAGTTTTATCTAGGAAGAAGAGGTTGTGATAATGAAAGACATTGAGGATGACTTTGATGAATAAGTAAATCTATAGGAAGCTAAGTCATGAGCCTTGAATCAAGACCCATAACACCAACATCTCTAGGTACCCAGTGTTTTTTAAGTTCTCATTTATCTTCTATACCATTCTTTGGATGAGTTTTAATTTCTTATATGCTAAGATCAAACTTGATGAAAGTGCCTATTTCCACCTCCATTGACCTCTTCATTACCACCACTACCATTCATCCCTCTGTTTCAACATCCATCACTCTCCCCTTGCCTACCTTCTCTATCCTTACTGACACTTATACTATTATATCCCTCAAAAATAAAAAGGTGTTTAGGAAGGCATATACTGATTTAGCCACCCCATAACTTCATGTCCATTCTACCCAAATTTCCCTTCCAGTTCCATCCACCACTTCCATAAAAGAAACCATAGTGATAATATTGGTAGGGGAGTTAAATCCAAGCCCCAAGTGATCAGAGTCCACCCACTCCCTCAATTTGGAGGAGTGGATTGGTCTAAAATTATATGACTTTCCCTACCTAACATCATTTTTAGGGCCTATAAGAAATAAGAATTTCAAGAAGAGGTTATGACAATAACCTCTAATGCATCTCAATTGGACATTCCTCCATAGGAAGTTAACTTGAGAAGCAAGGCTTCCTAAATGCCAAGATTCAAAATCATTGATCTTCCCTCAGTTTCCACTCTATATGATCCCCCATATGGTGGCATTCAGAGAGTGAGGAAGAGGAAGCTAGAGGAAAATAGAGGCACTAAAATCATCCTTGAGGAAAGATAAGAAGATTTCTCCCTCATAAAGAGGTAGAATAGGCACCCAAGGCAATCTCCATATGTTGAAAATCTTGTAGACCTGGCACAAGCACATAAAGATGCAATAGTTTCTATCCATGAAGGCATATAATTGGTTTGATAGGATCTTGAGGCTGAAGTGTAGGAACTAAAAGCCAAAGTTGAGTAACCAAAGGAGTAGGCAAATATTATATACATTCATGATTGTATAAAAGTAGAGGTAAAGGAAGCTACTTCTAGGTGTCATAAATCTTTGGAGAAAATGGAGTTCATGAAGGATGATATGGCCTCTCTTGTGTGCAATTTGTTGAAACCTAAAACTTTTGCTTCAGGTCTAACAACTTCTATGGGAATGTTTACATACATGGGACTAAGTGCAATTTATAGAGAAACCTTTGAGGTTTTAGAATCTGGATCTTCATTCTAATTTGGGGTTGAAAAAGGGTAGACTAAAGGAAACTAATAACATGAAAAGTAAATCTAGTATAAGATGATACGTTGAAAGGTTTTAAACATTTATCAGTACTTGCATAAAATAACATAAACTTTTTAGCATTATAGATCATAAAGGAGCTTGAAGCATGAATTAATATCTATAACATGAAAAAATATCTACACTATAAAAGTAGAAGAACAAAAATAATAGACAAATACAATTTTACACTCCAAATTAACACATAGCATCACATCCTCTTCATTGATAGATAGGGAACAAAATATAGAAGGCCACAATTAGCACATACAAAGTGTTCAGAACACTAACATCTATAAGGTGCAAATACTAGCATTTTAGAATAGAAGAATGGTAACTGCTACTATTCTAGTCCATTATAATGGTTGTAAAAATGAGAATATAAAAAATAAAATGATACCCAACCCCTTCCAATAAATAAGTTCTATTAATTAATAGGATAGGCAAATTTCAAGAAGAGATACATTTGGAGATTCCCTCTCCTTCTCATGATAGCACCATTATAACTGAATAAAAGTCTTTGGATCATGATTATAGTTGGCTTCTACATCTTAGATATGGCATAACTACATCATTCTATTATGACCATTATGCTTTGGAGAAGTGGTGCAGCACCATGTGTATGGTATTAATGATGTCCCACCTATGTTGTGCTCAATGACTTAATTTTCTCAAGAAACAAAAGCAATACTAGAAAGGGGTTCCACATCATCATCCAATAGCACTCCATTACACACTACCAACCCAACACTACTCATAGGTGAGTGTAGAGGTGACACGCATCAAACCCATGATCCACCCAGAATGAAGAAAGTATCTTTGAGTCAAATGAGCATCATGACGCCAAGTGTAAAAGAAGATGAAGGCTAGGAGTTAGGAAAAATTTGAGGAATGGGGCCCAAAGAAGATAAGGAATAAAAAGGGATCTGATAGAAGGTGATAAGGAATTGCATATCCACTAAGTCAGCTTGAAGAATAAAGTGAACTACTCAAAAATAAAAACATGGATTATTGATCCATAGTTCTTAGAAATTTATAGGTGTCTCCAAGTATATGGGAGAACCCAAAATCTCTAACACTCAGACCAATCAAAACAAAACTACAAAATAAAGGAGAATAAGGTATAAAAATGTACAAAATTTGAAGGGTTGCCTATAAGGGAGCCCATTCTTCTTCTTTCGGCTAGGTCTTCCTATTGAGATCCTTGAATGCTATATCTAGATCAATTATCTCCTTGAAGGAGATATTTCCCAAGCCTTCAAGCACTACTAACATCTAGAACTCTAATTGGGTGAGTGGATGTAAAACTGTTTTCACCTTGAAGACACTAGATGATTAACTAAGAGCCATAAATATGGCTTGGTCATTCTACTTTTACTTAAATAATACCTTGATTTGATCTTTAGGGATGATGTTGTTATCATCCAAGAAAGGGGAGGGGAGTCCCAATTAGATTAATTTCTCTATCTATCCCTACCTTTCTAGAAATGCCTACTCTAAGAATTAAGGAATGCCTTACACTTATTTTCTACCTTGCTTCAACACAAAAACTAATTAACTTTCATCATTGCCTACCTCTGGTTAGTCACCTTTGATACCACTAATGATTTGGGAGAGGCATTGTAGATCTTCTAAATAAGGATCTATGACTCTAGGACCTTTGGAGATATAAAATCAATCATCTAATTGATATATGTGATTACCTATGAGGACAGATTTTATGCATCTACAATGAAATTTAGTGTTATCTTTAGGTCTACCACTATGGTCATGATATGTTCCCAATAGGATCTGTATAGTTGTTGGACTATGGGAAGGATCACAATGGTCTATGTGTGAGTGTTAAGGTCATTGTTTAACCTCTCAATCTCCTTGTCCTTGATCAAGAAGTCTTGATATGCTTAGTATTGTAATTGTTGATATAACCAATCTAAACCATGAAATTTTTTGACAACTTTATCTAGCTCCTCTTTTTATTATATCTTGATCATGGTAGTTGATTATAGGATAACCTCTTATTAGAAGTTTTTATTTAGGATGTTGCCCTAGAGATCATCTAATTCATTTTTAAGGTCAATATCGTTGGCCTTAGCCTTGAATTAGGGTGACTAACCATAAATTTTACTTTGGAGAGATCCAGCTTGGTCATTTGTAATTGTTAGGCCACCTTTATATAGTTTGTAGTCACAAACTTCTATGTTTCTTCCATGAGATCAACCCAGCCAATGGAATGGGTGTAACTAAGTTTAAGTAAAAATTATTATATGGTATAGCCTCCTAGTTTCATTTTTTGTTGGGTATTGAATACATAGGGGGTCAGATGGGCAATCATTAGGGATTGTTTCATATGGTCATAAAATGATAGCATATGAGCTTCTATGTTGGCCTTGGCTTGTTTCCCTCTTTTTATTTACATCTAAGTATCTAAATCCACCCTTGCTACATCCACCTTATACTATTATCAATTTGGTGCTTAAATCATCTCCCACATAAAGGGGATTCCCTATGGCAGTATGAATAGAATAGCTATTTATTGTTGTGAGGTAGTAGACCCTACTCTTGTAGAGGCAAGTGAGTGAATGGTGAGGGGTGAAAGAGAGAAAGGTGGAATCCCATAGAGTGAGGATAATCAAGATTACATCATGAGAGGAAATGAGGTGGATGATGGGTGTCGTCATTCTCTTCATTTAATCAACTTTTTATTGATGTCATATTTAACTAGGGCTATGTCTAAAGCTATATGCAACAAGAAGAATCATAGCAATTTAGTAATTGAATGGAGGTATTTGTATTTTTTTTGGGGGGTTTTAATGTCTTAAGGATTACTTGGTTAAAAACTTATTGGAATCAAACTATGCAAATCTGTCAGAAATAAACACACGTTGTAGAAATGAAATAGATTGTTGGAAATAAACACATGTTGCAGAAATGAAATGATTGTTGGAAACAAACAGACATTGCATAAATGAAATAGATTGATGGAAACAAATACATATTGCAGAAATGAAAATTTAATCTAAAATGCCTACAAGAACAAATTTACAACAAATCTTAACTTTAAGGAGTTGGAAGCATTTATAAATTTAACAGAGTTACCTATTTACTTTTGTGAATAGAAATATAAATACTGACAAAAATGAAGATCCTGGTTCTTTGGAGGAGTGGACCCTTGCTCTGCCTAGAATAAGATTTGAAAATTTTAATTTGCTTCCAAAATAGAAAATAGCTATTTCATTGATAAAATGTTATGTATTACAAATGTACTAATCTATCCTTTTTATCTCTATTCTTCAATGATTTTCTCTATCTTTTCTATTTTATATCTATATTTTTTACTAAAGTCCTAGGTCTGTATATATAGATGATTTGATGGCTATAACTCTTTCAAAGATACGATGAAACTGAATCATGCCTAGAATAGATGATGAATCAAGATGTGGCTGGATGTCTGGCTGTGTGATAAATGTTTTGATTCTGCAAGTTTAAAAAATTGTGAATCTATTCTTGATTTAATGGGATCATTGATCTGAAAGATCACCAACCATTTGGAATAGATCATTATCAGTTCCATATCAAGCTGAAAAAGTTTTGGAGCTTATCTGTAGGAGTACCAGAGCTAAATATAGAGTTATGGAGCTAAGTCTAAAAATGCGATAACTTGAAATAGTATGGTGGAGTTCTGGAACTAACTATGATGGTTTTGAAATAGATTTTGTAGGTTTCAGAACTAACTGTGATGATTTGAGAATAGATTCTATAGGTTCTAAAACTAATTTGAATTGAGTGCAATGCTTCCAAAAACATGCAATCCACTTCATATTTGTTATTTAGCCTGATGATGACCTATTTTATTGCAAAACTAGAATTTACCAACACACTTGTTAGGAATTATAGGTCTTTTAAAATGTTAGAATCATAATCAACAAAATATGGATAATCACATCCTAACTCATCTCAGATCAAAATAAAAGTTACAAAATGCAATCAAACTTAATAGAAAGAGAGAGTAAGATGAGGCCATTTATTATACATTTATTGGGCATATCTTGGCCTCATCACTTCCCCCATACTTACTTGTTTTTAAGTCCCTTTACAAACTTCACTCTTCAAATTCAAGATTGTATATCCTACATTCCATTTGATTGCTTAGATTAAATGGTTGGAATTGAATATCCCAATGCTTTGATTTAGAAGTACTATACCCTATTCCTACTTCTACTTTTCGTTTCCATTACTCAAATTGAGTGGGATGTTGAGGTTTTCTATTTTTCCAAGGAGATATGGGGGTGAGAAGTAGAGGTGGCCTTGTCTGCATTCCTATCCATATGCTCAGGGGAGTTTCATTAATTTGGGGAATTATTGTGCATAAAGCTTTTGCCCTTTCTAAACTCTAGATAAAATTTGAAGGGGATATTACTTCCCTTCTTTTCAATGCCACTGGGAGAAATTCCCATCTTTTTAAACATGCATCATATATATTATCAAAATTTGCCCTTTCATAAGAGGTGAAGACATCCATGCTTTGTAGTAAACTAAAAATATAAGGTCCCTTGAATTTATCATTAAATTCATGGGATTGGAAATATGTAGTAAAGGAGAGTGGATTACCATAATGAATTCTCACACAGAGACCAAATGAACTAGCCTTTCACCAATGCTCTGACTCCCTTTCTTTCCATGAAATCTGATTTTGAAGAGCAAAGACAAATGCGTTAAGCTGGCTTTCTCCTACATACAAATTGATCATAAAACTTGTATTTATTTCTAGCATAAAATTGCAAAGGTAAAATTCACAAAGAAAGTTTTTCTATTCTCTTTTAGCTAAGAAGTAGGTGGCTGAGAAATAATCTTCATCTTTTATTTCATGTGGAAGGCCACATGCTATCTTTGCCAGCTGCCAGCAAATGAATTGTTCCTCTAAAAACATGTTATAAATAGGAGAAGGTCTTATGCATGAAAGCAACATCTCAATCATCATACAAACTATTTATATTTTCACAAGACATTTATACTTATCATTTTCCTCCTTATAAAATTTGTCTTCCCATTCCTTCCTTGCTTTCTCTTCTTCTGCCAGTTTGTCTTTCAAGTCTATATTGGATGCTTTGATTTCACTGAATTCTCTACATGTGTCATCCCATAAATTCTTGAGTATTAGATAAGTCTATTCAGTCTATGCAGAGACTGTTGACATAGAGGTCTATATTGAATATTTTTCCTTGTTCTCCATTAGTTGCCTTTTAATTTCTGCTAATTCCTCATTCTTAGCTGTGAACTGGTTTGTTAATTCTGCAAGGAGCATTTCCTTCTATTCTAACTGGAGTTTGAGGAAGCTCAATTCCTCATCCTTTTCCT
Organism: Torreya grandis; assembly: GCA_037957365.1. NCBI lineage: Eukaryota > Viridiplantae > Streptophyta > Pinopsida > Cupressales > Taxaceae > Torreya > Torreya grandis. Next base: position 244,479 of record JARHVA010003532.1, on the reverse strand, counting down.
TGATAATGAGTTATACTCTAGACAAAAATAGAGCCTATTTAATCTTCTAGTTTTGTTCTTTTTCTGAAAGTTACTGGGGAGTTAAGCATTCCTCTTCCACCATAGGGGATTTCCATTTCCTTCTCTAAGATGCCTGTTCATCTCTTGCATGTGATGGTGTTACAGTCTCATCTATTTCTTGGAAAATTAGCTCCTCAAATCTTTCATCTTCTCATTATTTTTCTACTTGGCTTGGTCTTGGAGGAGTCATGGTCATTTCGCCCAAAATATCAGTAGCTTTAGTTTCTAGCCTTTCATATTCTTACAGCTCCTCTAAACTTTATTTAGACTTTTTATGACATTTTATTTATTGAGGAGCCTCAAAATGTGTAGACATAGGTCTCCTCTTAGAACTTCTTTTGATGTTCACCTTTTGCTCAGGCCTAGGTGAACTATCATTGTCAAAGATAGGTACCAATTCTTTTATAGCTTCAGTAGAAGAAGAAATGGCTTGAGAAGGTACAGTAGGGTCTACAATTTTAACTTTTCTTCCAAATTTTCTTCTTTTTGGTATTTCCTCTTCCCCTAATCTTTTATTTTCCTTAGCAATGGTAGCAGTTTTCAAATGAACTAAAGGAGTAGGAGGAGTTGCTATTGTTTTTCTGGGAATACCACAGTTTTGTCCAAATTTACCAAGAAATTTGTCCCACATTTCTTCCCCATTTTCCTTAGAAAGGAAATGGTGTTGGAATACTAAATGCACTAACTCATGATGTCTAATTATTCTTACACCCCAAGAATACCTCTGAGCCATGGTATGGATGGAGTCAAAAAGAAACCCTAGAAGATTTACTATATATTCTAGTTTTTCAACTCCATATCTAAGGTGTATAAGGATTTTTAGGACTTCTTTTCTTACTATCCCAAATTGTCCATCACAAGTTAAATATTTAACTATCTAGAATGTTAATCTATAAAAGGATTTGGGCAATCTAGTCCTCTTAATTACTTTGATAATTTTCTTTGTATTATAAATATATTGGGGTTCAACTTCCCCTTCTTTCAACAGGGTTTCAACTAGGTCTTTTAATATCCCTTTGACAGGGTTTGGGACATGCATTATTGGTATTCCAGACATCTCACTTATGATATTCACAGAAAAAGGAATGAAAACCTTCCTAATCTTTGTCCTTGTTTGCTCTAAATTGATAATAAATTCTCTTACCAGTTCATCATTGTATTTGGGAAATTTCCTCAAAAACTCTAGACATCCTGCCTGTTGAAAGATATTTGCTACTTCTTCATCTGCAAGAAGTTGGGTATCATTGTCTAGTTCTAACTTCTTTTTGATTCCCATGATTCATTATTCTTTGAATATTTCATAGGTTAGCCAAAAAATACTTCTCATATCAGTGGAACTAATCATTTTGGCTATGAAACTAGCAGATTCAATTGCTAATTTGGTGAATTTAGTTGCAGAATTACTGTACTCAGCTATGAAATTTATCAATTTTGGATTTGAAACTAGTGTACTCAGCTGTGGAACTAGTAGATTCAATTGTTTCAATCATAAGAATGATTCTTTATGGTTATCCACCAACTCATTCCATCATCAATATCCTTCTCATGATTCTGCACATTTAACCATGATGTATAATAGATGACTCATCATAATAATGTTTCTAAATCAAGTCTAATCACACATGTAAACTTTCTGTTTACCCTTTAACAAGTTAAAAACATAATTACCATCCTTGATGATGTAATCCCTCTATCATGCTGACACATCATCCCTAAAAAATGGTTAGAAAATAGTTAGAATTCAAACAAGTTTTATTTGAATTAGCCATTTATTTGAGAAGATCAACTGCCATCACTAATTTTCAATTGATTTCTAATTTTTATTTTTTTATTTTTTTTAATTTCTTTTCTTTTTTTTTATATTTTATTTTATATTTTTTAAATTTTTTTGGAAGAGAATGCCATTTACTAATTTTCATTCTCCTCCCTTTATTTTGGATCTTTTCATCTAATTATTTGATCATTTTGGAAGAACTGAGTTCTTTTATATGATCAAATTCTTTGTTTTCTTCAATTTGCTTCAAGAATTCATCCTTAGTAGGAGGCTTCCTATAAAGTTTTAACCTATGTCCATTGACCAAGAGTATTTTTCTACTACCATCAATGGGAAGTAACTAGATAGAACCATTGTCAAATATCTGCTTGATATGATAAGGTCCCAACCATCTAGTTCTTAATTTACCTTTGAATTATTGGTACTTAGAATCAAACAACAATGCCTAGTCTCCTACTTTGAATTATCTTTCCTTGATATGTGAATCATGCCATTACTTCCTTTGACCATGGATTATCTTTATCTAGTGAAGTGCTTGCATTCTGAATTCATCTAATTCATTGAGTTGAAGGATTTGCTCCTTTTGAGCTACATCCAATTTAATTCCCACCTTAGCTACTGTACTCAATGTCTGTAGTTCAAACTCAATAGGTAACAAGGGCTTTTCCCCATAGACTAGCTCATATTGTGAAAACCCTATTGTGTTTTTCCAAGTTATATTGTAAGCCCATATAGATTTAGGTAATCTTTTTACCCAATCTCTTCTTTCAGCTTCAACTATTTTAGTGATGATGTTTTCTAATTCTCTATTTGTTACTTCAACTTGTCCATTTGCTTGTGGGTGATAGGGAGATGACTTCCTATAATTGATCTAATAATACATTGTGAAATCCTAGATCATATTAGACATAAATTGTGGTCCTTGGTCTGAAACTAAGCTTCTTGGTGCTCCAAACTTTACCATAATTATGTGCCAAAAAAAATCAGCAACTGCTTCTTTCGTGGCATTTGTTAAAGCCTGCACTTCTACCCATTTTTTTACATAATTAGTAAACACAAGAATATGCTCTTTTCCTTATGAATGAGGATTAAAAGGTCCAACAAAATCCAATCCCCATCTCTCAAATGGTTCAATCACTACGTGTGGTTGTAGAGGCATTTCATTGGTAATGGTTGGCTATCCCATCCTTTGACAAAGATCACACCGCCTGATATATCTTTTCAGATCTTCTCTTACACACCTGCATAAAACCAAATTAGGACCACATTTAAATAGTATTCCATTTAACCATTTGAACTATGCAATGCTTTTGATTAATTTTTTTATTTATTTTTTAGTGAAAGAAGGATAAAACTTCCCTGTTGCAAGATAATCTACCATGTCAAAAAATCATGGTGTGTTAGCTGAAATAACAAACAATTATTCATTTGGAAAGTTATCCTTGACTAGATCGTACTCCACTGTATTGGTCAATCTTGATAAGAAATTAGCCACCACATTAGATTTGCCTAGATTTTCCACAATGGTAATATCAAATTCTTGTAGAAGTAATGACCATCTAATTATTCTACCTCCAACCACTAGTTTTTTCATTAAATATTTAATTGCTGAGTGATTTGTATGTAGAAATATTTTGTACCCTATAATGTAATGTCTAAATTTATTGATTGCATAGATCACAGCCAGAAATTATTTTTTAGTGGTAGTATAATTTCTTTCAGTGGGATTAATATTTTTACTAAGATAGTAAATAGCATACATTCTTCCTTATTCATCTCTCTATCCCAAAAATACACCAATTGAGGTATTTGAGGCATCAATTTAGATGTGAAAAGTTTTCTCCCAATTAGGTCCTTGCAATATTAGGGTAGTTACTAATTTATCTTTAATTTATTCAAAAGCATGTTGACATTGTTCATCCTAAATAAATTCACAGTCCTTGGTAAGAAATTTAAACATGGGGGCAACAATTTTACTAAAATCCTTGATAAAATGCCTATAGTATCCAACATGTCCTAAGAATGATTTGATATCTATGGGAGTTTGAGGAATAGGCAAGTCTAAAATAATCTTGATTTTATTTTGGTCAACCTGAATTCTTCTTTTTTAAATATGGTGCCCTAATATGATCCCTTCATCAACCATCATTAAACATTTCTCATGAATAAGAGACAAGTGATGTTGTTCACATCTTGTTAATACTCTATCCAAATTTTTTAAGGCATCATCAAATGTATCTCCATACACAGTAAAGTCATCCATGTATACCTCCACATAGTCATTTGTTAGGTCTACAAAAATTGCTAATACAACTCTTTGAAAGGTTGTTGGAGCATTACATAGTCCAAATGACAATACCCTGTAAGTAAAGGTACCCCATGGACAAATAAATGTAGTTTTGTCCTGATCCTTAGCAACAATTCTGATTTGATTGTATCCACTAAATCCATCTAAGAAGGAAAAGTACTATTTACCTAAAAGGTTGTCTAAGACTTAATCTATGAATGGTAAGGGAAAATAATCTCTCAGGGTGGCTTTGTTCAGTTCCCTATAGTCAATACAAATTCTCCATTTTCCATTCTTTTAGGGACAATTACAAGAGGAGACACCCACTAGCTATCTGAGATAGTGTAGATAAAACCTACTTGTAATAGTTTTTCAATTTCTTGTTTGACTATATCCCTTAAGGCTGGATTAATCCTTCTCTAAGGTTGCCTAACTAGTCTAATATTTTCATTATAAATGTGATGGGTGTAGATACTTAGATGAATTCCATTAAAATATCTATAGTCTCAAGCAAATGCTTTAGTATGATCCTTCAAAACATCAAACAATTTGACTTCTTCATCATTCTTTAACCAACTATTAATATTCAAATAATTTCCTAGTTAAATCTCAACATGTTTGGTTCCAAGATATGATGAACTGATTTGTTGAAAGGGTTCCATTAAGGTGTGTAGTGGATAGGCATGTGGTAACAATATATGATATGTAACAACTTCTCCAAAAGTTCCTAGAGGTAGTGTATAGTAAAAAATACTCTACGTTTCATTTTGATTTTCAGTTATGCACTGTAAAATTTTGTTCCTACATACTTTGATCTAAGACAAAAAAGTTTTGAAATAGATCATAGGTGCTAATTTTCCTTTTGATTCATTTTTGTCTAAGTGTCAAAGTCAAGCAAAAGTTGCCAAGTGTCATCATCTGAGGCACCTTTCATATTTTCTATGAGTTGGTCAGGACGTGCCACGTATCTCATAGTGACTTAGTGAAACATGCCAAGTGTCAGCATCCATGTTTCATATCAGCACCTGCATTTCATCTCTTTTTAGTGAAAGGTTTTAACAAGCTAAGTATCAGGATCAAGTGGAAAGCACCAAGTGGCAATCATGGAAGGTCTCAATTTTGCTTTTTTAAAAGCAATGGAAGATGCCATGTATCTTAGCAGAAGAGAGCAGAATCCATCACATGTCGAGATCTAAATTATCTTTAGTTTTGATTCATTGATATAGCAAAGATTGTGGTGCATCTTAAGTTTTGTTTCTGAAGCAAGCAAAAGCTGCAAGGTGTTGTTGTCCATGTAAATATGAAATGAGACCTGATTCTTTCTATGATATAAATAGAGTAAAGTGGAGACTGTCACGTGTCACCTTCTGCAAGTTTATAAAAATGTAGCTAAAAGAAGTAGAGACCACCACATAACCCCAAATAAGTAAAGCAGAGATTGCCACATGTCTTTTGATGAAGCAATAGATATTGCCACCTGTCCCTGTGCCCCTTTTAAAGTTACTCAGGTAAGAAATGATGTGGGTCTTATTTATATTAAGTTGTTAAGGTTTTGAGGAAGTGGATTGCGATAGGTGTCAAAGGCAGAACACTCATAAGTAAAGACACAAAAGGAGTATAAATTACATGAAAAGTGCCACATGTCTTCAGCAGGTGCTGCAAAACATGCCAAGTGTCATCCTCCAATGTCTCCTAAAGTAATAAGAAGGTTTTCAAAGAATTGGCTAAGTGTTGTCTTTTGTTTAAGAGAAGGGATCATCCTACAATCTATTTCAGCCAATGAACTGCTAAAAGACAATATGTTTTAGAATCTAAGAAATATCTTTTGTTAGACACTTCCAGTTCAGTTAGATTCTAGTTGGGCCATTAGATTGGGAACAAGCAGACAATCTCAATTAAATCCAAGGCTATAAATAAGGGTCCAGAGATCACCAAAAGGAGGATCAGATACCAGAGAGAATTTTTTGAGAGAATTATTATCAAGAGTTTAGACTTTCTAGAGCTGTGACTAGGAATAACATTTGCCTTTGTTCTATCTTCTTAAGTTTGAAGGTTTATGTAACTGTGTGTGTTTTTGTGCCTCTTATGTGAATGAAGAATTAATGAGAAGATTGAATCATGTGCCCTTGTTGATATTTTTTGTGTCATTACAAAAGTAGCCTAGGTTGTGTTGTCAACAGTTTTAGACTTTCTAGAGCTATGATTAGGAATGTCATTTGCCTTTATTCCATTTTCTTGAGTTGGAAAGATTATATAACTGTGCATGTTTCTGTGCCTATTATGTGACTAGAAAATTCAAATAAGAAGATTGAACCTTGTGCCTTTGTTGATATTTTTTGTATCACTACAAAAGTAGTTTATGCTGTGAGCCTCTATTTCTATTGTTTCCATCTTTTACATTGATCATGCACTTTTCTGCTCTTAAATGTAATTGAAATATAGTCTCACTGTGCTCAATATTAAGGTATAATTACATTTAGGCAAATCACCATAGTTATATTTCCTTTCTTGCATTTGTGTTTTTGTTAAAATTCATATCCCTTTTCCCAATATACACTTGATATAAAGAAGAGACTAGCTTCTTAAAAATCTAGAGGTTGTTTCAAGTCACAATTCCCACATCTTGAAACTTCCCATTATTGGTGTTAAAACAAGTGCAATTTCAAACATCAATAGTTTTTGGCATGCCTGGTGGGAGCAATCTTGAAGTTTCTTCAAGATCATATGAACCAGAGATCTATGAGGAGTCATAGCTGTGGACCAGTAACCAAATCACAATCTGCTATAAATCTAGGTATTCTTTTGCCACCTTTGGTAATTAGTCTAAGAAGAAGAGTCAACCAGTTTATACCAATACCAAGAGAAAATATGGGAGCCCCTATACCCCCAAGAAATTATGTAAGTTGGAACACTGGTATTCCATTGATTCTCCCAATACCACCAACCACTTGGGACCTTATCCCAGTGAATGCCCTAAAATCTCTGCCCAAATTTAGTGCACAAGAATTTAAAACACCTGAAGAACATCTACAGGATGTATCAGATGTCTATGTTATACATGTTGTCACACAGAAAAATGTGGCCATAAGACCATTAGCAGCTTCTTTTAAAGGGAAGGCTCTAGAATGGTATCGATCCCTGACCCCAAATACCATCTCTACATGGGATCAGCTCAGAGATCTTTTCTTTGAAAGATTAGAAGAGAAGGGTGATAAGTATTCTTTGTTATAGTAATTGATTACCATCCAAAGGGCACCACAAGAAGTGATGACTAACTTCAATTCCAAATTTCAAAAGACTTGGGAAAGAATCCCTGCTATAGCTAGACCATTACTAGGTATGGCCATAGTGTTTTATCTTAAGGCTTTGAATTCAAATATATCTGTTATGATTCAGTCACTTGGTGGACACACTTTTCTAGAGGCTTATGACTATGTGATCAGAGCTGAGAATAATTTAATAGATGCTAGAAAGTTACCCCCAAGGCCTCCCATGCCCATTTTCCCAAAAATTTCCTTACCATTACCTCAAGAAGCCCCCAAATCTATAACCCCATCTATGTCTATGTACACATATCCTCAACCACCTACTAAATAAATTGTTCCCGCTCAGTCATCTGAGCTTGATGATATCAAGAATATCTTGAGGACATTCTCTAATGAGCTGATTAATATAAAAAGACAATAGAATACCTTCCTTAGGCCTCCATATCAAGGCTATCAAGGAAATAAATTTTCATCTCAACCAAACCAATACCAGGGTCCTCTAAGGCAAAATAACCCTCAGCCAACAAACCAATTAGTTACAGTCCCCACACCCTCATAGACTATTCCTCCCAATTCAAATAGGGAGATTATTTTAGGGAAAAATAACTATGTAGATAACACTAATGCTTGGTGTTTCCCTTGCAATAATGCTCATATACCTAGATATTGTCCTATGGGTAGTTTGCAACAAAAGGTGGTAGAACAAAGAAGAATGGATGGACAGTTTACAAGTTCCAGTGACAATCAAGCCTACCAGTCTTTTGGTATGCAAAATTCAGTCCTAGTGGCTCAGATGCAAGGGATGTCCTTGCAAAAAGAGGAATAAATAGCCCTAAAACATGCTTTGTTCTCATGGGTTGAAGATGAAGAATTAGTTTTCTTAAATGAAGCATTTACCTCCAAAAAACTAGTGGTGCAATCTGATTATTACACTAGATTAAAGAGAAGGATGGTGGAATAGCTAAGGTTGTAAATAGTCAAGTCATGGAGAATCCTCCATTTCAAGGACAAAGAAACATTGATGTCAGACAAGAAGTGCCTTAGCTGGTGCAAAATAAAGTGATTCCTACACAAATTCAATAAAAAATGAGATATCCTTATTCTCAAAGAACTCAGACTCTGGGACCAATAAATGTGGTCGATCAATTGAAGAATATTCTAGCACAAGTATCAATATGGGATATATTGGCTATTCCTGAATAGAAGATGCTACTATAAGAAGCTCTACAAGGCTAAGCAATGCCCAAATGTACTGTTATCAAAGAAGGACCTATTGAAAAATAAAATCTCAAAGATATAGTTCATCTACAGACAACAGCCCTAGTGAATAATGCAACATAGGTAATCAAATCCAAACTAGATCCCTTCTATTTAACTTTGATAGTGGATAAGAAACTACTGCATAATGCAATGATTGATTTGGGGGCTAGTACTATAGTAATGCCCAAGTAGATAGCTGATGCTTTAGAAATTAAGTATGAACCACTCACTAAAGGAGTCATGCAACTAGATGGCAAAGCAGTACAAACAATAGGGAGAATTCAATGACTCCAATTACAATTATATGCTTGTCCCAATATAATTGTAAATTAATATGTTGTAGTGATAGATATACCTCCTATTTTTGGCTTATGTTTATCAAGAGACTTTACAGCCAAGATAGGAGGATATATGTCCCTTGATTGGTCTCACCTCATCTTAAGAACCAAATATGGTTCAAAGATGAAGATATTATTTGAGCCATTATATAAGGATCATATCACCAATGAACCAACTAAAAAGTTAGAGGTAGCTCATGCTATGATGAATAAAGAAGAAAGGGTTTTTGTTGAGGAGCTAGGTGAATGGACTGGACATAATCAAGAAGAAGAAAATGATCATTTATTAGCTCTGATGCAAAGTGACCTATATGGAAATTATGATTCTATTGGTCTGGGCACTTATGTTATACTTGATGAAGATCATAAAATCCCAAATGTTCTAGAGGAAGAAAAGTCAAAATATACCTCTTCTATTGATCCTTGGGTATCTCAACATGAATTCTAGACTTTGAATGAGAAGTCACAAGCATATCCCTTAGTCTCTAATGAAGAAGAAATAATTTCTGATTTTCTTCTTATGTTGCAAGATGATTTAGAGGAGTATGGACATTTCCTTGATCATGATTTGAATGATTTGTTTGAAATCATTGGGTCAGGTTATACTATTTTTTAGGGAAGCCATGAGCCAGTTGTAGATGAACAAAATAGCATTGAGACTCAATTATATGTGCAAAATTATTGAAAACTTTTAGAATTATCCTTTCAAGAGGTTGGTAATTTTTCAAGTTATTAAAGAGGATGATCATGCAATAGAACCTGAGTTTAAGGTAGAAGTAGATGAGTCAATAAATGATCTATATCAAAGAGCTTCTGTTGATGAGAAAATAATAATTCATTTCTTGATAAGACATGCTAGTATCAAGAACCAACATTCAACAAGCTTCCAAGGACAAGAAGAGCTTATGTATGTTGGAAGCATGTTTGATTCAAACTAACTCAAATGTAGGCAAATAAATGTGGCATACACAGAGAGAAAGTCACCAAAGCTATATCAAATTCAACCATTTGTCTAGCAATATAAGCTGGCTTGTCATGAAAGAGACTTTAGAAATTCTTCTTTTGATCTAGGAGGGATATAAAGATACTTGGTTAATGTATTATAGTTAGGTAGTTTCCCCTTTTTTTTGCTTTTTTTTCCCATTTTGTTTTCCCACTTTTCTTTTAAATAAATGTTTTTTTGAACACATAGTCGGCAACTCAGAATTTTCAAAATTTTCAAAATTCTCCAATACATTGAATGTCTCCCAAATCTTTAGAAATCCCCAAGGTACCTTGTGTTTCCACTTGCATAACATGTCTACCTGGCTATCCCATAAATATTGAATAAGATTTGCTAATGGTTATTCAAGTTTAATGCCATTTTGAGACTTGATAGGTCAATAAATACCTCTTAGCAAGAGTTAAAGCTTACAACTTCTCAAACATTCCCACATCTGTGAGAAAATATCCTGCTACTTGCATTTTTTAGTGCTTAGTAAACTTGATTCAGTGAAAGTTTTTCTATTTTGTAAAAGCTCATACTAGTTATCATAGAAAAGATACAGAAGATGGAAGGGGCACAATCTTCACAACAAGGAGCTGGGATGTATGAATCCCTTGATACGTTTCTTGTAAGTCATATGCTTCAGCTCCTGAGCAACCATTGAAGACATATCCATGGACCAGGATTCCTAAAGTTGGTCAAGTAAGTGACCCAATGAAAATAAAAGATTATGTAGATAATGTCATGGACCCAATTCTTCATAGAGCTAGTAGCAAAACTCTTAGAGAAGGGGCACATCAAAGGTGTCTATAGAGGGCTAGAGTAGGGAAATATGAAACATTTTCCATGAGGATATGGACTTCACAACTAGCACAATTCATTGTCCCAACTATGCATCCATGCCCTAACTTGGTCAAATTATGTGCATACTTGTTCCATGCACCCTCATGCACCATTTAATGAGGTCCATTCATAGTGCAAATCACACCACAGGCTATCAGGGATATGTTAGCTTTGTATCACAATAGTATAGATATGTTTCCCACTATTGCTAAAATGCAAAGAATGTGGGAAAACATTAATACTCAGTCAAGGTTCTTGAGATCTGAATTACAAATGGGTGATGATGACACTACGGTGCCTACACTCTTTGTTGCGAGAGCCCAATTCACACAAGCTAGCCAAGACACACTGTCTATGATGGCTTTCATCTTTGGCATGAAAGATGATATGGAGGTTATGTAAAAAAAATGGCTATCCTCTTTAGGCTGAAGACCATTCAAAAATGTATGACCTCCCATGGATGACAACCAGCATGGTTTTGGAAAGTAGAGATGCTGAATTTGTGTTGCTCAGAAAGCTAGCCTTTTTGGGTTTCCTTCTAATAGAATAAAAATGGGTTTATGACCCAAATGGTTTCATAGCTTCTTGGATAAGGACTAACAAGGTTGAAACCATAATTGCACATGAAGGCCACCCTTTTTGGGAAACCAGGAAAAATCCTAGAGAAGATGTTCCTAGATTTTATGTTGAGTTAACAGACTTGCCCCTTCCACAAAATATGCCATGGGAAACATTCTGTGACAAGTAGAGGGATTATGATCCTAAAGTTAGAATTACTTCTAGCTTAAGAAGGATGTTAAAGAATAAAGACTGGGATGCTGAGAAAATACAAGCCTATTGGAAATATAGGCAAGAAATTTGTCAAACAACCCATTCTTTCAGGAACGTAGACACATATGAGAGATGGGAAGAACTATGGGATGATTGCCATCTCTCCCTTGTATCTATCCTAGAGACAAGTAATTTGTTGACACTAGGTGTAGAGTAGGAAGCTAGGGCTAGGTTAAGCCAAGAGTCACAAGCCTTAGAGCAAATTATAGCTGTAGTAACTATATCAGTTTGGCTCCAATCTCTCAACGTCATGGAAAAGCAAAAGAGTGTGGTGCCTTCACCACCACAAGCTTCCCCATCAGCATCGGTTATAGATATTCCCAATTCTCCCCAAGCATTATTGAAAGGAAAAGAAATGTAGCCAAAAGAAGAGACACCCAAGAAGTGAAAGAGGGTGTAGTTTCAATTTGATTTAGAAGAGGAGATGGACAACCCACATCACCAATTATAGATTACTGTAATTTCTCCTCAGGTAAGTATTATTCCTCTTTCTCCTTCTCAGTCTATTTCTTCTCCTATTGGCATGATGATCTCATCTAGCTAGATGACATCCCCTTCCACTTATGCCATTCCCATTTCTCACTTCACCCCATCTATGCCACCTCAAGCTTTAACATTACCTCATTTCTCCCCCTCTATTCCCAAGAAACTTCCCCCTCAGATTGCTCATAGCCAACAATTGGCTATTCAATATGGTTTACCATAGGGACATCCTTTTGCGGGTGGGCACATTTCCTCTCCTTCTACCTTCCAGACCCAAGTGGATGTTGCTAGGAAGGCAAGGGAAGCCTGAAGAGAGAAAAAGAAGATAAAGGAAAATAAAGCATTGACTACACCCCATCTATGGTCAGAATTCGACCCCATTCAGTAGCAATTGATGGTGACTCATTTGTCACCAAATGTAATAAAGCCAACTAAGCAAATGTAGCCAGAGGATTACATGATGAATGCAGTGGCCATCAACATGTCCCTCTTTAGGCCACAAGACAAAATTGAGCTACTAATCGAATCCACTTTTGTAGTTGCTGAGGACTACTTGAAGACATCAAGGAGGTTACAAAAGATGGAGGTTGATTTAGCCAAGGAAAAGTCAAACTATAATAGTTTGACCATAGAGATCAATAGAAAAGACAATGAGATAGAGAATCTAAATAAACAGTTGTAAGATACTATTTCTCTTCAAATTCATCAGATAGTCTAGGCCCAAAATGATTCCTTATAGGTAGGGATAATGCAAGTCAAAGGTGCGGTGACAACCCAAAGGCACGAAAAGGTAGAATTGCAAGAAAAATGTGAGGAACACCTGTTGCAAATTAATCAATTACAACAAAAGCTACTAGCTAAACAAAATAATACCATGACTATACAAGCCCAATTTCAAGTAGCACAACAGAGAGCAGCACAATTGACACTGGAGCTGGCCAATAAGCCAAGGAATGTCAGAGTGTTAAGTCTGGTGAAGGACCAATATGAATCCATGTGGAAGAGAATCTCTTTAGAGATTACTCAGCTCAAGCATTCTCTCACATTCCTACTAAATGCATATAAATTATGTGAAAAGGTGGAGAGTTCAGTTGTAAACACTCTGGTTACAGTCTCTGGGAGAGTAATGGACTGTGAAACATTGCTGCAAAAGCTTTATGATGCAACAGATGCAACGTTGTCAGTAGCAAGAATCAAAGATAGAATGGTTGTTGCTAAGTGAGTAAATGAAGTTCTCAGTTGTCATTCCATAGCCATCAGTTATAGAGAGCTTCTAGATGTCATGAAGGAAGGAATTAATGAAATGAAATAACATATTGAAGATCTAGTGCAATTAGGTCTTCCTTCTCTATTTCATGATGACAACACCGTGCTGATGGTAGATGAAATTGAACCTTTGTTGTTGGCCAAATAGAATGATCAAATAGTTTTCTATGATCTAAGGGATGATTCATCAGTCCCTAAAGTAGAAGCTATATTGATTCCTGTTTCCCAGCTCAAATTCAAATTAAAGGCTACGGTTTAAATTTTGTAGAATTTTTCACACAAGGATATTATTAACCTTGATTTATCCTTCAATGAATTGCAGAATAAGCAAGGGTTATCTGATGATGAGTGGTCCACCTACCAACAACATTACTAAAGCTATAATTTCAAAATCTTGATCATACGGGAGTTGTGGTTTTCTTTTTTGAGAAGGCTTAAAAGTCCTTAGGGTTGCTAATAACTGTAGAGTTAAAAATACTCTATGTTTCATTCTAATTTTTAATTGTGTGCTACAAAATTTTGTTCCTGCATACTTTGATCCGAGATGGTGAAGTTTTGAAATAGAGCGCAGGCACTAATTTTCCTTTTGATTCATTTTTTTCTATGTGTCGAAGTCAAGTGGAAGCTGCCAAGTGTCATCATCTGAGGCACCTTTCATATTTTATATGAGTTGGTCGGGACATTCCATGTATCTCATAGTGACTCAGTGGAATGCACCAAGTGTCAGCATCTGCATTTCATATTGGCACCCACGTTTCATCTCTTTTCAGCAAAAGGTTTTAACAAGCTAAGTATCAGGATCAAGCAAAAAGTGCCAAGTGGTAATCATAAAAAGTCTCAATTTTTATTTTCTAAAAGTGATGGAAGATGCCATGTATCCCAGTAGAAGAGAGTGGAAGCCACCATGTGTCAATATCTAAATTATCTTCATTTTGCTTCACTAATATAGCAAATATTGTGGTGGGTCTTAAGTTTTGTTTCTGAAGCAAGCAAAAGCTACCAGGTGTCACTGTCTATGTAAATATGAAATGAGACTTGATTGTTTCTATGATATAAATAGAGTAAAGTAGATACCATCACATGTCACCTTTTTTAGGTTTCTAAAAAGGTAGCTAAAAGAAGTGGAGACCACCACGTAACCCTAGATAAGTAAAGTGGAGATTGCCACATGTCTTTTGATGAAGCAGTAGAGATTGTCACCTGTCCCTATACCCCTTTTAAAGTTACTTAGGTAAAAAATGTTTTGGGTCTTATTTCTATCAGTTGTTAAGGTTTTGAGGAAGCATATTGCAACAGGTGTCAAAGGCAGAACACTCATAAGCAAAGACACAAAAGGAGTATAAATTACATGAAAAGTGCCATGTGTCTTCAGTAGGTGCTGTGGAACATGCCAAGTGTCATCCTCCAGTGTCTCCTAAAGTAATAAGAAGGTTTTCAAGGAATTGGCTAAGTGTTATCTTTTGTTTAAGAGAAGGGAGCGTCCTGCGATTTGTTTCAACCAATGAACTGCCATAAGATAAAGCATTTTAGAATCTAAGAAATATCTTCTATTAGACACTTCCAGTTCAGTTAGATTTCAATTAGGCCATTATATTGGGAACAAGTAGACAATCTGAAGTGAATCCAAGGCTATAAATAAGGGTGCAAAGATCACCAGAAGGAGGATCAGATACCAGAAAGAATTTTCTAAGAAAATTATTGTCAAGAGTTTAGACTTTCTAGAGTTATGACTAGGAATATCATTTGCCTTTATTTTATCTTCTTAAGTTGGAAGGTTTATGTAATTGTGTGTGTTTCTATGCCTCTTATGTGACTGAAGAATTAATGAGAATATTGAATCCTGTGCCTTTGTTGATATTTTCTATGTCATTGCAAAAGTAGTCTAGGTTGTGTTGTCAAGAGTTTTAGACTTTCAACAGTTGTGATTAGGAATGTCATTTTCCTTTGTTCCATTTTATTGAGTTGGAAATAGTATATAACTGTGCATGTTTTTGTGCCTCTTATGTGACTAGAAAATTCAAATAAGAAGATTGAACCCTGTGCCTTTGTTGATATTTTTTGTATCACTGCAAAAGCAGTCTATGCTGTGAGCCTCTATTTCTATTGTTTCCATCTTTTACATTGATCATGAACTTGTTTTCTCTTAAATTTAATTGAATCTTACATATAGTCTCACTGTGCTCAGTATTAAGGTCAAATTACATTTAGGTGCATCACCATAGTTAGATTTTATTTCTTGCATTTGTGTTTCTATTAAAATTCCTATCCCTTTTCCCAGTATACACTTGATATAAAGAAGAGACCAACTTCTTAAAAATTTGGAGGTTATTTCAAGTCACAATTCCCACATCTTGAAACTTCCCATTATTGGTGTTAGAACAAGCACAATTTTAAACATCAATAGGTAGAATCCTTGACAAAGGACAACAAGAAGAGTTATGATACTTATCTTATTATAGGTCAAGCTCCTTGTTACTGCTATTTTCCAAAAATTCTTTAACATCTCTTGATATCTGTAAAGCTGATACTATAGATCCTTTCTCTCCCCAAGATAAATCGCGTTCCTTTAGAGTGAAGTTATCTTCACTTGCAGAGAATTGGTGTGGTTCTAGAACTAACTGTGATGGCTCTAGAACTAACTGTGATGGTTTCAAAACTAATCCTGACTGCTCTAATGATGATTGATGTTCATTTAATGAAGGATTAACCATATCATTTATTTCTCATACATGATCCTGCAATGTTATCATAGCCAAAGAAGATAGATTTTTCTCATTAATATAAGGATTATCAACCCATAATTTCAATTGATTATTAATAAAAGGTCATGCAGATGGATATAATGAAATTTGCTTAGAATTCTTACCATTTGAAATAGTAATATCACCTGACCTGTAATCAATTAAGGCAAAAATTGTATCTAACCATGGTCTCCCCAAAATAATGGGATAACCAAGTGTTTTACCTTTTGGTTGCAATATAAGGAAGTCAACTATATATTCCCATGATTCCACCATTATTACCACATTTTCAATAACTCCTAGTTTTGCTACAGACTGATCTACCATCTATAATATGGCATTAGTAGGTTGAATGCCTATTAATGGTAATGTTTTCAAAGTGTCCACTATCATTACATTGATAGTTGTGTCCAAATCAATCAAAATGTTATGTATATCCTCATTCACTATAGAAAAGGAAATAATAGGGCTTCCAAGATCTCCATATTTAGGTAGTAAGAGTTTTTTTTCTAATAAATCAGCAAGTTTCTCATCTACCTAAATAGTCTTGGGGTACTTCTTCTTTCTTCTAGGTTTTTTAAAACACAATAATTTGATTAAATTGTTCAACTCTGGAATATACTTAATTGCTTGTAACAATGGTATTTCAATATACAATCTTCTTAGTTCTTGCACCAATTCAGATTCCTTAAGTTTGATGGTTTCTTTAAGTCTTTTTAGAAATGGAATCTCAATAGAATTTCTTTCTGGTTCCTTATCTTTTTCTTTGTCATCTTCCTTAGGTGTAACTGTGCTAGGGGTTTTAGCTTCTTCTATCATCTCAGTGATTATAATAGGTAGACTGCTAACTATTTTGCCATATCTAGTTTGAATGTTTTTACAGTCCATTGTATTTAAATCAACTAATTTTTCTAGTTCTATTTTATATACAGTTATTTTTTTATTTCTTGGGTTTGCTACTAGTTGTGCTAGAATTTGGGTTTGGACTATGTTTTCAATCTATGGATTTTGTTCTGGAGGTCCCATTATGGCTTGTTGGTTCTGATTTAGATATGTTTTCCCTTGCACATAATTGCTAGGGCTCCATCTAGTTTGTGGCCAAGCATAAGGATTTCCTTGACTAGCCCAAGGTTACTGATGTCCTTGAGTATACCAAGATTGACTTGCCCAATCCTGAGGATGCCATATGGGTTGAGGGACCTAAGGTGGTTGTCCCCAGCTTTGTGGTACTATTTGAGCTACTCATGGCATCATCCAAGGATTAGGAGTTGGTCTTGGCATAAACTATCCTTGGTTAGGTTGTCTCTAAACAAAAATTAATTCTTCTGTGGTAGATGATGTATTAATTTGTTTGACCTAATTTTTTATGAGTGGAAGAAGAGAACAAGCATGATTATCATGTTCTTTAGATTCACAGACAAGACATACTTCCATTTTATCCAAAGGACATTCTCTTATTGCATACTTCTTCCTACATCTAGGACAATACATGGCTAATGGTTCAAGTTGGGCATTTGCTTTAGCTTGTAATCCATTTGTGGTGCAGGTTAATTGAACTAATATGTCTATTTAAAATTTTTCCAATTCATCCATCAATTTGTTCATATTTTGATTTGAATTTTTAACCATTTTCCCCTTTCTAGGTCCACCCCTTGTTCTTAAATAGTTTCTACAATTTTTTATGATTGCATCCATTCTTAATTGAGCAATGTTTCCTATACCAATCAAATCAAGGGTTTACCTAGATTCATCATCTAGACATTTGAGAAAAATGGTTTTACTTAAATCTTATTGAAGTAAAAATCCACATCTTTTACTCATAAAGAGGAATCTATCCAAATAATCTTCCATATTTTCATCTTCTTCTTGTTTGATTTTGAAAAATTCTTCCTTTTGATTTATTCCTCTACAATAATCTTGATATTTGTCTAGGAAGACAATTTCCATTTATTCCCAATTGGTAATAGAAATAGATGTTAATCCCATAAACCACCTCATTCCTGCATCCTTCAGGGTAGATGGAAACAACTTCAAATTTTGATTATTTGTCTTGTAATCATAAGTCTGACATATAACTTTAAACTCAAACAAAAATTGGTCAAGATCCTCAAATGACATTCCTCTAAATGTGGTCAAGTGTGCAGGTGAATTTTTTTCATAGTGGTTTCATCATCCTTGATCTAAATGGGATAGGTAAAGGTTCTCTCAGGTTCTCTTCTAGCTTCTTATCCCATCTCTCTGGTATTTAATAATCCCTTCTCCCAATCAATGTGGTATGTGGTCTATTATGGGGGTGGTGAAAAGTCAGGAGTGGGGGGTTGACTACTCAATTGAGAATCAAAACTTTCCCTTAATGGATCTTGAGAAATAATCCTCCTCCCTAAGGTTTTACTTGGTTCTGGTGACTGATCCAAAAATTCCAAAGATGGCAATTTTGCTTCTTGTCTTGTAGGAGATAATGGTGCCTCCAATTCTTGCTCAATGTCCTTTTTTAAATTAGAGGATGATGGAAATTCTTGTTCAGATATTTTGGGGAGAAATCTACCCTTAGAATCTCATGGTCTACTCATAACTTAGGGAAAATTTCTTTAATTACTAAATGAATTATTGTTTCTCTTGTTGACACCTAATTACAAAATTCCAACTAGTGTTCCTCGGCAATGGCACCAAAAATGATGGGTGTCATCATCCCCTTCATTTAATAAACTTTTTGTTGATGTCATATTTAACCAGGGCTATGTCTAAAGCTATATGCAACAAGAAGAATCATAGTGATTTAGTAATTGAATGGAGGTATTTTTATTTTGTTTCTATTTCGGGGGGTTTTTAATGTCTTAAAGATTTCTTGGTTAAAACCTTATTGGAATTAAACTATGCAAATCTGACAAAAATAAACACACATTGTAGAAATGAAATAGATTGTTGGAAATAAACAAATGTTTCAGAAATAAAATTAATTGCTGGAAATAAACACACATTGCAGAAATGAAATAGATTGCTAGAAACAAACACACATTGCAGAAATGAAAATTTAATCTAAAATACCTATAGGAACAAATTTAAAACAAATCTTAACTTTAAGGAGTTGGAATCATTTATAAATTTATTAGAGTTAACTATTTACTTTTGTGAATAGAAATATAAATATCAAAAATAATGAAGATCCTGGTTCTTTGGAGGAGTGGTCCCTTGCTCCACCTAGAACAAGATTTGAACAATTTAATTTGCTTCCAAAATAGAAAATGGCTATTTCATTGATAAAATGTTCTATATTACAAATGTACTAATCTATCCTTTTTCTTTTTATTATTCAATGATTTTCTCTATCTTATATATTTTTTTACTAAATTCCCAAGTCTGTATATATAGATGCTTTGATGGCTATAACTGTTTCATAGATACAATGGAATTGAATCATGCCCAGAATAGATGTTGAATCAAGATGTGGCTAGATGTCCAGCTATGTGATAAATGTCTTGATTCTACAAGTTTGGAAAATTGGGAATCTATTCCTGATTTAATGGGATCATTAATCTAACAGATCACCGGCCATTTAGAATAGATCCTCATCAGTTCCATATCTAGCCGTAAAAGTTTTGGATCTTATCTTTAGGAGTACCAGAGCTAAATATAGAGTTCTAGAGATAAGTACAAAAATGTGACAACTTAAAATAGTATGGTGGAGTTTTGAAACTAACTGTGATGGTTTTGAAATAGATTTTGTAGGTTTTAGAACTAACTATGATGATTTTGGAATAGATTCTGTAGGTTTTAGAATTAATTTGAATTGAGTATAATGCTTCAAAAAACATGCAATCCACTTCATATTTGTTCTTTACCCTGATGATGACCTATTTTATTGCAAAACTAGAATTTTACAACACACTTGTTAAGAATTATAGGTCTTTTAAAATGTTAGAATCATAATCAACAAAAGATGGATAATCACATTCTAACTCATCTCAGATCAAAATAAAAGTTACAAAATGCAATCAAACTTAATAGAAAGAGAGAGTTAGATGAGGCCATTTATTATACATTTATTGGGTATATCTTGGCCTCATCAATGGATGGAAAATTCAAGGGAGTGAGGAAAGGTATATAGGAGAAGATAGGGATTAAAGAGGAGAAGGGGTTGGACTCTGTGGAAGGGTGAGTGGTTGAAGAGAATATCAAGGCTAGGGTGGCACTAGGTTGAGTAATGTAAGGTGATGTAGATTGTAGTGGGACAAATGGTGTAGATGATGGAGGGACAAGAGGATTTGAAGTGCTTAGTTAAGAATTAAATGATTCTACAACCTAAAATGGAGCTTTAGAGGGGGATGGAGTGGTAGAGAAGGAAGCATAAGTGGAAAAGGTCTCTGCAAAATGAATCTTTTTTGGGGGAGGAGCCAGTGGGGGGTTGAAATGGGTGCCTTAACACTACTAAGATAGGAGGACCTAAATGTGAGGTGCATAGAGGGATATTTTTATTGATAAGGGGTTAAGGTGTAAGGTAATATGAGAGGAAACCATGTTGAAGGCACTTGGATGGCCATGACCCCCATTTCTACTACTTCCTTCTCTATGGGCATCTCCTCTACCTCTTCCTTAGGAGTGCCTACTAATTATTCCTCTTCTCCTCTTATTTCAATCTCAGGGGTGGATTCTCCCTTAGACTTGACTTATTTTAGGTGAATCTCATCTTAGAGATTCTCAAATTATTCATCTTGGTCTTGATCATACAAGCTCTTAGCTAGCTTATTGATTTCAAACTTGTACTTGGTGAAGGTAGCTTCCTTATCTATAGTCCAATATAATTTAGAGAGTTGGTTCCTCATCTTTTTTGATAACCTCTTAGTTGGTTCATAATTTTATACCTTGGTATAAAAAAACTCCTAAGGCTTAAGGAAATCTTCTATCATTTAAACTAGGTCCACATGATTTTGGGGAACATCCTCTATGGGTTATTTCCTCTCCTCCAAGTAAGGTTAAGGTTGATGCCTAGGAGTGATAGCAGTATTAAATTTGACTATGTATCCTATTAGATCATAGCCCTATTAGTAATTTATCAAATCAAGGTTGAGAGATACTAGTTTAGCCATGAGGAGGCATCTCTAGCACCTTTTCTACAATGTGATGTCATCTCTTGTGAAAGGGACATCATATAATCCCTTTTTATTCCTTCTTGCCTTGTAGATAGAATCCAATACATCAAGTTAGTGAAATAATTTGAGGGCTAGGGTCCTATCAGTTAGTGTGTAAGAAAGTTATAAGGGATCTCCATTGAAACCATGTGCTTAGATGAATGAAAAGTGGGCTCCCCAAAACTAGTTGATGGGAAATCTACTATTCATGAGCCAGGCTTATTGCCAATTTGACATTTTATAGGTGATAGCCTATCATCTAAGGTCTATGATAACTAGATCCATGAACCACTCCAAGAACTCATATAAATCCCTAATATTTAATAGGACATGACTCCATATGGTAATGGGGGTTACCACATTTGGAAAGACCTCTATATTAGAGATGTTGAGCTAGAGGTACTTATAAAATAACTAGGAGCTCTATTAAAAAATCAAGTGTATAAGCAAGGATGGGTACCTAAATGTAATCATATCCAAGAAATTATATAGCTCCATCCTCATGGTGGAGATGATGGATTTGATGAATTCCATATCAAACTCCTATCCCTTCTCAGCCATAGTCATAAGGTAGAGCATGCCTAACTAGAAGTCCTTGACATTATCATCAACATTCATGCCCAATATGAAGGCCAACATGGATAGGGTGTCCTTTAAATGTTGCATGGGAAAGTTAATAGGGGCATGAGCAAAGGAGGCATCTCTATGACCTCCTCTTTTAGGAGAGCTCTAAGGAAGTGCACCTTATTAGAGCCTAGGGAATCTTAGACATTTTAGAGGATTTCAATGTTGTAGACAATGGCCTATGAATTGTACGTAAGCTAGATCATTTATTTGATATTGTCTATACTTATTTTTACCTATAGATGGACCTTACTATTGATCACTCTAGTGTTGGTATTGTATCTCTTTATGCAAAGAGTGATAACCTTGGGGTATGGGTGTAAATACAACATCATGTATTATGCCAATGTTTAGTCCCATATTTTACATCTTAAAGAGCCATACTCTTTCCTACTAATCCTATCCATAATTTGGGCATGTGATCCCTTCCTCAGATTATTGGTATTTTGGGCTAACTCTAGGTCAAAAATGTCATCCATAAAGTCAATTACCAAAGCCCATTCTTTGCATGGTCCCTTGGTTGCATTTATGGTATTTATCAACTTATCCTTTTATTTAATAGGGGATAAAGCATAGTATTTGCTCATGGTGTGCCAAGGAGGAGGATCTCCAAGGCTTCTTGAACTATGGGTTATATTCTTCAAGGGGTGTTTTCCACTCCCAGATGAGGATGTAGAGGCCTCCATATTTATATCTACTCCAATAATATTTATTTATCCCTATCTTAGATGAATAGATTGACAGTCTTTTTCTATCTCATTTGACACGTAAACTCTCTTTTTTCCTTTTCAATTTTCTTTATGATGTCTCCAAAATCACAAAGTGTTAAGTTTTTGGATTAAAATGAGAGAAAGGTAACTTATACGCTAGTTCCACTAGGAAAATTCATCGTAGAAATTTAAAAATTTATGACCTCATAAATGATAAGGGTGGCACACATGATCAAAGAGCCATAAGTGAGAGATTTTATGGAAATAATTGTGTGGAATCATGTACAATGAATCATATAAAATTAATGGTAGGTAATATAGGTAGATAACCATCTTTTATATAATGTTTCAAAGATTTAGGAAGATTATGGGAAGGACACATGGTGATAAAAATAGTCACTTATGCCAATGGAACTTATTTTTTAAAAATAGAAACAATAAAAATAAGGAAAACAAGATGAAGGGAACAGCAACGATGGGAAAGAAACACATGACCAAACAATCAAAGGAAACTAACTAATTATATACAAGGGGAAAGATGGAAAAGTTAGTTGAAATGATTTAAATTGATCCCATTAATGAGAATCTCCAAAGCATTGCCCTCTTAGTCTTCTAATTCAAAATCATTCTCCCTTTTGTTGTTGATAATGTGAAATTCCCCTCTCTAAAGAGAATCAAACTTCACATACCACGTCAGCTTTGTGGCTTGCTAGTAATATTTGAGAACTAAGTCCCCTCATTTAAAATCAAGGTCCAATAACTTCTTATTGAACCATTACTTTACCTATTGTTGATGGACAATATTTACATCACCTACCTATTCCCTTATCTCCTAGAGTTTTAGTAATCAAGAAATCTAAACCTCCATCACTCCATTTTCTTCAATTTCAACTACCTTTAATAACTCTTACATCGAGATCTTTGATGATATGGGCATAATTGATTCCTTCTTGTACACAAGTTTATATGGGAATGTGTTTGGGATCTATTTGGAAGTGATGCAATCGGTCCATAGTGTCATCCTTACATGAAAATTCCACTCCCTCTACTTTTTATCATTCATATTCTTGATTAATCTGATTATAATTTTGTTTGTAGACTCTGCCAACTCATTCCCTTGTAGGTAATAATTAGAGGAAGTATTTAGGAATATGCCAATCTAAAACATAAATTACTAGAAAAAGGCATTTGCATTATCAGAGATGACTATTTTAGGTGGTCTAAACCTCATGAAAATTTATTATAAAAAATCAAAGATTACATTTTCAATTGCCTCCTTTAGTGGGGTTACTTTGGTCCATTGGGTGAATTAGTTAGCGTTCATCAATATCCACTTATAACACACACTAGATGATGGGTTGATCATATTGATAAATTCTAAGCCCCATTATGCAAAGGGCTCATTATTCATGATTGGATTAAGGGGCATAGATGATTTTTTCCTCTTCCTAGTGAAGAATTGACACTTTTAACACTTCTTGACTACTTGGTGGTAGTTTATGAACATGGTTATCCAATAATACCCTACACACATAATCTTTGTCATGGTAGTTTGAGATGATAAGTGACCACTAGGGGGAGAAAAGAGCATATCTTGGAGAATTTTCTCCACTTGGGGCTTATCCACACATCGAACGAGATCTTCATCAAATTTTATTTTGAATAGAATCCCTTGGAATAGCATGTAGCTATATTCTTATAGCCTATAGAAATGGATTTTATATGTAGTGAGGTCATCAAGATACCTATTATTCTACATGAATTAGACTCTATTGGTCACCTAAGACCTATTTGCTTCAAATTGGTTCATTATGAATGATTTAGATGTGTCTTGATTCACCATAATGACATCTGTGCTTTGAACTAAGTACTCACATATTCCCCTCCCTCTGATTATCTTTATCAGCCTAACTTATACATCATATTCTAGGATCTTGGTGATCTAGTTGGCCCTTTTTATATAATCTCACCTTCCATGAAGTACTCATGGACACTAGAGTGTGCCACACATACTATTATCTTGATTCCTACCACCAGGTTCCTAAACTTCTTAAGGCTCTTAATGATGGAGAAGGATTGCCTCTCTATGAGGTTATATTTTATTTCTTACCCATGTAAAGTTCTAGAGTAGAACACAATCAGGTGCTCTTCTCTTCCCTCCTCTTCCTTTTGAGTTAACATAACCACGAGGCTATGCTCACTCCCATAGACATACATGATGAATTCCTTGGAAAAGTTGGGGTTAATGAGTATAGGTGTGGTGGATATTAAAATATTGACTTATTCAAATATATATCTTCTCTCAGGTGTCCATTTGAAAACTTGGTCCTTATTTACCATTAGGGTGATTGGCTTAACCAATCTAGCAAAGTTTGATATGAATTTGCTGATGAAATTGATCTTTTTAAGGAAAGATTGTACCCCTTTCTTGTTCACTAGAAAAGATAGGTCTTTAATGGCCCTTATTATTTTATGGTCAATGGTGATCCCATCTTTGGATATTATGTATCTAAGAATTTTTCCTTGGGGAACACTGAAGACACACTTTTTTGGGTTTAGGGACACCTTAAACTCTTGACAATTTTAGAATACTTTTTCCAAATGGTCAAAGTGGTCTTATTTCCTCTTAGACAATATAGTGAGATCATCTAAGTAGATGAGAATGATATCATTAATTATACCTTTAAAGGCCACATCCATCACTCATTAATATTTTTTCCCACCATTAGAAAGGCCAAAATGCATCTTGCAAACATATGTGAAAGTTCCCCACTTTGTGGTAAAAGTAGTTTTGTGTTGATCGCATTATTTCACCCATACTTGGTTATACTTGAAGAAACCATCCAATAATGAAAATATATCCACTCCTACTACCATTTAGAGTATTTTCTCCATGGATGGGAGAGGGTAATGGTCTTTCAATAACACCTTATTCAAATCTCAAAAAACTACACACAATTAAATTTCTTCACTCTTTTTTCATACAAGGACTAGGTTGGATACCCAAATGCTTGATTTGGTATATGATCTTTGAGTCAATTAGATTCCTTATCTCTTAGTCTATTAAGGACTCAATATTTGGGTTCACTACCCTTTTTTTTATGTAACCAGCTTGGTCTTTTCCATCAAATCTATGGTGTGTTGAATGACCTCTCAGTCATAACCCTTTAGGTCATCATAAGTCTATGTGATGACACCTTTGTATTTGTAACAAAAGGACACTAGCCACTCCTTGTCTCTTTGAGGAACCTCCTTTCAAACCTTCAAATTTATTCCACCCCCAACATCAAGCTTATAATAATCACTTTTATCTACAATAAACTTATTTTTATCCTTATTTTCATCATCATAATAGAAGAGATTTTCTAAGCTGATGAGACCTTTTGGGAGTTTGTTGGTTTTCAATTGTATAATCTAGTCTCTATATGCTTCTTTAATTTTTGGTTAAAGTTTTTCTGTGAACTCATAGGATTTTTTGAGGAATGTTTCAATCTAAGTATCATTTTAAAACATTTTACAACTTTTATTATTATCTAGGATAGTGGGTCTAATGATTATCCATACTAGTTATTCATTTGAGAATAAGTCCATTACTAGGTCAAATTGGGAGCCCATTATTTCCATCCTATTAGCCTCTACATTCATAGTTCTTAAGATGATCTGAATATTAAAGGATTAAAAATATTTGATTATGTCCCATACATGGTGGTAATAAGATCTCATACATGCATTTTTGTGACCACTACCCATCTTACTTATCTTACTACTAATTTAGAATCACCGAATACCCTTATCTAGTTGATGTCCATTCACTCAGTGAGATTGAGGACCTAGACTAGGGCCTCATATTTGGCCTCATTATTTATACAAGTAAACTAAAACTAAAAGGATTGGAAGGTCACTTTTTTAGAGGGGGATATCAGTCAGATACTAGCTCAAGAACTAGTCTTGTATTTTAAACCATCAAAATGTAGCATCTAGAATTCTGACTCATCCTTGAGCTTTTCACTTTGATTTCCCTACTTTTTGATGACCTTAGGATGACCTACTATTCATCATGAATAATATAGTTTCCAAGGCCAATTGTATCAAAGTTTAAAAATGGGTCACTTTAAATGAATTCATTAATCATGGCCTCCTCTTTAGAGATTCTATTGTCAACTACCCCTTCTCCTTCAAGAATTTCAATGTAATACATCTCTATCTTTGAGGAGGTATGTGTTTTTTTTAATTTTTCCATTACATCATACATTATATGCTCTGGGTGAATAGTTTTAGATAACACCTTTAGCTTTGATCCATACTTGGTCCTTAAAATCAAGTGAGACCAGTCCAATGATAGATAACCACTGATCTTGGTGGTGAAATCTCTTGATAAACATATCCCAAAAATGGAAAATATGTCTAGCACTATAAAATATTGTGGAAAAGTGATGCTTAGACAAGAATATAATGTGAGGGGAAAAGCTCAAATGATCCATAGTTTTTAGGCATTGTTCTCATCTAGTTTCATCACCCCCTTATTTAAGGGTTTATATTTCAATTATAGATCCTCAATTATTTGTTTAAGAATAACTATGGTTATCATGATTAAGTAAATCATGGAATTATAGAACAATATCATACCCATAATTAGGTTCAAGTAGAACAGGGTGGGTTTTGTTTTACTAACCCCTTCCTTGGCGTTGATGAATGCAGAGGGTACTTGGGGTTGCACAACCATGATATCTTCCTTCCATTTTTCCTTTATAGGTTTTATAACTAACCTTATTTATGTGGGCTCCTCTTTCTCATCTAGGTCCTCCTTTATTAGAGTTTTTTTTGGGATAGACAAGACATCCTGAAGGGAGACATTAACTGATACCTTCCTTATCTAATCAACCATGTTATACAATTTTAGAGGTGAGACCTTAGGTTATTTTTCCTTTGTGACATCTCACCTCTTTTTGTATATACCATAGGTGGAGGTTATGGCATTGGAGTCTTTTCGAAGGTTACTTTGTGCCTTGTAAAATCCTCAAGGATTTTGACTAGTATTTTTTTGGAGCATGTACAGTAGTCTGATGAAACCTATAAAGCTTTATACATCAACACTTTTTTAGAAAATATTGTGTCTTTACCTTCTATCCATGAAAAAAGTGCATGATATAAGGTTATTTCTTCTTCTTTCTCTAGGGACATACCCTACATTTGTGTCATTAGCATGGTATCTTTGACTCTTAGAGAGTGGTATGTATAGGTTGATTTTGTTACACTCCCTTGTCATCTTTGTTCAATGACATTCTATTGTAAGTTACCCCTTGAAAAATTTTGGGGTATATGGGGTTCATTACATGGGAATCACCATGAGTTGAAATCATCTAGCAAGTTATTATGGCTGGCCACTAACTCATTGTTCACACTTGGAAATACTGTGTGTAAAGAGTTTGGGACCACAACCATTGATTTCATTAAAAAAATTATTATTTGGTGATTTGTAGCTTGGTGGTTTGGTTTTTATCTTTCTTAGTATTGATTTTATTAGTAAAGTGGTCTTTTATTTTGGTAGTTGTTGTAAGAAGGTATTAGAGCAATGAACTATTGCCTCTTTAGATTGATTATCTAATTACAGAATTTTCTCAAAATGTTCTTCATATCATTCATTTTAACTAATAATAAAAATGTAGAAGATGTTCTCACTTGAGTGGGAAGGTACACATACATGGAATGGGGTAGGTTTATTGAGGTGCTCATGATTTATTATAGTTGAGGTATATATATCTTATGTAACACCAACATTAATGGCTAAGGAGGGAGTCTTCCTACATCTATTAGGTTGTTTTTGTTCCTTACCATGATGTCGTATGCATCTGACAATGTTTAGCCATTGAGAAATTAGATCATGATCATAATATCTAAATTGAGGGTTTTGAGATAAAACATAATCACCATGCTTATGGGTTGTTGATTTGCTAATGGGATCCTTTGCCAAGTCTTTTTAAATATGGTATTAAAATTAACCATATCCTTTTATGGGGACCTCTTGATGATTATCAACTATTGTAAGAGGGATGATCGATTTGCCTTCTCATTAAAACACTTGAAGAACTTGCTACTTAGGTCATCCTAGGTTCTGATTGAGTTGGTTGGTAAATATTGGTACCATTCTACATGTTAATGTAGTATGTAGTACACACATTAGCCTTAGGGGTACATTTTATGTGTTGACATAGTGCACATTATACACATTAGCCACATCTTGGATGTGTTTAATCACCATCTTGAAGTCTTATCCTAAAAATTTGGGAAGCACCTTCAAAGCATTGGTAGGGATTATATCCCATATGGCTAGGGGTGTCAAAAAGATAAGCAGGATGCCACTGTTCCACAACATAAAGTTCCTTGGTGGGCCTAGATGTACCATTCTTTTTTGTTACACAATAAAAGACCCTAAGGCTCTTTCGTGAGAAGGGGCTCCCAAAGGTGAAGTTAGTATATTTATATTATTTGTATTTTGTGATCTTTTTATGGGCTTATGGATCATAAACTCAAGCTTCTAGTTGATTAGACTAGTAGATAGTATCCCATCAAGCATGCCAAAAAATAAAACTATTGACACCTAAAACTTTCACTTTGGGTCTAATAGCTTTTACATGAATTTTTATATATGTGCAACTGATTGAAATATATAGAGTAACCTATTGGATTTTAAAATCTAAATCTTCATTCTAATTTGGGGGTGAAAAGGGGTATAATACAAGAAACTAATAACATGAAAAAATAATCTAGTCTAAGGTGATACATAGAAAGGTTTAAAACATTTATCAATACTTGTATAAAATAACATAAACCTTTATCACTATAGACCATAAAGGATCCTGAATCATGAATTAAGATCTATAATGTGAAAAAGATCTACGCTATAAAATCAAGATAATAGAAATAGAAAACAAAGACAATTTTTGCTCTAAATTAACACAAAGGATCACATCCTCTTCATTGATAGATGGAGAATAGATTATATAAGGTTGTAACTAGCACATACAAAGTGATCACTAACATATGTGAGGTGCACCTACTAAGGTTTTAGAATAAAATAATGTTAACTTCTACTATTCTAGTCTATTAAAATGGCTATAAAAATGAGAATGTAGAAAACAAAATGATCGCTAGTGCCTTCCAACAGGGAAGAACTATGATTAAATAAGCCAAGTAAATGTCAGGGGGAGAGACACCTAGAGATTCCCTCTCCTACCTATGATGGTGACATTGTAACTAAAAGTATGTCTTGAGCTTATGAGTTTATTTGTCCTCTAGATCTTGGATATAACACAACTACATCATTTTATTATGACCACTATACTTGGGAGAAGTGGGGTGACACCACATGTATTCTCCTAGAGATGTCTCCCCTATACTTTAATAAAAAAAAATTATTCTCTCAAGAAATAAAATATCATCTTGAAAAGAGGGACCACATCATCATCTAATGGATCTCCATTACATATCACCAACCCAACACTACTCTTGGGCAAGCATGGAGGTGACATGCATCAAACTCACACTCTACCCAAGTAGGAAAAAAGTCTCCTCAATTCATATGATCATTGTGCTTCCAAGTGTGAAAAGTGGATGAAGGCTAGGACTTAGGCAAAATTTGAGGAACACGACTTGAAAAGGATAGGGATCGAAAAGGGATCCATCAAAAGGTTCTAAGGAACTATGTATCTACTAAGTGAGCTTGAAGAAGAAAGTGAACTACTTCAAAATAAAAATGTGGATTACTGATCCACACAATGCCAACCAATTGTTTACTTTCTTGAGATATGATAGTGCCAAATTGAATATGTTAGTTGTATACATGGGCAACTCCCTATACAATCATGTTGACCTTATGAAAACACTAAAGGAATATAATTCCTTGAATTTGGTTTTCATCAGGTAGGAATAGGTAAAGGAATGGCTACAATCTATTGGGACTTTAATCCTGAAGTATTAGGCATATGAGGCCCAACTCCTCCAAATTTTTCATGAGTGTAAATTATCCATAGTAAAGTATGCCACTGATAAATTTATTAGTAGGATCAGTTTTGAAAAACTTATTCAAGAAGTAGAGGATGACTTCAAGTAAAGCCTACAAGGCTTAACACTTGAAGAGATAGAGTTATAATTAAGTTAGGCCCAACAAAAGGTAACTAAGGTCAAAAATTTTAAGATTAAATTTTAGATAACCAAAGATGAGCATGCAAGGCTCCTTGGGCAAGTTAGAATAACTCATCGACCACCATTGCTAAATTTGAATATTATATGATAGTAGCATGACATGTCACATAAAGTTTATAAGGAGATTGAAGTGAAGAAAAATAAGATTTATAGTGATGCATCAAAATCTATAATTTCTACCTTAATGACCATGCCAACCAAGGTTCATGCATCACTTCATATGACTAAGCCTTGATATGCTAATATTTTATGCATGTACAATTTTTTAACAATAGATATATTTAGAATTTATTTATAGTTTGAGCCTTTCATTATAAAAGTTGACTCTATATTTTTTACACATGCACACATTGCATGGTTTTGGAAATGTCAACTTATTTAATTAGTAATTATAATTTTAATCTTAAATGTTTATTGACCATAATTAGAACAACATGTTCTAACTACCACATGAAATGACCTTACATGGACTTGGAGGATGAGGTGACCCCTTCCCCAAGTCTATATATATATTTGTAACCCAATTTATATTTTTTGTCAAATAATTTTGAATATAGAGTAACAAAGACATTTTGATTATCAACAAAGTGTTTAATTATTTTCTTTCCAAATTATGTGCAATTAGTTGTTATTTCCATGGTTGTGTGTTTTGATAATATTTAGTGTGCAATAGCTGAGAATAGATTCTTGATTGTTTTGATTAATGTGCTGATCTATAGATGTGTAAAAAATATTGAAGGATTAGTTAATATATTGATTATAATAGTTAATTTCAAATTGAATCATATTTTTGAATTTTTACAAGTGCTTTCTTAGGTGTAGCTTTCTATGTGTGCAATAGTTGCCTTAGATAATTCATTATCCCAAGCCATAATCTCTTGATTAAGGATGTGAAATAGCTACCCTAAAATGAGAAACCTTTTTCGAAGGCTTGTGAATTTCCTACATATTTATTTCTATATACTTATTATCCATGTATGATTGTATGTGTGCAATTGATGCTAGCAATAGACATAGGTTTTGAATGCACAGGTCTATTTAGAAACCAACTAGGGTAGTAATTTTTGAGAACTACAGAATCTTATTTTATACCTTACCCTAAACTCATTTTTTGAATTTGTTTTAAATATCTACCCACTTTATTTTATCAACCATAAACCTATCGAACTCATTTATATATTTACTACCCCTATTATAACCACACCTCCATCCAAAAACCTTGTCGACAACCTACATGCCCTACCCACTAATTCATCAATAGGTTGAAATCAACTGCATACCTAAAACTCATGACTTAGAGTGTATTTTATCTATATTTATATCCTAAAACACTATAGGATACCTAGTTATATATAGTGTGTGCATAAAACCCACACCAACAGTTCCCTTACATGAGTAAAAATAGTATTCCATAAAACTATGTTTTCAGGGTGTTTGACAATTTTTATGTGTATTAGTAAGCAAGAAGTTTTTGAGCTATTTTCCCTAATATAGAATATTAAAAATAATTGTATGATGTTTTATACATTCCATGGGATATAATTAATTATTTTATATTTTTTTAAAGTGCATAGGTAGTTGCTAAGAATCAAATATTCTTGATTGTACTTTGGTAAGTGGTCATGTTGTAAGAGGTTGTTTGATGACTATTGGCCTCTTTAGTGAATAAAAATAGATATGGTGATGAAAATGAGATCATAAATTATCTATATATATGATTTTTTCTTATGGTTATGTGGAAATAATGGTTGTTTACTTTAGATGTGTGAAACAAAATTTCTAGGTGTATGAAGGCCTAATGGTGAGTAAGCCTATTGGCATGGTTAAAGTGGTGAGTTAGAATAAAAAGTGGAATGGAGATATGTTTATATGATAATGTGTATATTTTATAATTGTTTCAAGTGTTTGTGGAGGCTAAAAGTGCTCCAAGTGTAACATGTACTTGAGACAAACTTAATTTCATTAGGTCTCCTTTAGGCCTAATGGAGATTTTGGCCCTTAAGGGTTATGGCTGACCTATAAACTGATGGTATATTGTGTTAAAATTTTATGAGGTCTTGTTTAAATATTTATCCAAGTGTTTTAATATTTTTGGTCTTCCAAGATAGGTAAGATCAAGTGTTTAGTATAAAAGCAAGGCCTAATTGGCCTATTTGAGCTAGTAAGAGGAGTGTGGAAATAAGTGAAGGAAAGAGATATTGAAAGAGTATTAGTAGGTCATTGAGGACCATTATAATAATAAATAAACCATGATTATCATATAAAAAATATTTTATAAGTGGATCATAAGGTCAATGGACCTAATGAGCCCAAAAGAGTCATATTAAGGGAGTGAGCCTAGAAGGTTGTTTGAGAGGAGTATAAGGATAAGGAGAGATGAATGAGTGGATTAATGATTAAGATATCATAATAAATACATCATAATAGTTTTATAGGTGTATGAAAAATATTGGAATGTAGATAGATAAGAGAAATATCTAAAGAAGAAGTCACCATCAGTTGAGAGAGCAACAAGGTGTCTTAAGGTAATCAAGATTGTCTTGGATGGTTTAGTGCTCAATAAATAAGGTATTTAGAGATGAATTAAAGTTTGGAAATTTCAAAAGTGTCCTTGAAGAGGCTTAATTAGTTCCAAGTAACTTATTGGGTTGTATCTACCTTACAAGTTGGTGATTTCTAAAGACTAGTTGAGTGGGTGCTTGACCAAGTAGGGGTCAGATCTCCTTGTGGGTTTATCGCCTCACTAAATTAAGTTTCATTTATAATAGAATATTAGTCCAAGTGGTGTGAAAATGGGTTTTATACCACATTAGGGTTTCCCACATAGTTATGTTGTTCATGTGTTCATATCTTACTTCTTGTCTATGTGATTACTTCTCTATGTATTTCTTATTTACTAGATTGATTGAATGGTTAATAAATGAAGTATGGGTTTGAATGAAATATTTTCACATTGATTCACTGCCCCCCCCTGGTGGTTGTTATTTAAATAAATTATATATAAAATATGATTTCCAACCAGGTGGTATGGATGGAAGGAAGTTGAAATGTTACTTTTCAAGTGTGTGGGGCCTTTTATGGTAAATGAAGGATTTTTGAATCTTAGAACAACCCCATTTTTACCTATAATACTACCTTATTATGACTTGTAATGGATATTATACCCTTTATAATTATTAATTTTAATTTTACACCTTTTCCAAAGGCTTCTAACTACAAGGTTAACTTATATAACATGTTTGAATGGAATTTTGATGACCTTAGGGATTCATTGGGGTTTGAAACATTCTTTGAAAAAAACCATAGAATATAGATTTAGATATACCACTAGACCTATTTTAAAGATTAAAAAATGATTTATAAATGTCTTACACCTTTCTAACAAGGACTATCCCATAAGAATTATCTAAAACAAGAAGAAATATAATAAGAACATGAAACCTCAATCTTTCCAAATACCTTAATTTATGATAAAGTAAATTAACTTTATCAAATATTATATATGCCAATTTTAGGATCCAAATTACACTTAATATCATTCCAATAACCCAAATACAACTCATGATATCCTAACACATCATCCAATGACTCAAAACATTCTATCACATAATGGCTACTAAGCAACCCCTAGTGCACACAATGAAAACTTAAACAATTCTAAAAGGCTTAATTAACCATTTGAAGATCATGAAAAGATTTAGGAAGCCTCATGAAATATTTAATGGGGTGTTATGATAAAGTTTATAAATATAGGGGTTGATAATTAGACTAGGAGGCCAAATTATCAACAATAAGCTAGCACCACAAGAAGTTGTGAATGAATATTTTAAAGCTCTCACCAAGATAACAAGTTTGATCAGCCATCACAAAGAGGATAAAGTGGATTATGGGGAATATATGATGAGTATGATGTTATTAAATATTATCAAGAGAAAAATATGATATCTATCCAAGAAAAAAGTGATATTGAGGATTGCATTGATGATATGGATAACATTTTTCTTCAAAATGATAGTTCTCCAAGTGAAGGTTTTCAAGAGATCAAAAAGGAGTAGCTTATTGATGAAATAAGATTTATATTATTCAAACCAAGGATCCTAGCTTGGGATGAGTTTGAATTTTTCCTTGACTCACATAGTCAACTCATGGACATGGGAATGAAGCTAAAAGGTTTGATTTATGGTCATGGAGATCTTGAGAGCATGCCAATCATGTTGGCAAGAAATAAGCATGAATCTTCCAATACTATACTCAAAGGGAAGATTATATCACAACATGTAACATCTCATGAGGAAAATGATCTAATAAGATTTCCATTTTAAATTGTAGGATAAAGGTATGCAAGTTAGTTGTGCACAGTAGTCTTTACTTTATTTTCCCTAAGTACCTTGACACAAGTGTTTGTTATCTAGTTTGTTTGCTTTATGTGTTTCTTGTGTTTTGTGTGTGTTTGGAGGTTAATTCAGTTGTATTATCTTGGTAAAATTTAATTTAGGTCTTATTTTTGAGTTCAAGTGACTCCATTTCCCAATAGATGGACTGGAAACCAGTCAAGTATGCTTAGAAAGTAAACATCCTCAGGAAACTACCAAAGATGTTAGCCAAATTTTGTCTAGCATAGGATAGGGTCACAATTTTTTCCCTTTTCAATGCTTATTATAATATTTTAAGGTAATTTTTGTAATCTTAAGGTAGGATCCATTTTTATCCTATGCTTGTGTGAGTCACCTCGTGTTATGTTTCAAGATTATTTAAGAAGTGTTAGGGGTTTAAGGTATCTTGTCAAGTCATAAGTCATGTGTTAGGGTTATGTCACACTTTATATAGTCTAATTAATCTCCCAAATATGCTTTATGTTATATTCAAGGTCAGTAAGTCATGTTTCACATTCATCTATATGTCAGTTGGATGTGTAAATTGTAAAAAAGTCACTTCAAGATCCCAAAAAATGTTAAAATCACATAAAGAGGTATTCTAAAATGACTTATGAAGAGTTATATAGTGTTAATACTGGAAGGAAATGATATAAGTCATTTTTAAAGGTTGAGAATCAGTTATAATTGATTTTTGATGCTTAAGAGAGGCTTAATCTTAACTTGTACAGACCAAGAAGACTTATTTTCAAGTGAAAATGATTTAAGAGTGTTTCTTCAACTTCCTTAGGAAAATACATGATTTGTATATAGTTACAAGTATATAGAATGCACAAACCTCTCTCTCACACACACATCACTCCCTTGGCAAACTCATAAAGGTAAAATTCACATGCTCATTTTGTACAACATAAGGAGATTTAGGACCTAGTAATTTTACCAAATGAGGGGGTACTAATGTCATTAAAATACATGTCCATAGTTTTTATATCAGTGCTTTCTCCTTTTTGAACAATCATTAAGAAGGGAGGGTGGTCTAAAACTGCTTATAAACCCTATAAGCTCAATTTCTAGCACTTTTAGATTGATAACAAGAGAATAAATGAAATGGGTGATCCAATGAGGTCTTATATATATATATATATATATAATATCCATTTCAAAATTTTATCCAATATTTACTTTGTATATGTGGCCCTCTGAGGAGGCAAGATCTCCATGTGTGTTGAAGTGTATGCCTTACTAAAGTTACAAGCAATTTTATTAAAGTTATTATGAGGTTTTCATGTGTGGATGGTTTTAAATAATAAATTTATGGTATATTAAATCCTTAGAAATTATTTATCATTC
Organism: Torreya grandis; assembly: GCA_037957365.1. Lineage (NCBI taxonomy): Eukaryota > Viridiplantae > Streptophyta > Pinopsida > Cupressales > Taxaceae > Torreya > Torreya grandis. The sequence continues at coordinate 207,960 of JARHVA010003532.1, read as the reverse complement.
CTCAAGAGCCCTGACATTGAGGCTTTGCACCAATGATGATCACAATATATATACACAGGTTTGTTAAACTCTCCTAAAAGAAAGATCCGAATTATGAAATTTGATGGAAAATTTAGAATCCCTAAAACACATAAATAGGCTATTAAAGTGAAAATATCAATCTAATTGGCACTATAAAATGATAAAACTAGTTTTAAGAAAGGCTTAAACATGGAGCCTAATAGTATAAGGCCTAAATATTGAAGATGAGGGTTTGTATTCAAAGATAATGTGAATGGATGGATAGTAGTTTGATGAGAAATTCATTCATGATATACATACTAAATAACTCTATACTTTTGGAAGCCTTCTCATTACTAACTTACTAAGACAAAATGACTGCACTTCTAGACCATGGACTATGTACAGGCCTTGCAACATAGAGGTGAGGAAAAATGGTGATAAACATGAATTGAAAGTGTGGTTGGAGGGTAAAAATCTTTGTACAAGTTATGAGACACTATATATATTTTTTTAGTTCCAAATTTATTCTATATACATTTTCATGAGGGCTTGAAATGTTAAAAGGAAGACCTACATATCTCCTTTTCATATAGATAACTATAACTCTTGCATTAAAAATGTGGTATCAAGGACTAGATTAAATGTATAAAAGCATGGTAAAATAATGAGTTATATAAAATTATTTGGAGAATCCTCTTCAATTACAATAAACCAATCTTGATGCCATAGTCACATAGACCTTGAAATAAGTGCCTGCAGGCTTGCTTGAGTGACTCAAGTTGGTTTCCAAACTTGGGAAGAAGGTGCCTATTTAGTTTGGAAGATAAATAGGTATAGAATTTATAAAAATAAATAGTTAGGTTTTAAACCTATGAGAACATCACCTAATATCATTAGAGTGACAATGAGAAAGGTGATTAGAAATAAGGAAGAGAAGCACTTATAATCAAGTAGGATTTTGCTTGATGCATACTCAATAAGAGAAGTACGGTACTCAATTTTCAAAAGGTTTTATGGAAATAAAAAGGTACCATGATGAAAATCAAGTATTCATAGACCTATTTAGATTCCCCATATAACTCACCCCTCCACTGAAGGCAAGGAATCCAAAAGAACACTTACAATAGTGCCTACATGTTATGTTACTAACTATATATAGTGTGTTAAATAAGTCAGATGGCTTTCTCAAATCCAATGTAAGTGATCAAGGGGTATTGATAATATTTTAATAACTTCAATGGAAAATTATATGAGGTTTTAAACCCTTCAACAATGATAAATAGCTCAAACAAAAGATTTTAGTGTTAGATTTGGTAGTTTGCCTATAAACCCTAGTATGGGCTAATGAAGGTTGCAAGAGTCCTAATGAAGAAGAAATGTGAAAATTACTACTAAAATAGATCATAATGGGTGATAAAGACCTAAATATATCATTTTAAACTTTAAACAAACTCCAAAATAGCATTTTCAAGCCTAATTTCTCTTCTAAACCTCACCAAACTCAGTTTGCCAGCTTGAGAGGAGGTTTGAGATGCTCACATCTCACATGAAGGGCTTCATGGTTTAAAAATTTATTATTGGTAGTTATCAATGATTATTACCTCCAATTTTTAGGCATTGGATCTCAAGTAAATGGCCTCATATTTATGAATCATTGCTAAGAGTGCAAGGCACTCACAAGCTACCAAGAAGGATTTAAATGAAATAATGGGAGAAACGTTAGATCAGATGGTTTATAATAGAATTTTTTGAACTTGAAATGACATAATAAAACTTCATGAATTTCTTGAGAAATTTTTCAAACCCTTCTTTGGCACATGTGAAAAAACTTTATATAGAATTGACCAAAATGCATGGTTCTAGGCTCATTTGTGAAGAAATAGGGTATGGAATTATATAAAAAAAACAAGTAAAAAGGAATTTTAATCCTAGGAAGAGGTATCATAATCCTATACATAACTTATTAGGTCTTTTAAGTAAATATTTTATCCATTTGAGTCCCCAAGATGGGTCAAAGGAGAAAATACATTATTTGCTAGCTAAGAAGCCTAGCTATAGGCCTATTGAGTGTTCTTGGAATGTTTTATGTCAACATATCAAATTGTCCCATAGTGGTAAAAAAATTACCAGATAATTATCAGGTTTTTTAATTTTAAAATTTCATGAAAACCCACTTAAAATGCCTCTCAAGCCTGTTGAAGTGCCTAGACTAGGGTTTTGGCCATTTCATGGTTCACCCATCCATACAAGGTCTTAGGTCTTGAAATTTGGCATGGATCATGGTTATGGGATGGAAAAAGTGAATATATAACTTATTTTTAGTTTCACATGTGTGGGGTAATATTAGATCCAAAACTCAATCTGTAGGCTTAAAGGCCTAATTAGAGCGAGAAAATAGGTGAATAAATGTAATTCGACTCAAATTTGGGACATGAAATTTGGCATGGATATATAAGGGAATACTGGGTACTCAAAAATATATTTATGTTTCCCATTTAATCCATAAATTTTTCCACATAAGAAGTTTTTTGTGTTTTCAAGGCTATAAGGAATGGAAGGTAAGTGAGATCTTAAGGAGCAAAATGAGGTCTTGGTTAGTGTTTGATGGATCCCAATGTGTTGTTTTAGGTCTATTAAGACTGATAGATTCTATTCATGGTGAATAATTATATTTATTATTATAAATTCAAGATTTGATCCATTTCGACTAGATAGGCATAGTAAGGCAATTTGTTCTTCAAGACACCTAAGAAGTGTAATCACCATTGAGATGTTATTGTGGAGAAATTTTAAACCAATTAAAGGTATAAAAGGGTATATCAAGAGAAAATTCAATATGAATTGATGATGAAGAGTTCCACTTATCACCTCACAAGCCAAGAGAAGGGCAGTTTTAAAGAACAAGATCAAGGTATCAAAAAATTAGAGAAAACTCCATGCCATTTGGAAGAATATGAATATTAAAAGAATAAACACATGTACCTATATATCTCATGATAAAATTTCATAACTCTTTCTTTATTATAAATCCTTATATACATTTGTCAATTCCTCTCTTATACAACCCTTTCTCTCTCTATTCTCTTCTTTCTCTATAAATATAGCCTTGTTGGGTTTTATATGGATCTTTTTGTTGAGTATAGTGAATCCTTGCTTAAATTAACACTTATACTATGAATTGGAACAATGAATGAAGTTTATTATTACCTCCTCACATGCTTGCAACTAGTGTAATAGTGTGACGGTTGATGAATGTTAGTAGTAGTCATTTTACTCTCTCTCATTTGTACTTTCCCACCTATTTACAAATGGATTATCTTCTTGTAGGTCACATGGTGATTTTGATGTATTTTTGCATAGATTTAAAGTGGATTTTTAGTCACTAATGATTTTTTATAACTTTTTACTAACTCTCTCATTTAATGCATTCTCAAAGACCTCCATATTGAAGTATTCATGCTTGAAAGTCCTTGTTTTGAGAAGTGTAATAAGATTCAAGCCTAATATTTATTCTTAGGTGCATGATAGTCAAGTGGATGGTGTTGTTTCAATGTTTCACCTCCTTTTATATGTTTATTTTATGTCTTTTCTCTCCTTTTTCCTTGTCAAGCAAGCAACTAGTAGTAGTAAACCTAACTTATACATCAATGGGAGATAAGCATATAACATGGAGGTTTTATCCACTAACTATCACCCAAATTATAGGACCAATTGCATTACATATATCAATTTAAGAAGGATTGAATCACCCTCTCAAGGGTGAAAATTTGAAATATAAAAATTAAATCTATACATTATTACACATTGAATAAATCTTCCTTATTCTTCTCAAATTGTGAATCTATCACTAGGGGCAATCACAATTCCAGTTTGAATCACACTAAATATAATACAAATGAATAATTTTAAATTATCAAAATCAAAATCATTAGCTTCATACATATAGTGGAGGAGAATAATTTCATAATCATACTACATTGGAGAACTACATATGGCTTCATTTCCATCCTCAAAGTATAGGATACATAGGAATCAATCAAAAATAAAATGGGGATGATTGGGATTAGCTCATTGAATTATAATTTCTTGGTTTGTTCCTGTTTCTAAGCCTGATAACACACATATGGTTTTACATAAAAGAATATTGATTTTTGAATCTATACGCATCAAGGTTTTAGATTATAAACATAGAGTAATCAAAGATACGTAAAGGTTAATTTACAGTCATAGTCAGATGGTCACCTAGAAAATATATTGACCAATAGGTATGTATTGACCAATGATACTAACCTAATATGGTGGACCTAACCATACATAGATATAGTTTCATATAATTGTTTAATATTGATTTTCACTTGTAGAATATAGTCATAGTCAGATGGTTTTTTTACATATTTTTAACAACCAATAGGTATGTATTGACTAATGATACTAACCTAATATGTTGGACCTAACCATACATAGATATAGTTTCATATAATTGTTTAATATTGATTTTCACTTGTAGAATATAGTCATAGTCAGATGGTCACCTGGAAAATATATTTATTCATCTTATTATTTACTTACTATATTTATCATATGCCATGTATCAAATATGATCAATCAATATCAATATTTTACATTAATATGTATGCTTAGATGCCATATCTTAATATTCAAATCATATTTCAAAGTTTTATCTTAATTATATTAAATAATCCACCTTAATATAAATTATGGTATAACATATTGGTGAGCTTGTACACATATAAAATGTTGAAAAATCCTAGTTTCCCATAGGGTTTCATCCCTCCAAGGTCTCATATGTTTTACCTTAAGGTTTCAAAATGTCAATTTTATTTTCATACACAAAAAGAGTTTTTTAAAAAAAATATCATAAGGAATCATGATCTGATTTTTATTTCCATACACATAATATTTTCACCTTTGGTCCTATATCCTCATTAGAGTTTCATCCTTCTAGGGTTTCATGTTTCAAATCCTTAGGGTTTTGTTTTTAGAATTGATTCTTACTCATTTTTGTTCCCTTTGATTTTGAAAGTTATTTTTCCACTTGTACCCATCATTATTATAGATTTTTGTGTGATTTATATACTTAAATTTCCCAAAATCCTAACCATTATCCTATGGATTATTATATTATTCTTTCCACCTTTCCCCAGGATGGTGGTAATTACTTCTACATAAGTCCATGTTACTACTATCCCATAAGGTAAGGGGCACCTAAAGGATAACCAAGACATGATAAACATCATATATAAAATTATTTTTCAATGGAATATACAATCTCTTAATATTTATATTGATTATCAAATTCAAAATATTCAAACACTTGGTGTCAAAATTGTTTCTATAAAAATAGACAAAAATATAATTGAACATTGTTTTGGATTTATATATTTACAAAATATAAGATATAGAGGACATGTATTAGGGAAATATGAACACCAAAAATTTTATCCCATAAAAAAATCAATTCAAAAATGACAATGGGATCTTCGGTACATAGTAGGTTCATAAACTAATAATTAAAAAACACATCCTACTTTCATAAAATCAACATAATAAGCTTATGCCAATTCTCATAAAAATCATATGTCTATAACTTTAAAATATTAATCTATTTAGGACATATCCATCAAGAGAAAATTAAAAAATAATGTAGTTATCAAGTACATAGTGGGCTAATATTATGAATAATTTATCAAAAATATGATATGACACAAGCTCATCAAACACATTATGATTGATGCAAAATCAATATAAAATATTTGTACCATATCACTCTTTTATACATTATAGATAAAAATTAAATATCTAAAAATATAATATCACATCATTACTAAATCCTATCAAGGAATATGGTCACCTCATTGCACAATTTCAATGGAGTTGATAATAGGACCAAATAAGGTACATTACCTATTTTAAGTCACACTTCATGATACACATTACAACTTATTATTGGCCCAACCTTGGATACATACCATGAACACAATACACTATACATTACATGTGTGTGTTACATCTAAACATTTTGACATTATATACATTTCAAGTATATAATGATCCTTTAAAGTATCATAGTTCATCATTACCTAAGGTATCACATAAAAAATAAACAAATATTAAAGTCCAAGTAGTATCACAATCTGCTAGTCAATTCAAAGTGTTAGCTCTACCAAAGTGTAGTTTTAAAAATTAACATCACCTCCTTATATGCTACAAAATTATTTACTTTAGTGAAACATTATCACACTCTTTCCTTCTCAAGGGATCAAATGAAATGAACCTAGACCAAATAATTATAATGATAATGCACATTGTGATTATCATTAGATTGAAATAAATTCATCAAATAAATGCTTTAAAATGAGACACAAAATAGAAGATCTTGTGGAAAATAATATTATTCATATTGGAACACCTTCAAGAGAGCTAAGACTAAAATCAGATGATAATAATAATTTATAACTTATCATGATTAGTACAACTAGGATACTTATTTATTAGCAAATTAAGCATGATAAGAATAAATAATATCATGTAGCAGATACTCAAATTATAAATATATATTCATATTTAGATCCCTATATACATACAACTTTATAATAGATATTTTTAAAATGGTACCAATACAATAAGAGATTATTACCACCACATATAGGACCTATGGATGAGATCGTTTAGTGAGTAGTAACACATATCACTATAAATACATTCTTCATGATTATTTATTGGATCATTATTTATTATCCTTGTATCTTTCACATATGAATTTGCATTAAAAATTAATTTATCTCTTAGCTCTTTTTTCACTTTGATCTTACCTTTCAATTTTTATTTTTTATCCTATAATTATTCTAGTGCATATCCTTTGTGGCTTTAATTGAGCTTACATGATCATTACCATCCATGTCTACAAATTACATGATTAAATGTTGATTATTTCCCACTAGGTGAATTATGATCTTTATATACATATATAATATTTATCTACATTATTTCAATTCACATATACATTTGGGGTGTATGGATTGATTTCACTTTCTCCACATATATATGCTATCCCAACTAGTGCACATTCTTCCTAGACACAATTTTAAAAAATTTACATCCCTCATATTCTTTTATTTTTAGAACCATTCCACTTCTCCATGATTTTCCAAATCTCAAATATTCAAAAAATAAAAAAAATCAAATATTAATACAGTGTAAAAATATTTAAAATATTAAAAAAAATAAAAAATCGAAACATGAGAATGAAAATATTTAGAGATCACACTATTTACATATGTTATTGATCACATGTTTGGTAGATGGATTATTATTTTCATACACATGTATTTCAAATTATATGATTGATCTACATGACATATATGTTACAAATAGAAATAAATATGTTGGACTTTCCTCTACCTATTTTCCATGTTGATATTGGGGGCAACTTGTTCCATAAATATCACTCTTTTTACATGTTATATCTATCTATGACCTTTGTAGCATGTTGAGCTACCTATATTTTTTACACATCTTTATAGTTACTTATATTTTACATAATGTTACATATATATACTATTATATTATGATGTGAAATTTATACATATGGATGGTGTAGATTAGTCCCTTATTTTATGCTCTATTGATTTTTTTACTCTTTTACATCATGTGATACTTTTTTTCTTTTATATTATTTGTGGCCCTTTGGTATTATTTTCAACCTCTTTATGTACCTTGTGATCAGTTCTTGGCCTTGTTTTATATAAGATCATTTATGTCCCTTGTTTGAATTATTTTTATACCCCTTTGCATGTGGTTGATATCCTTGTTTGTTATGACATCTTTATGTACCTTGTATACACCGCTTATCCTTATTTGTTGATCTTGTTGAAATTGAGTGGTGTCATGATTCACATCAAACACTTTTATTGTGTTTTCTTATTCAATGATCCTATTATTGTTTTATTCATTAATACATCTATATAGACATGAGACCCTACCTACAGATGTTAAATGCATGACTTAATTGATATAAGCATTACTATAATGACATATTAGCCACATGTTCAAATGATATTACATGATGTTATCTTCATGAATGACATGATAAAATCAAATATTATATTGAGATGAATAACTTACAACATACATCCCTCATCTTAAAAGTGAGGCATTGCAGTGGGCTTGTTATAGAGACTAGAGTATAAAATTATATCATAATATAAATTTCATAGATTAAAAATGGTTCAAATGTCATATGGTTAAGATACATGATACATATGGTCACATTGATATATATTATGAGGGAATATTTTATGCATATGTACTCACTTTATAGAACTTGAGCATATATTCCTAAATGTTTTAGTGCATATGCATAAAATTTACATGAAAAAGAATTTTTAGTTTCCGCATATGCATACATTTGAGATTCAAGTTCTCAAATTAAGCATATAGATGCATATCACTCTATATAAGTTTGTATAAATTCATGGGGAATGATACTCATTAATGCATATATATACATAATTTTTAAATTATTGAGGCATGATACTAGGTTCTACACACATACACAATAGATAATTTATAGTTAAATGAAAAATGTTTCTCATTCCACTTCACACTTATGAGATATTTATTCATGATTGGGGGCATTAACATTGTTCATTATCTTTTGATCATTCATTTTATATTTACATTGATTGAAATTAAATAAAAAAATAGCACTCATAATGGGATCCTAAACATCATACATTCCATTTAGATCACATTTTTTATTTACATGTAAAAAACTTGAATGAAACTATTAATTTAAATATATAAGACATATATAGTCATTTATTTATTTATTTTATTTGACTAAAATTGGCCTTATGATTATCTCTTTATATGTGTAGTTATTTGGGTTAGTACATTACACACTTTCTACCACATTCATTAGGATTTGGGCATGTTGTCCCAACTCAATATATTTAATAGTTACATAAATTTAAGGCACAATCACCTCAAATCTCAACGTGATTCAACAAAAAAACATAATTTTATTTGATTCTTCAACAAGAAAGCATCATCTCTAATTATTTACAATGGAAACATGTTTTTCACCAAAATACAGGTGTGATATAACCTTTATACTTATAAAATTTAAAAAACTCACTTTAAGATTGCAATTATGAAACTATAGACATTGAATACACATCATTACAGGTTTTTTTTATTGAGTGACCAAAATAATTGGAGCTTCATACAAAACACAAAGTGTGTCATATAAACTCAAGAACATTTTATCCTTTCAATCTATAAATTCAATTAATATAATAAAATGGGTTAATTTGTAGATACTAATATATGGTCTTTGGTACTTGATGATGAAAATATTGACACACATTTACCAGGTATAACTTGAACACTTGAAAAAGGTTATAATCCATGATTATCTCATACTCACATGTTATATTATTAGTAATCCCTATAGTTATATTATTAGATACTGACAAGAACCTCAATGTTTATTTAAAATCTACTAAATATCTACATAGACATATCTAGACTCTTAGATTATTTTATCTATACACATGTGGGTTCTACCAAATTAAGTATCATCAATCAATACTTACATGTTATGGATATTATTGACCTAATCCAAACAACAAATATTTTTCAAATTAAAATCTCACCTTAGGTATCCCATTTTCCTATCATGTTGATGGCTTGGTAAATTAGCCATTAGACTTATATATAAAAAAAATCAAGGTATCATTCAGAAGAGAATTGGCACTTATATCAAACACATGTATACACTATTTCACATTTAAAAAAATATAACATATTATTCCCAAATAGTGAATTTATCACTATGAGTAGTCAGAACCAAGTCTGAAGCACACTAAAGCTAAGTCAAAGTAAGCATTATCAAGTATCAAATCCAAATCATTAGCTACATACATATACTAAAGTAACACGAATGCATAATCACACTAGGTGGAAGAACTATGTGTGTCTTCGTCTCCCTTCTTAGATTATTAGATATGTAACTAAATATTAATCATCAAATGAAGGTGATTGGGGTAACGTCAACATATTACACTTTCCTAGTTTTTATAGCTAGAAATCCCTTATAATCATACATAAGTTTTGAGGGAAAAGGAGATTAATTTATAGAGATACTCACATTATTAGGGTTCAATATTGAAAACAAAGATAAAAACATAGATAGCAAGAGGTTATTTTTTAATCACATTCATGAATTTTTATATGTATTAGTACTAATTAGTAGGTCAGTATTGATAGATGATACTAACCCAATCTAGTAGAATCGAACCTTTATAGATAAAGACTTAGTTCCTAAATAAAATTATTAGTAGGCCTAATTTACCCTAATTTTCACATCCTAAATATATTCATAGTCAAAGAGTCACATATAAATTCTAATTTTTCATCCCATTATTGTACTTACTATATTTATCATATGCCACTTATCAAATATAACTAGCTAATCTGAATATTTTACATTGAGATGTATGCTTGAATTCCATATCATAATATCTAAATTATGTTTCAAAGTTATATCTTAATTATATTTTTTGATCCACCTTAATCCAAATTAGGATAAAACACTTAAACATGTGGTCTGTAGTGATGGATTTTGGGTCAACCAAGAAAAAATAGAGTAATAACATGTCTCAAACCACTACCTACACATTATAAGTGAAATCACTTCTAGGTCATAATGGATATTATCACAAGTTTATCCTTGGATACATAACCATTTCAAAACCACCAAAATAGTAATTTCATAAGGATAGTAATTTTGAATGGACTCATGAATGTGAGAAATCCTTCACATAATTGAAGCAAAAGTTAGTCATAACATTGATTTTAGTTTTCCCAAATTATAAGAAAAAATTCATGTTCATGTTGATGCATCTATTTCAATATTTAGATCCATAATAACGTAGCCAAGAGAATAAGGCTTATATCACCCAATTCATTTTATAAGTCACAATTTGTCTATGGTTGAGAAAAATACACCATAATATAGCTATAAGATCTAGCGATTGTATTCACACTAAAAAAATTTCAACATTACTAGTTGCATACTCCATTCATGTTTTTCACATATCATCAAATATCGTGATACTCGGTTAATAAAACAATATTTGGAGGGATAATTTGAATGTGGTTATTTCTCTTTGAATAATTATATATTAAAATCAATGTAAAAATATGAATGTAATATATTAGACTAGACCATCTTAACTACATTTAGATGATGGAAGATCTAGAAGACTTGTAAGATGAATCTCTTGAAGTGAACCTATTCAAATTAATTGTTATCCCTAAACAACTTGAATAAATTGTAACCTTTCTCCATAATGGTACATTTATTGAACACTATTTATAATTTAGTAAGAAATATTTTGTTAAATTTTCTTGACCTTTTATCATAATAAATGGATTCCTCCATAAGCTTGGTAAATGTAATTTACTTCATAGATTTTCCTTGGAACATGAAATGCCAAAAGTGTTAAAGGAATCCCATCATGGATCTATCAAAGGACACTTAACAAGTGAATTAAATATGAGGAATAATATTTTAGAGTGGGTTATGGTGGGAAACGTTATTTAAAGATGAACACATGGTTGTGAAACACAATAATGTTTGCCAATGCATAGGAAAACCAAATTATAGGGATGAGATGCCTTTGAATCTAGTTATGGTTGATCAACCATTCAAGTAATGGGTTATTTTTTTTGGATATATCAACCCACATCCAAAAAATTTGATTCCATGTATATTATAACCGAGATAAATCATTTTAATAAATGGATTGAGGTAATTGCATCTCCAAGTTGTAGTACAAAGGATATTATGAATTTTTTTAATGAAAATTTTAGAACAATGTTTATATGTCTACATAAATTGATAAGTGATAGGGGCAAACATTTCATCATCAATACTATCAAAATGTTAATGTATGAAATCATGATTTCACACTAAAAGAGTCTAACATGTCATCCCTAGGAAATATTCAAGTATAATCTTCTAATAAGGTTTTGGAAAATCTTATGAATATCTATAATGTATAGAGAGATAATTGGGAAGATCGTATCTTATAAATCTTGTGGACTTATAGAACAAATTATAAGCATGTGATTGTATAAAATTTATTCTGACTAATATATAGAATGGCAGTTATGATGCTAATGAAATGCCTTGTACCCAACCTATGAATTGCAATGATAGAATGATTTGGTGACAAAGAGTCCTTATAAAAATCAATTTTAGATCTAAGCCACATGGAACAAGTAAGGTGATTGGTGAATTTGAATAAAGAATTCTATAAATGAATTCTAAAATCATGGAATGATTGTTACCTCAAAAAAAATGAGTATAAACCTGAATAAATGGTCTTAATATATAAAAATTAGGTTCAAGGCACATCTAGGAAAGTTAGAGATTATATGGAAAGGTTTGCATATAATTTATCATTTATCTAAGCAAGGCACCATAGTACTAAGAGATCTACAATAAAAACTTATCCCATGTATAATAAATGGCATGAGGCTCAATCTCTACCATTGGTCATCATAAATTAAGTAGGTATTCCAAAAATAAGTGTTGTATATTAGAATGTACTGTAGAATATTTTTTTCTTCATGGTTTTGGTAGTAATCAAAAATAAAATGAGGATAGTTTAACATAATCACAATCATAGTAGATATAATGATGTATCCAAATTAATATTATGGTACCACTATCAACATCAAATATAGATTAGGTTCATGATAAGGATATTTGATAGCCTTGAAAATAAATAAATTTTTAAAACATCAGAATGATAAATTACCACTGACTAATGTCAAAATGTTTTATAATATAGTCAATGACAAGACAAAAATAATATCATCAAGATACCAAAAAGGAAAATTTTTATAAATAGTCAATTAATTTTAAAAGAGGAAATTATTTGAAAATGGAATGATGAAATGTTTCATTATTTAAGACAAAGTAAAAACCCTAAAAAATTCCATGTGTCATCTCATAAATAGCTACCATATTCAAGAAATGGATGTGAAGTGCATCAGGTATATCAACATGTTGGCACAAGTAAGGGAAAGAAATTCATATAATAATAAGTGATATATATGAATGTGTGTGTGTGTGTGTGTGTGTGTGTGTGGGTGGGTGTGTGTGTGTGTGTGTGTGTGTGTGTGTGTGTGTGTGTGTGTGTGTGTGTGTGTGTGTGTGTGTGTGTGTGTGTGTGTGTGTGTGTGTGTGTGTGTGTGTGTGTGTGTGTGTGTGTGTGTGTGTGTGTGTGTGTGTGTGTGTGTGTGTGTGTGTGTGTGTGTGTGTGTGTGTGTGTGTGTGTGTGTGTGTGTGTTTACTATATATGCAATTAACACTTTTAAGATATGACAAAATTTAAACTCACTCTTTGTGCCCAGAGACAAGTTTATGAACAATTATGATATTATTTAGATTTTATAATAACAGGCATTACATAAGAGTGAAGACACCATCTATTACACATATTAAAAAATTGTCATGCATTAGATCCTTAGTCCATTAACCAAGGATAGAAGAGAAGATATGGTAATTGGCTTGGCATTAATACAATTCTAATGGAGTTACATTGACCCATAAAACTTTATAGATGTAGTAAACATAGATTGGTTTCCTCAACCATAAAGAGTTACATTTACACAAGAAGTTTTTGCCCTTACCAATGCATTATGATTATTAGAGGCTAAATGATTTGTGATATTACCTATTTTTTGGAAACATTATGAGTTGATGATGACAATTCTAAGTAGATGCAGTGAAAGAGATATGAATTTATCATTGAAGGTGATGATACATATCAATGTGATTTTTTTATATATAATAAGATTTAGGTAAGAGTAAATTCATTCCATGGATAAAATACAAGTAATAATCCCATATATTTAAATATTCATGATTGATATGCCATAACTATTAGAGGAGTCCCCATCACATAAGTCACTCACACACCAGTAATATTTATTGCCAAATGTATCATGCGCCAGTATAGGTAGACCTTAAAAGGTACTAAATATGTAATAAAGGGTATAATTTATATTATACATTGTATGATATAAGGTTGGAAGAGGAATTTAATTAGTCAAATTTTCTCACATCAAAGCTCAAAATTAATGTATAATTTTTTTTTGATGACACATCCTACTCATTTCAATACAAATTTTTTGTACTTTTTCTCTACTTTATAAAATGGATGTCCCCTAAAGGGTAAATTTCTCATGATACTCATTAATTACTAGAAATACAATCCCTAACCCAATATGGCCTTGAGATAGAAAAAAATACCTATAAGTTGGAAAATTTATAGGACAATGGTTAAACATAAAAGGCATGATGTCAAATTGTTAAAATTTACCCAAGGATGTCTTAGAACATCTAGGGCCTATTACAACCATTACTAAACACCATAATGGAGTACATATAAAAATTCACTTGTTGTAGAAGTATAAAGTGGTACCCATTTCCTTATTCATTTAAATTCATATGTTACAAGTAGAAGTTATCCTAAAAATTCACTTAGTTGTGAGAATTGTTAGGCTGTTACAATAAATACCACCCAGAGCTAAGAACCATAGTCTTGATTATAGACTCAACCTCAATAACCAAGAGAACTATCATCCTCAATATCATAAGAGACATCGACCAATCACAAGGCACCTATTACATAGTAAACTCCACCACCATCTAAGATGAGCCACATAATAACACCCTAGTTGAGTGACCCATGAATGCTTACAGTCACAACTAAGTGTGATATTAAGCCTTTTATATTCACTCTAGAAGAAGTGTATAATATGTTTATCAATGATGTCAAGATTATCATGTATGAAAAAGAGGATTAAAAATAATTTTTATTTTTAAAGTTTTTTCAAACATGTTATCTTATTAAAAAACCCTTGTGTTACGTTGATCCAATTCATCCACCACTAACATTCATCATAGTAAATGTAGTTGCATAAGAGGAATATGTGAAACATAAATTAAAATATCTATTTTAATAATAGGCATCATGTTATGGGTTTTATGAAAAATTGGTCATTTCTAAAAAATATGCAAGCATAATAGAATAAAAAACACAAGGGACTAATCATAAATTGAAATACCTAGAGATACCTATCTTTATTATAAGTAGTGGAGAATAAACTATGTTTCAAACTAGTCCATTTAGCAAGCTAGTAATAAAATCACACACACCAAGAGATACATGAAAACACACCCATATTTTTTTAATGAATGGATAAATTCATATTTCCACAAGTCACAATCAAGGAAGATCAAAATGAATTTAAAACTTGGGAAACTTGTGCAAAGGCTCACTAGAATAAAATTATGGTCCACTAGCTATGAGACCAAAGGTTAATTTACATAAGCACCAAACTATGACATCTACATAGCATATTCCTCTTTCCATGCCTCCATCCAATCAAAAACTCACACCTCCATCTTCCCCACCTCTTTCATCATTTTATCTTACCCATATGGAACCCCTTTACCATCCCAATAGACCACACTTATAGGGTTAAATAGAGGACAAATCAAATTTAAACACTATGAAGGTAAGGATAGAATAATATATAGTGATTAAGGATAATTATAAATAAAATTATGACTTTAATTAATAAAATTGGAATAATTTTATATAAGTTTTGAAGTATAAATCATAATTTGAATAGGAAGTGAAAAATAAGTCAGATGTAGATAAAGTATCTAAAGAAGCTAAGTTTAAATGTATTGAGGATGTATGAGCACATGAATAAGTAAATAATATGGCTATAATGGTGATTGTTTTTAATTATTATTTTTTTTTTCAAATCATATTTTTATCACTCTAAAATTGAAACTATGTATCAACAAAATTGCCCCAGAATTACTAGTTGTCAAACTAGTTGTGTTATATGTGAAATTATTGATCAAAAAATGTATTAAATAGTTGAAAATTTGAAAGAATATTATTTATAATATGAAATAATATATACCTGAAATAATTTCCTAGATAAAACATGCAAAAAATATTAGTAATTTAAATTAATGCACCACACTTCTATTGTGTGTAATTTATTAAATAAAAAATTGCTATCTTGAGCTAGTTATAAGGAAAATTGCAACACAAGTAAGGTCTAAAACTAAAAATACAATAAATAAATCCCATAACACTAAGTGATATAAAACTAGACTAAATAAACTAATTTTAACTCATTATAAATATTTGGACATCATGCAACAAGTATCATTATTAGTAAACTAAAACATGCAACTAAAAAGACATCCTTGTCAACCTAGGTATCCCAACTAGGATAATATTAGAAAATAAACTTAAATTAACTTTAATTTTAGTTAAATATTAAATAAAATTTTCCCCACCTCTATTGGAATGAGTGGATAATGTTTTAGACTCAATTAAGTACTCAAACAATGAACTACAATGAACTAAAGTGAATTGGTAGTTCCAAATATTATTTAGAAAATCGTTAGAAAGTGTCCAAAAGTGAAACAAAAAACTAATATTATAAATAAATTAAATAACCTTAAAAAAAACCTAAAAACAAAATTATATTAAGTATAAAAATAGAACTCAAGTGCCCATATTGGCATCGTACTCAACATTCCCCCTTTTGATATAAAGAGGTGAAATTCCTATTACCTCTTTGAGTCTTTCGTGAATATTATTTATCGATATCAACCATATTAATTGTGTTAAATTTTATGTAAAATCCTTATATTTATCTTAAGTAGAGTATAATGTAATTTTATCATGTTTCTTTATATACTAAGAAACCCACCCACTTCCCAATGTGAAGTAATAACCTGAAATTGACTTCTTGTCATCAAGATATACTCTTGAATATGAATATTTGTATCCAATTAGACATAAAAACATTTATATTATTAAATTAATACAATTATTATAATTACCTCTAACATATCTAAAAATTCTCTTTATTACTTGTAAATTTTGTAATGACAATTTGCCCATAAATCTAGAAACTAGTGAAACACCATAATTGATATCATTTTTTATCAAACATATGAACATGCTTATAAAAATATATTAATCATATAAATTAATTACATCCCCCTTCATAATATTTTATCCACTTTAAATTTGAGTGATTTTAGGCTTCAAATCATTGAAGATTATACTTGTTTAACATGTCTTGGGTATACATGGATTGTTAAATGAATACTTCCTCTTTATATTTATGGAATTATATACCAATATTTTATTTCATAATTATAATATTAGTCATCTAAAACTTTTATTTATTATATTCATTGAATATATTCAACATCTCTATAGAGCTACCTATAAATATCAAGTCATCTACATAGAAACAAACATATAAAATATTAGAATTCAATGATTTTATGTAAAGAGTTTATTCATTTTTAAATATTAAAAATCCTTAATTTAATAAATAGATATAAATTTTATTACCAATATATATGACCTTACATCAGCCAATCAATATCCTTCTTCAGCTTATATACCTAAAATTCTTTAAACTTTTATCTTGAAAGCTTGTGGTTCCCACAAATATACTTCTTCTTGAAGCATCCATTAAGGAATGTAATTTTAGAATTAATTTGATGTATTTTAATTTTTTTTATTATATATATCAATTAATATTCTTATAGTATTTTTACATTCCATAAGAGCATAGTTTTTCACAAAGTCAACCCTATATGTTTGTGCAAACCCTTTTGTAACTATTCTAACTTTTAGCTTTCCAATTCCACCACAAATTTCAAATTTGGTATTTTATACCAAATTTTTACCACTAAAATATTTCATATCATGTATTATTCCTCCAAATTAAATGCATATCTAGTTTCATAGTATCAATGCATTCTTTATTTTGACTAGCTTATGTATAACTTCTAGGTTCACTAGTCACTACTGATAATACAAACATAATATTTTCATCATAAACATCATAAAATAATTTATAATAATTATGTTTTATCATATTTATAATCCTCTAATAATTATTATCCAACATTGTATTTTTTGGATGCGGATTCAACAAATGTTTGTTCTTGCTTGGAGTTGATGAAGATTGATGTCTACTCTCTTGGGAAGAACCAATATTACTTGTTATTGAGATAGAAACATGTGTAAAACTTTTTAAACCCTAAAAATAAACTTTTATATGATTCAAAAATTACCTTATTACATTTGTCTCTACATTATTAAAATTATCATAAACTTAATTTTTTTTAAAAATACAATCCCTAGAAATAATTAGGGATTTACTAGTAGGATAATTAAAATTATATGATTTGATTTCATCACTATACCCTTGTTTTTTCTTATGGTTATTTTCATGATACAATCTAATTAAACTTGGATGTAATTTACATATCCTACATTCTCTTTAATTTTTAAATATTCATCTAATTTTCTAAAATAATCTTTGTGACTTGTCACCTGATTTGAGCAACTTAAATCAAGAGACAAAAAAAATTCATCTCTATTCCCACAAAACATGTCAGACCATAATATGATTCATATTTAAACTCACATTTTAAATATTTAAAATCATTTTCTTCCCTTTATTTATTGCCTTTATTCTTAGCTACTAGTATCCTAAAATATTTTATCATGTGTCTTAGTTTTTTACAGTAATGACAAGTAAATTATTTCTTGCTCTTACTTGTGAAGTTTTTCTTATATTTTTTCTTTGAATTTGATTTTTTTAAACTCCATTAATTTTATTTTTATTATTCTCATTGGTATTTAAAATTCTTTCCCTTATTTCATATGATTTGATAGACCATGTTCTATATATCCTATATATAATCTCATCTTAACCTTATGAGACAAAAGATAAAGCACTAATTCATCAACAGTTATAATCTACATGTCTTTACTCTCTTTAAGAGTGATCAAAATATGTAGGCATATTTGGCTTAAATATCTCAAAATATTTTTTTATTATAACACTATCTTGTATATTTTCTCCATAAAACCTCATTCTATTAAGTAATTATTTACCCTTATGCAATAACATCCAACTCATAAGAGTTTTGATGTTGTTATAGTCCATGTGAATGAGGAAGATGACTTATGGGTATAACTATGTCAAATTATAAATGAGTTGGATACTGAGCAAGATGATTTTTGGGTATAACTATGTGCATAGTTTTTGATCAAAAACTATGCACATAGTTGTATCCAAAAATCATCTTGCTTAATATCCAACTCATTTATAATTTGACATTCTCAAATTCTTGAAATTCATTTTAAGGGTTTGGATTTTTGCTTCTCTTACCTTTCAACATTATTTTAAACATTTTTGATCTTGTGTCAAGGTGTTCAAATATTTATATGGTGTGTACTCATAGATAAAAATTCCCCAAAATTATTTTCATAAAGAATTCTATTGAATTTATCTCTCCAGTACTCAAATTTGTTACCTTTAAAAACATGAATATTCTTCGAATAAAAATTCACAAACACCATTTTAAATTATAAAAATGGCCTTTAAACCATTATTAACATTTATTTAACATGGATCTGATACCAAATGAAATTTTTTAATGTACTGGTAGAGTGTAAATCATCTTTTTCATTCTAAAATTGAAACTATGTATTTGAAAAATATCTCAGAATTACTAGTTATCAAACTAATTATTTTTCAAGTGAAATTATTGATCAAAATGTGTATTAGATAGATTAAAACTTGAAAATATATGATTTATTTTATAATATAATATTATTTAAACCTAATTTATATGTGTATCCACTTGGGTAGATAGGGTTAAGGATATAAAATTGATAGGGCATAAGGGTGAATATTAGAATACACTAGGACAATTAAAGTGCTAAACTCAAATATACTATATACTAACTTTATTAAACTAAGATAATATATAAATGGAAGGTACAATATATATATATATATATATATATATATATATATATATAAGAAACAATATACTTAGCTCGTTCGAATGTTAATGTAGATCTAGATCTAGAACAGGTTGAAAGTAGGTAGGAAGATAATTCTCAAATAGTTGTCAAATTATGGATCTAGTGCCTATAGCTCTCTATATAATAATAATTTCATCTTAGGATGGATGCATAAAAACTATTATTTATTTTTGATGTTAGTTTTCTATACATAATATTTAGAGAAACAAGATGTGACCACATAGATTCTTCTAGTTTTGGATTTACCTTCACTCTAGAGAATTTAGATTTGGGTCATAGATTATCACTTCTTATGAAATGGTAAAACCCTAAATTTTCATCTTTGATGTGACTTTGGGGAAAAATTAGTTAGTGGCCACACAATGTTGAGCTAACTTGCAATGACCCCACTATCAAAGGGCACTATCTATATATCCAATACTCTAGAAGAGGGTGTCAGAGTCATGTTGTTATCCCCTATGTGTTAGCTTGTGTGTGAATCATGCAAAGTGTGTAAATCAAGTATAATAATAATATAGATTTTTACTTGGAAAATAAGACCTTATGATTACTTTTCTATTACTTTATACCTATATATGTTTTATACCTATGATTACTGTGGAAATAGGGAAGCTTTTGATCAATCAAATGCTTGATAGAGTGATTTTAATAAGTGCATTAGTATCTTTGGTCTTATTACTAAGTGAGTAGTGAATGAGGGTTGATATTGTATTTTTAGATTGGATTACATAAAATTATTAGTCAAACATTAGTCTAAGAAAACCAAAGAAAAATACATAAAGAGCTAAATGATTTAAGCCATCTATTCATACAGGGTTTGCTAAGAACAATAATATACAAATGAAAGAAAGTAAACCATTACCTTCCAAAGTGACTCCATTGCTAAAAATAATATCAAAAACATGTTCTTCCCTTGATAAATCATCCTTATCTTCATCAACAATGGTGACAAACTCCTCCAATGTCTTAAGAACACTCCAAAAAACCTAGACTTAAGATATTAAAACTATCTAATATGCCTATCAATGAAGTTAATCCAAATATTAATAATACAATAATTAAAACACAAAAAAATTTTGGAGAGATTTAATCATTATAAAATTACACAATTTGAGCTTAAAAATGATGTTCATGACCTCTCTATTTGTAGATTTTTGAGATTAACCAAAATGAATTATGATCATCGATTTTGAGATCAAGATGTGTGGTCAAGAATCCATTAAATTTTGGAGGCCAAAATCAATAAATGTCTTCATAAATATTTTATAATAAGGGGAATCAATGAGGCATGGGATGCCATGATTCATATATTTTATGAATTTATGGCCTAGAGATGCCTTTCCAAGAAATAATGTCATTAGGTGATATAGTTAATAAAAATTAATTTTTAAAAATAAATATTAAATAACTTTCATGGAAAACACACTTAAGCTTTTGATTTGGATTAATTAACCTTAAACACTATTAATCAATATTTATACAATTATTTGGAAATTGGCCCTCAATTAATCAAAATGGTCACAAAGTCATATTATTGGGTCATAATTTGACTCAAGAAGAATTGAAAGGTGATGCTAGATGTGTTGGAACCATATTACCATTTAGGACATTGTCAAAACATCATAACAAATGTATGTGACATGTACTAATGAACTAGAATAAAAGAGTGATCCAGAGCACAAAAATATGAAATCATCATTTTGACTTGAAATGAATTGATCAAAGTTAGGTATCACATAAAATGCATTACCCCATTTAGGGATACTTTGACCTAAATTATCACTTGTAAATGATAATTTTTAACCACTTAGGGTGTTTAATTTATTTTGACCTAAAATGTGTATTTGAGTGTAATTTAAGTAAGATTGACAATCTCAACACAAATGGTGTTAGGAATTAGACGTCTATATTTTGCCCCTATTTGAGAAGGTATATCAATAAATTCAATCAAAGAAACATATTTTCAAATAAAAGAGTTGTTAAGAATAAATTGTAAATTATCCATGATGCCCCCTCAAGAGGACATACTAGTATGAAAGAGAAGGATGAACTCTCGAAAAGAGAGGGATAATGAGATATTAACCCATGGAATAGATCACATCCAAATGATCTAATTCTTGCACTCGTGGTAACCATAAATGATAAAAATATAATAAGAGGCATAATGGGAAGGATTCAATCCAAACATATAAGTGACATACTTTAAACACAACCAATTTGAGTGTGCAAGCTGTGTGCTTATGACATTGATCAATCCAAAGATAAGTTACACACTAAAACATTGCCATCATGGGTAGAAGTGTGGAGAGATTAGAATTATAGGAAAAGGGATAATGTGGTCTCTATAAATATGATAATAATAAGTTCCCTAGTAGAATAAATTTCAACGTGATAAAATAATTTTACCCTAGTAGGGCTAATTTTGATCATTGATAAAGAATAAATAATGGTTTACACTTGTAGGGATGATTTTATTATAACGGTAGGGTTTGATGTGGATCCCTAGTGTGGGTAAATTGGTAAGAAATTATCTCAATAATACAACCCAAAATATAGATTAAAGAGAGTAGGAACAAACATAGATGTGATGGTATAATGGCTTGAGGAAACCATAAAAAACTAGGCATATAATAATACACAAAGTGATGAGAGAGATGAAAATAAGAAAGGAGGTGGCTAATCTAACTCCAAATGTGCTAGACAAGTGGACACTACCTACATAGTTCCATGGACTCATGTTCTAATATGAACTTTAGGCCAATGTTGTTCACCTAAAAGCAGGAGAGAATAGAATGAGGGATGATGAAAATTGACCAATAATTGATTAAAATCATAATGTATGCAAAGAGATGCATATATAATCATAGAGTTGAGTGCTAAAATGCATGATACCTAGATGTCTATTTTCTTATCATGAGCCTAGATTATGCATAGTGTTTTTGAGAGTTGTTCATTGGGGTGATTTTAACATTAATAATTTAAAACTTGAGCATGAAGTGATTTCTATAGAAAAATAATTAGGCATCATAATTATGAATAACTTAGAGTGAGATATTATTTTAATTTCATGGAGTCAGTTCAAATGTGAATACCTATAACTAAGAATAATGGTAAATAATGACCAAAACCAAAGTTATAGCTATTTACATTTAAATAAAAAAATCAAATATAAATAAAAATATAAACATAAATGAACATAAATTTAAATCAAGATATGATCAATCAAGACTTAAGTAGGAACAATAATGTTTAAAAATTAAAATCAAGAAAATTTTAATGACATAGGATCAAGATATAAAGAATCAAGATATGTGGACCATTAAGTCATTCTTGAACATAAAAAATAAAATCAAAAGCAATAAAAAGAAAGACACCAACAATAATAAAATAAATAAAAAGGTCCATCAACAACTTAGTAAGATGTGATCAAGATATAAATAATCAAGATCCATGTGAATCATCAAGATGTTCTAAAACACAAAAGAGATAAGCAAAAACATATAGAGAAGCACAAGACAAAGATGAGATAAGAAGTAATAAAAAGAGAAAAGGAAAATAAATAAAAGAAGAGGTGTGAAATTTAAAAAAAAAACACCAATAAAACTCAATAAAACACCAAGAAAAATCAAATAAACATACACAAATAAAAGCTAAGTTAGTGTAGTTTAAAGATGATTGTTCATGCATGTGCGAGAGAGGTGTTACTTTCCTCCACAATGTAAGAAATATAAAGGACACAAAATTTGTTCTTTAATTAAAGAGGAAAAACCATAGAAGAAAGGGGGAAGAGAAGAAAAGGAAGGGGTTAGCTGATCTAACTCTAGATGTGTAAGACAAGTGGATGTTGCCTACATAGTTACATGGATGCATGTTTTAACATGAACTTCAAGCCAAATTTAGTTCTCCCATGAAGTGTGATATAAGACATGATGATGACCAAAAACATATTATTGATGTTATAAAATAAAAGGGAAGACTTGACAATGAGATTAATCTTTCAAAATGGGAAGGTGGTGGGATGAGAGAAAATAATCTTACAAAATGGCAAGTGCATAGAACAAGCTGACTTACACAGTAGATAGTCAGTAGGATAAAATTCTTGGAAAGAAACAAAATCATGAGGATTAAGAAGTAAAAAAGTGTAAGATGATATTTTTTTTATTTTTTGTATTAGTTATCTAATTTTTTGTTATTTTCTAGGTTTCTCAACTCAATTGGGAACTAAGAGATATAGAATGGTCCAACTCTCAAGATGAAGAGAGTGTAGAAGAGTGCTCATGAAATAAAGAGAGCACACTAGCTTAAAATTGTCACAAAAATTGTGAGGTCATATGACTAGATGGATCAATTTGACCTTGATGTGAATCAAACATGGCTTACATAACCCCATAATAGTCCTAAGTCACATTAATTCTACCCACACAAAAGGTGATGAAAAATTGACTAGGTCATAACAAGTTTGTAAATAAAGGCAAATGATAAAATAAATAACAATAGTAATGACCAGTTGATGCAAAAATTCATGATAAAAAGGCATTATACCTAATTTTCCCATAGGCAATTATAAATATGAAACAATGTCATAATATTTATTTTCCCAAAGGTAGTTATAGTTAGGGATACTACATATTTTCCCATAGTTGATTATAATAAATGATACCAAATAATATGATAGATGAAAGATAACTTTCCAGATCAAATGTCACATTGTTTCCATAGACTATCATTCAACATGAAATTTAAAAACTCCTAAAACTGAATCAAAATCCTGTATAAAAAGTTCAAGATGAACCAATAAAACTAAGATCCAAGTGGAACCAAATAGGATGGCTAAGAATAGGCTTTGGTCAATAGTAAAGATTTTTTTTAATAAAATGGTATAATAAAAGTGATCAGAAGAAAATTGGCTATAGTGGAAACAAAGTAGAGTGGATTACATAAAATCATTAGTCAAGCATTAGTCCAAGAAAACTAAAAATAATGCATAAAAATCTAAATGATTTAAGCCATCTATTCATGTGGGGTTTTCTAGTAAAAATAAGATACAAATGAAATAAAATAAACCATTACCTTCCCAAGTGACTCTATTTCTCAAAAGCAACTCAAAAACATGTTATCCCCTTGATCAAGCATCCTTGTCTTCATTAACAATGGTGGCAAACTCCTCCAATGTCTCAATAAAACTCTACAAAACATAGGCTCAAGATATTTAAACTATCTAATATTCCTATCAATGAAGTTAATCTAAATATGAATAATGCAATAATCAAAACACAAATGAGTTTTGAAGATATTTAAGCATTATAACATTACATAATTTGAGCTTTAAAATAATTTTCATGGTGTCTCTATTTATAGATTTTTGAGATTAACCAAAATGAATTATGACCATCCATCTTGAAATCAAGATGTGTGGCCAAGAATCCATTCAATTTTGGAGGCTAAAATCAATAAATTCCTTTATAATGATTTTGGAAGAAGGGAGATTAATTAGGCATGGGAGGCCATGATTCATATGTTTTTATGTATTTATGGCCTAAAGATGCCTTTCCAAAAAATGATGTCATTAGGTGATGTAGTTAATAGAAATCAATTTCTTAAAATAAATATTCAATAACTTACATGGAAAATCCACTTCAATTCTTGATTTGGGTTACTTATCTTTAAACAATATTAATAAACATTTGTGCAATTCTTTAGAAATTGGTCCTCAATTAATCAAAATGGTTAGAAAGCCATATTACTGGGTTGTAATTTGATTTGATAAGAATTATAAGGCAATGTTATATGTGTTGAAACCATATTTTTATTTAGGACATTGTCAACACATCATAATAAAGGTATGTGATGTGTACTAACAAATTAGAAGAAAAGAGTGATCTAGATCACAAAAAGGCAAAATCATGATTTTGACTCAAAATGAATTGATCAAAGTTAGGTATCACATAAAATGTATTTCCTTATTTAGGGGTACTTTGACCTAAATCAATACTTGTAAATGACAATTTTGAAATATTTAAGATGTTTTAGTGATTTTGACATAAAATGTGCATTTGAGTTTAATTCAAGTAAGATTGACAATTTCAACACAAATGGTGTTAGGAATTGGATGTCTACAGTATTTATATCAATCCTATCTAGATATAACTCACATTAAAACACTTATGCCAACCCTTATAATATGTTTCATCTATAAATTGGATGACTTTAGGGAATTTGACACTTGTGTTAGGTTTAGACAGTAATGTCGATGTTACTCTTTGTCCTAAAAATTAATGGCCATGAAGCAGGAGAGTAAGTATAGGCTTAGAACTTGCAAATGTGTAATATATGTATATTTTAAGCATTATAGGTAAGATAGGATGTCTATTTCATCAATATAATACTATTTAAACTAAGAGAAAGGCTAAGGGGTAGAATATAGAGTATATGTGAGGATTACAGAATCAAGGCATTTTTAGAACTAAGAGAAACAACCAATGTTTAATTTTTCCAAGTTTACAAAATTGAGGTACTACATAATCAGAAAATATCATCTACATTACTCCCCCCTTTAATATACTAATGAAATTTCTAGTTAAAAGGAAAATAATAAGTAATTAAGTATGTATGCACACCTCATATTTGCTTGAGTTGAATTTGATTTCTTTGTTTATTATTGACAAATAAACAAGAGAATGTTATTGTGTAAATTTAGTGCATATAATCTAGGTTAAAATTACTTGAAATAGATTGAAATTGAAAGAGCAAGGTTTAGGAGTACACTTGTGTGTTGATGTAATTGCCTTTCCTATTGGAAAGTTGTTTTTCAAAATATGTATCATTATAAGGATATAGAACTAATATTAGGATAGAAATAGATAGATATTTAAAGTGCATATATCTAAGGAGATAGAGATATTGGAAGGAAATTACTCCGAACTTTGGAGAAAAAGTGAATAACCACCTGGTAGTTGATATTAGCTCAATCGTGTAACCCAATGATACTTATAACATAGTGAGGTTTACTAATACAATTAGATAAAACTTGAAAACTTGGCAAGATTGAGTGATTTGATCACCTCAACCATACCAAAAGGTGAACCAACTACTGTAGTTGATTGGCTTGATAAAGTTTGTAAAAGTCTATCAGGTATTAATATGTGTAATGGTTTTGGAATCTAATTTTTTTCTGTATTTTGCCATATTAGTCACGTGTTGCATATCATATGTACCTTAGATATGTATCATGCTAACATAGTGAGGTTTACTAATACAATTAGATAAAACTTGAAAACTTGGCAAGATTGAGTGATTTGATCACCTCAACCATACCAAAAGGTGAACCAACTACTGTAGTTGATTGGCTTGATAAAGTTTGTAAAAGTCTATCAGGTATTAATATGTGTAATGGTTTTGGAATCTAATTTTTTTCTGTATTTTGCCATATTAGTCACATGTTGCATATCATATGTACCTTAGATATGTATCATGCTAAAAAGATGTATAAAAATAGTATGAAGGTATAGAATTATTGTACTCAACACACCCCATTCTTTAATTTTTTTAATAGGGAACCATTAAAAGTTTAAAAGGTCTAGTTCTATTTTTAAAATCCATTTCATCAACATTTATATGTGTTTTCATCAAACTCAAGCTTTAAAATTTATTATTCTTTATGCTAATGAATACCATTTAATATAAACACAATGGGTGTTTATTTGTTATCTAGGTTTTCATTGTGTAATTTACTTAGACTAACCTATTAAAGGTCTTTGGAAGTTTTTCTCTTCACAAGTTGTGCATTTTAAGTTTTGGGTCTTTGGAATTTCTTTTTAAAATATTTTTCATCACAACATTTGTCATGTAATTCAACATATCTAAACTTCTAAGTCCTCATGCCTATGTATCTTGATTTGACTTCACATATTTTAAAATTTTTAGGATGTGTTCATAACTCTTGATTTTTTCTAGTCATAGACTTCAACAATTTTATTATTCACAATGATGGTCTTCAAAAAATTTGTTGACATCTTTTGTCATGACATTGCCTTCAGATATCCTATGTTTCACAAGTGTTTTTTGGAATTTTAATTTCTCAAGTTGTGTTTAGTATGTGTTCTTAAAAAAATGTGTTTGGAAGTCATGTTAATGAAAAAATCTTCTTCATAGGTTGTGTTCACATGATTTGGTCTTTAGATATTTTGTTTGAAACTTTTATCCATCACAACCTTTGCATTTGAATTTTTCATATTCATGGAACCAAAACAATTGGTGGGATTAGTATCAACATAAAGCCTAATGCCCTACTTTTGAAGGCATACTAAGTGGCACAATTTATTTTTTCACAAAATTAATGAAAAGGTAACACTTTCCCAAGGCTACAACATGGCATTTCACTAAATGTATAAAAATCCTACATGGCATACCCACCAAAATAAATTGGCAAAGTTTGAATTGAATGAGTAAAATAATCTTGGGGACATTGGACATTAATGGTTCATGAACTAGAATTAAAGTCTTATACTTAATGTTATTTGAGTGAATTCTAAAAAATATCATGCCTAATGATTACTGAATATCTCAAGTGAATTTTCATACACAAGAAAATTCAAATCCCTATATATCTATGTTGCTACATGAATTGCTTCTAAAAA
The DNA here is from genome assembly GCA_037957365.1 of Torreya grandis. Taxonomy (NCBI): domain Eukaryota; kingdom Viridiplantae; phylum Streptophyta; class Pinopsida; order Cupressales; family Taxaceae; genus Torreya; species Torreya grandis. The sequence goes on along the minus strand of JARHVA010003532.1, from coordinate 179,318 downwards.
GTAAGAAAATAGTTTAATTGAAGAAATGAACTATGTAATTAAAATTAGAAATGGATTCTTCATCTAAGGTATCTAGTAGAGTGTTGTAACTTTCTAAATTCTCTTTCAAAGACTCTATAGATATTGTCTTAGATTCTACTATGTTCAATGATGAGTATGCCAATTATTCAATTCTTTGGGATGTGATCAATAATGTAAACACCCATTCATGTGAAGAGAATATGACAACCCCATAAAAGTAGCTAGTAGTTGACTTGTAACCATTAAAGTGTCAACAACTACATTTTTTAATGGCTAGGCCCAAGGTGATGTCCTGCATCAACCTATTGAGGGACTTATTCTTATTAGGGAAGGTGACTAGTGAAAATTTCCTACATCACATAAGCCATAATATAGTTGTCACTTACATTTTAGGGGATGCTTTATACATGTATTATGGCTATATAATGTAGATGCCAGCTTTTATGGACACTAGGTTAAATTATGCAAGAAGACAACCATAATTGAGAACACACTAAGGAAATGGATCATTCATGGATAAGTGGTCACCCTCAAAACCAAGGATCCAGTGCCTATCACCAAATTTTGGATGGGAGTTCATATTCGGATGGCCTTATTGAATAGGTTATATGGTCACTATAATGTCCACTTCCACCACCTAAAATGGATGCCATTACTAGGTTTATTAATGACCTTAGAGTTGACCTTCAACTTGGAAGAGATAATCAATGAAATAATACATGATCAAATGTTTAAGAAGGATAAGAGGCCCATGCATGACCATTTTTATGTGATGTCATATTTTTTGGATGAAATTATGAACACTATTTATGTGTATGATGGATCTTTCTAGATCCCCACCCAAAATTTCATTAAAAATTAGGTATGTAACTTCTTTCCCTTCCTCAACATCTATGCATATGTACGGAATATAGTCAGAATTGCTAAGAATGTTTAACCTCGGGTCATGAGGGCAATTCATGAATAACCCTTATAGTAGCAGAAATCATTAGCAAAATGTTAGGGATAAGAGGGGATTATTGGTTCTATCCTTACTACACAATAATAATGGTGATGTAGAAGAAGGTTTCCCTAAGTATGTCCTATAAAAACTAGTTCAACAAGAGATTTCCTATTAGCTATGGTGGAGCATTGATGAGATTTTGAAGAAGAAGAAGAAGGGTTTGTTTCATGTATCTTCTTGGATGATTGGCCAAATGTGTTATACTAACATATTTTTTTAGAGAAGTTAGTAAAGATAGGAAATAATTTTTGTTTGTGACTTTATCACATAGGGATTTGGATTCCTCATAGCCTTATTCAAAAGAACATCCAATGTTTTGGCATCCCATACTAGGATAAACCATATGAGCATGATTTCATTTTTTGAATGCAAAAGTTTATCCTAAGGATATAAAAAGAGAATAATTAACTAGGCTAATGCAGGAGATTTTAAGATCCATCCAAGTAAAGACCTATATAAAAATTTAAAAGTCACATACTAGGCCCCCACCTCATGGAGGATGGTCAACTACATATTGATAGAACTCTCAACATTCCCAATATCCATAAGACCAAAGAACCTCTTCCATACTACCACCCACTATGATGACATCCATGAAGCAGGATCAAGGTGTAAATGAGGCCCTTATTATTTCAAGGTCCTCATAATAAGATCCATCTCAAACTCCACCAATTTTAAAAACAATCGTTAAGTTAGAGTAAGAGGTGGAAGAAATTTTTTCTACTAAAAGTTATTTTGGGAGAGTTGAGGAACTAATTTGCATTGATTCTTCTAATTTCAAATAATCTATCCTCCCTATTGCATCCTAAATTCTAAATACAACAATCATGGATATTACACCCACTTCCACTCAATAGGATGCTCTCTTGACCAAAAGTTAACCATTTTCTTCAATAAGAATCCCAGATTCCTTAGGGGCCTTATGAATACAATTGTTAAAATAATAATACAAGGGATTGGGATTGAAGATGAAGATTAGGAAGTGAAAAATGCCAAAATATTGAGTCTTCAAAGGAATAAAATTGAAAGCACCAATAAAGTTATGAAAGTTAGGTGAAGATATTGATCCTATAGCTACCTTAGTCCCCATTATTTATTTAGTATTTATTCTTTCTATTGTCTCTCTTATTGATTTCCTTCCATTGGATCCTATTTTTCCTATTACAACCTTAGATACCTCAGTTCTTATTGATTATAATGTAACTATTGTCTTTGTAATTCTTTTTACTTATACTATTAGGATTATTTCTATTGATCCTATTTTCCTTACCTCCCCTACTATTACTACAATCATAGTTGTCCCTACTCCCCCTAAGTCCAAAAAGGTACATTTCGATAAGATTAGGGGAGCCTATGATAGTTCTCTATTGAATATATCTTATACTCAATTGGGATTTACTATGCCTTCCTCCACCATAACCCATGCTATATCTATTACTCCCTCTTCCAAATCCAACATGATTAAGCCCACTTATATTATTCATCTAATGCCTTATTTTAGAAATGTAAACTAGTGTAATATCATTTATCCATAATTACCATACCCATTACATATAGATTCCTTAATTTAATGTTTAGGGGATGTTTTGATAGAGACTACTACTAAGGATAATCAATCAGTAGATACCACATAACTAATAATTCCTTAGTAGACTATGGACTTGGAAGCCAAAGCTTCATACCCAATATGATAATAACTAAGCTCACTACTGGAAGCTCTATTTTTGGCAAATCAATACATACCATTTAGAAAGTCAGCAAGAGTAATATAAAGAGGCTTCATTTTAGAGGAAAGATAAGATGTGTTCTCACTATCAAAGAGAAAGACCAGAAGACTTGAGTAGTATTCATATAATGAGTATTTAAAGTCCTACATATAGGCAAATATAGAGGCCTTGTTAGAAATACATAAAGGCATGGAGTAGGCTAGACAAGAGTTATAACAAGAGTTTGAGTAGGTAAGTGAACATCAATAAATTATTCATGTTATTTGGTAGATTGAAGGTGATTTATAAAATATTTATCGTAGGTTTTAAAATATTTTGGTGACTATTCTTTCAATGAGGGTTGAATCATCCCTTCACATTGTTGAAATAGTCAAATTATTTAATTATTTGAAATAAGATGAGAATAAGATGAGTTTCCTTATATTGTATCTAACTAATAAAGATTAAAACCCTATGGATTTAATGACACCATTGGAATCATAAAATTCTCTCAATATGGTGGTATTCAGACATCAAAATTTAGAGAGTGGGTATCAAGTTTGTAATCCTTGATTCCTAAACTAGTAGAATAAGAAAAATAAGTCCTAAAAATTTTGCATGAGTTGAAGTTATCACAGCCCTAGATACCTCAAGAAAATTAATAATCAGGGATAGTTTTGATTATTTAATAAAGTATGCATCAACTAATTTTAATTAAATTATCCAAGGATAAAAACTAGAAGAAATTGAACAAGAATTAGGATTTTCTAGGAAGAAGGTCACAGAGGTGGAGATATTTTGGGTGGAATTTAGAGATACCAATATGGAACATGATTGTTCGATAATGTATGTCACCAATATACATAAACCCTCCCTTTTAAACATGGATCTAATAAGGTTGAAACATAACATTGGATATCAACACTACCATGATTTGAAAGCAAAGGAATAGGATACAAATAGGTCTTTCAATTTAACTACACCTTCCACTATAGCCCCTCTAATGACTATCAATTCAACCATGCAAGACCCATCAACTAATAAACCTTAATTTATTCAGTTAGTTTTATATGTATTTTTTCATGTAAATTAAAAATGTAACTTAGATATATAGTAGTTGATTAAACAATTTTGTAAACATACACATGTTTCATACCTTTGTAAGAGTGAGTCTAATTTCTAAAGGCTTAGTTCTAACTAAGTTTAGACATTCATGCATAAATTTCATTAATTTGAAATCTCATTCTAATTATCATTAACATGCAATTTTAGACTTTTGAAAGGATTTGGAGGATGAGGAGACCCCTACCCAAATCTATTTAAACTTATAATCCTCTTATTTTAAAGGGGTTAGAAATTTTATCAATATAAGAAGAAATCTTTTTGACTATCATGCAACTATGTTGATGTTTTTTTATTCTTGTCCTATGTAATTAATTGTGTTTACTTTCTTTGTTGTTTTATTTAGTAATTTGAAGTTTGAAAAAGCTATAAAAATTTCCTTATTTTATTACTAGTGTATGTTGATTGAATATGTGCAATAACTATTAGATAATTATAAAATATCATTAACTATATGTAATTAAGTTGACTATTTTAAATTATCTAAGTGTGCATAAGTGTTTTTCTTTAGATAACATTATAGGTATGAGGAATAGTTTCTTTAAATACCTATCTGATCTAAGATATAATATCTTCAATAAGGGTACACAACCTATACTCTAAATAAAAGCAATATTTAGTTGAGACCTCAGATTTTATTATATTAATTCTTCCCAAGACTACCCTATTGTGTTTTCATGTGTGTTTTTAATAGCTACTAGCTTTAAACATTTGTTTATTAGACTCTTATCCATGAAAATACTACCCTAAAATTAATCCCTTTTTAAATCACATAGCCTTATTTACTACCCTACCTTTCCCTCTTTTAGAGTTTTCTTGAGATATACCCACTTTATTATAGGTTCAATCCATCTAAATCAACTAGGTTTTAACTTTATTTTAGGCTTTGTTTATCCATTCACACCTAGCTAACAACCTACAATCTTAGCTTGCTATTCCATCACTCGATTATTTAACCCATACCTATAATGCATGCCCTAGAGTGGAGTTTATCTTCATTGACATCCTAAAATGTTAGAGGTTGTCTCATTGAAATTTTTCTTATGCATTAAAATTTAATCAACATGAAATATAAAACTAAAACTATAAGGAGGGACATAAACACTATGTGATTTTCCCTCAAAAAGGTTGTCCCCTACATATGAGTTGCACTCAAGACACCCAAGAGAGTAATCAGGTCTATATCCTAAACCATTATTTTGATTTCACCTTTGTTAATCCATTGAGGCCCTAGATATGCACTAGTTATCCCCACCATAACCCAAGTTAGGAAACCTTCCCTAGTGATAAACCTCCAACCCATTAATCAATTTATGGCTTAGCCTTCGTTAGTTGGATCTTCCATTGTAGTCTTAGGAGATGTGCATGATTTACCAATGAATATAGATAATTATCTACCTTATTTCTCCCCTTCAGGAGAAATAATGATAGAGGAACATATCAAGACTTTTAAAACTAATTTAATATTGATGAATGTTACTGGTGAAGATGTTGCATGAAAGCTTTTCCAATTCACATTGTATGATGATACTTATGATTAGTTACTATATTTACAAGAGAAATCAATTACTTCATGGAACTCATAAAAAATCACTTATCTTGCCTAATTTAGATAAGTTACCAGTCCAAGTGTAGTGTATCAAATTTTTGCTAGTATGAAGATGGATCCCGATGAGCCAATCTAAGATTTTAATGTGAGGTTTAATAATATGTACACTTAGTTATGTGTTGTATATAAACCACTAGTAGCACTAGCACTCAAAATTTACAATAATGCCTTAGATCAAATTACTTTAGTATTTTTACAAAGAGCTATTACTACTAACATTCTATCAATGGCCTATGAAGAAGTGATCAATATTGATAGGTAGTTAAATCTATAGATACTATGCACTTCTAACCTCAAATTTGGTTTCCTAGCTTTGAATCCAATGCCTCATGTGAGTTAGAATGTTTTACCATTTAACCATAATTAGTTATATACACTACCTCCTATGATTCAGTATACACTAAATCAGAATTATGGCTTGTTGAACAACACTACACAAATTAATGGTTAGCACCAAAGTTAACATTTTCTCCCATCCACTATTGTAGCTACCCATAGTGTATATTTTACAAAATTTGAAGTTGGATTCTATTAAAAAGATGGTTTAAAAGCTAAGAAATGATTTCTTGATCATGCAAAAGAAGATAAGAAATGCTACTAGTTTGAACAATAATAATAATTTTGGATTTTAAAGATATAATAGGCCTTTAAATAAAACTACAAATAATGTGGAATAGTAATCCAATAAGTTACCATATATCAACATAGTGGATACAACTCTACCCAATTTGTGTAAGGTTCATAACACATCACAACCTGGTAATCTTGACTACATTAAGTTCTATGTAGTGTTTGAAATATTTTAGAGGGAGATGGTGAGGCAATATTTAATGAATAATCCACCAAATTTCCCCCATGATAATATCTCTTGAATCACAATCATGGTCTTTGAAACTCATGAGTTGCATTTCCCAAGCAAAGATGACAATGTGCCAGAATATAACTCAGATGAGGTACATTCTTTCCATTAGTTCCAGATAAGAAATTATAATTTGATAAATAAATAACCCTTCACTACATCAACTTCAAAAAATATGACTATTCCCTCAAATCCTAAGGGTAATAATAATCCACCTCTCATAAAATGTAATGATCGTCCTCTCAACAAGGAAAAACACATAAAATGAGGATACAAAATCATTGAGGACATGAAGTTAATAAATGTGAACATAACTCTTCATGAATTGGCTCATATAATTGAATAAAAGGAGCTCCTATGGAAGACCATTACATGGAATTTTGTTGTGGAGAAGCCAAAAGTTGCTCATGTCAATGTTATATGTAAGAACAATTCATAAGTTTATCATTTATTATTAACTATAAGAGAATTTTATAAGAATATAAACAATTATTTAGTTGATTATAGAGATTCAAACACTATAATGTCAACTTCTACTTGCCAAAAGTTGGGATTAACTCCAAGCCCATCTAAGAGGATGGTTTCATAGTTGGAAAAATCAATTGTGCATGTGGTTGTAAATATGAATAATGTATGCATTCAAGATTCATTTGATTCATGTGTGTATATGAATATATATATAACTCATGGTTGATATCCCAAAGGGATATAGACTACTTCTAAGAAGATATTGGTCAAATATACTAAATGGGTATGTTACAACAACTTCTCTCACATTTGGCTACCTTAGAGAGGTATTCCAAATCAAATTCAAATTGATTGAAAATTTAGAATGAAGTATCTCATCATAAAATATAATTCTAAAAATGAAGAAGTAAGTTATAAATGTCTTAATCTTTGGATTTATACCTTCAACATGAAGAATGAGGCACAAAGGCTAGAAATACAAGGACCTTCCCAATTATGGACTCTCTATTTTGATGGTGAAAAATATAAGTAGGGATCAAGAGTTGGTATTGAAATAAATTACCCACTAGGTTAGAATTACCTAGTAGATTATAGGTTACAATTTCCATTCACCAACAATAGATAAAAATATGAAGAATTGATTTTGGGATTGCATTTCTCTCTAAAATAAAATGTCAAATAACTAATACTATATAGAGATTAAGAATTGGTGATTAATCAAGTTTAAAAAAATACCATTGAAAATTGTCATATCTTAAGATATACAAACACCTAGCATTTAATTTTATTAATTTATTTGAGGAATTCAACATAGTAACTATTTTTAGAGAATAAAACCAAGTTGTTGACTCACTAGATACTTTATCTACCAACTTAGTACCATTACAAGAGTTAAAGGTATAAAGGTTTTATATTGAACTCATGCCTTGCCCATTAGTTATTGATAATATACAAAATTTCTAAGTGTTTGATGATGATTATAATATTATCCAATTTTTGACCAATTCATGGCAATTTGAATATAAAATCATTGATGATAAGTAAATTATTTATTTGTTTTAGGAGAAATTAGGAGGATTTATTCAACTCAAATAAAATCATATTCTTTTAGGGAAGGTTTATTTGGTGGGAGCATTCAATATATATCCCTAATTTCAGTAGTTGAGGTAGGCCAAATTCAATGAATCTAAATTCAATGAGGATAACATGGGGGATGAGATCAGTCCATACTATGTCAACATTGGTCTTAGTTTCACCTCAAAAAAAAGACAAAGAGTGAAATATTTGCTTAGCTAGTATAAATATGTGATTGCAGGGACTAATGAAGAATTGAAGGTTTTCAATCCTAGGATCATCACTCATATAATCCCACTAAGTCTAGACCATAAGTCATTTAGATAAAGATAAAGACTGATTAATCCCATATTGGAACCACTCATTCAAAATGAATTAGAGAAGTTATTGAATTCTAGGATAGTTTTCCATATCAGACACTCAACTTGGGTTGCCAAATTGATTATAGTTAGAAAAAAGAGTAGGGAAATGAAAATGTTTGTTGAATTTAGGAACTTGAATAAGAATTTTCAGAAATAAAACTATCCTCTGTCTTCCCTATATGAGATGATCTAGATAATAAGTGGTTTTAGAACAATGTCTTTTTTGGATAGTTTTTCAGGATATAACTAGTCATGTTAGAATCTGAATACAAGATGACGATTTCATTTACCATGAATTTGGGTAATTATTTGTATAAGAGGATGAATTTTGGTCTAATTAATGTAAGAGACACTTTTAAATGAGTCATGGACCATGAATTTCAAGTAATAATATGTAAATGCATAATAATTTATGTGGATTATTTCATTGTTTTCTCAAAAAACATAACTGATCACATAGGCCATCTACAATCAATATTTGAAAGATGTATAAGGTTTTACATCTCACTAACCCTAAAAAATAGTATGTTTAGTGTTACTTAAGGTTAAATTTTTGGGTTACATCATCACCAAGGATGGGATCACCATTGACTGAAGTTGAGCTCAAGGGATTTCCAAATTAGCTTTCACAAACAATAAGAAAGATCTCAAGTCCTTATTTGAAAAGATAACTTTTATGAGAAAGTTTATCTCAAGTCTAGAAAAAAAATTAGACCTTTGAATGTAATTCTTAATCAAGATGCCAAAGTAGAATGGACAGAAGAGGCCTAAAAGTCTTTTCAAGACATCAAGGATGCCATATCTAAGGCTCTACTGATAATAAGTCTAGACTTCCTTACATAATTTTTATTATACTTATTTTATTTAGAGCACACAATTGTTATTGTGCCTAAATATAATAATGATGAAAGTGAGAATACTATTACATTCATGAGCATGAATTTGAAGGAATCAGAGCTCAAGTACTCCATGATAGATAAATAGATTTTTGCTCTAGTCAAAGTTGTGAATAAATTCAAACATTACATCTTGATAAATAAGACTATCACTATTGTTATATACCTTTTTGTTAAGATAACTTTATAATATAATGAATTGGGAAAACATAGAGGTAAATTAATGGATAAATTAGAAGAGTTTGATAAAGAAATAAAGCCTACCAAAATTTTTAGAGGATAGGGAATCATTCAAATTATGACTAAGCCTAACCCATGGATCACCATTTAGGTTTATCAAACCCAAGTATATAGAATAGAGTGGTACACTAATATCATTCAATATTTACTCATAAGTATTTGTCCCTAATAACTTGGTAGATAAAATAAGAGGGCTTTGAGGCTCAAAGCTCCTCATAACATGATCAAAAAGTGATTGTAGACAAACCAAGTGAATGGCATCATCTAGTGAAATATGCATTATGGGTGGATTGAACCAGATTCAAATGGGCCCTCAAAGCTTCACCTTACCTAATAGTTTATGGATGATAGCCAGTATTCCTAATAATTCTCAAATTTACAACATATCAATTTATGTAGGAGTACATGGAACCAAGTGAGAAATTGGAGTCCCACTTATTAGATATAATAGATATGAAAGATTTAAGGAATGAAGCCTTGCTTAAGTTTATTAAACATCAAGACTTGGTCAAAATTTAGTTAGATAGAAGAGTAAAGTTTAAAGAATTAAAAATATTTGATCTAGTACTTAATGAGACAAAGCATATGAAAAGAGAGGATAACATGAAAAATTTACCCTCTTATAGACTAAACCTTACCAAATATCAAATATATTGGGTAATAATGCTTTGCATTTAAGTGACCTTCAAGGTAAAGGACTGACATATCTAGTTAATGGGTAGTTTTTGAAGCACTAATTTATGGTTGTACCATTTGGAGATGTCCCTAAATGACCACAAGTATTAAGGTATAGGTAGGAGTAGGTTAGATATAATAATTTCATATTTATGTTTTTTTTTGTCATTTCCTTTCTTAAGAGCAGTTTTATTCTCTCTAGATTAGCCTTCCTATTTTCAAAAGTTTAGTCCCCTATTTTATAGAATAGATGTCTTTATTTTTTGTGATAATCAGATTGACCTCTCCTAGTATCACAAAGCTAATATCTAGTTGACTAGGATTTTCATCCATGTTTGAGTTTATGAATGTTGAATCCATAAGAGAGGTTCCAAAAGAAGAGAAAGTGTGGGAAGGATATAAAATGGACCACAAAAATTGGATTTTTTTGTAAGTTTTACACCCTTGTGTCTAATATGTTTAGAATTTAGGTATGTGATATACAAATTAATAATGGTTATATCACAATTGAATACTTCTATCAATTATGTAAAAATTTCTCTCATTACTCCATACAAATTTAGAATTTTTCTCATATTTTTAGATAAAATACACTTCTCATGTTAATACATTTTATGTTAATAAGCATTGATATGGATATATTTGGCATGTACATTTTGGTAAATCAAGTTTTCATGTACACTAGCTCATAATTGTTCTCTTCTTCCTTCTTCTACTTGTATTCTAAATAAAACCAATGTATGTTAAAGAGTGATTATTAAACCCAAAGAAAATCTAAATTTTATCAAAGAATCACATGATGAATAATATTAATGTATCATGCATCATGTAAGAATATGAGGGAAGAAAAGAGGATATTAATATTAATGCATATATATTTATAATTGGTGAATAAATTTATTTTCAATTATGTTCAAATGTTTAGACATGAATTGTAAGAGCATAGGTCATAAACAATTACACAAATGCATGGCTAAAAATAGAGTTGTTCAAGATAGGTGACTTATGGAGACAATTAGATGATCAGAATAAGGATACAATAGTGCAATCATGTATAGAGGTTATTAATAATAGGTAATGATTTTAGTATTTTTTTAATTGATGTGCTCATAACATGCATAGTTATTTGTTGTAACATGTTGAAACTATGGATCTATATGTTATAATTGATTTCATAAGTTACCACAGTCTAGAAGATAATAATCAAAAGGTTTACATGTATATAATGATTAAAATATTGTTAAGTGTGAAATATAGAAAGATCAAATAATTATTAAAATATCTTGTTTAACTGGTGTTATCATAGCATGCATGGGCCAATAATTTTAAAACAATGTAATAGAGATACATCTTCATAGCAAATTCCAGGTGTACATATTTGGTTTTATAAGAGTTGTGTGTAGGGATCATTGAAGGATTGAAGATAAGTTTGTTACATATTTTTGTATGGATAATCAATGAGTTTCAAAGTTCATGGGATTTAGGAACTCTCAAGTGATTGAAATTTGAGATGGTAGATGATACAAGATACAAGAATAGAGAGATTGTAAGTAAATTTGTTATAGAGGAAGATAGTCTATTAACAAGTTTATGTATATTTGAGTGTAAGTGAGAATGGAAACTTGTAAGGTATTGGTGGGTTGATAAATAATAAGAGAAGTGAATGAAATCCTTATAGATCTTGAGAAACATATTAACATCGAGGGTTGGTATAGTCAACCATTCATAAAGTTGTAGTGAATCAAGAAGAGCATAAGGACTTGGTATATTTCCACCATTTTAAATCAAGAAGAAGATAAGGACTTGGTAGATTTCCACCATTTTTGGTATTAAAGCCAAACATCCAAGTACAAAACAAAGGTTCCAAGAATAATCCAAGGTCTAAACAAAAGGAAAAAGAATGTGATTTGGAGAAAGAGACCAACAAATGATAAACTGATTGAGAGATAGAGATGTGCAAGGTGATAGCCAAAAGGACAACAAGATTGCATAGATGGTGAGTACTTGTAGGTTTTTGTAAGGATATAAGTGTTAATTATGTCCATGAGATTACATGCAGGTGTTGATGAAATAAAGATGACAAGAAATAAAACAAGGGAAGGATATAATAGAGAGCATAAGGTAATCATGATGGTGAGTAAGTTATTGTTATCCTCAATTTGTTTATTTTATATAGTAAAGAGATTGTAGAAAGAAGTAGATGGTAAGTTACAGGTGTTTGGAAGGAATGAGAAGCAAGGGGGTATGTTGAAAACCTCAAACAAGTGAGTAAGGGATAAGAAGATTCTAAATCCATAGAAGCTTGTTAAGGAAGGAGAGTTTGTGGAAGCTCAGGGTGAGATTAGGAGAGAGCTTAAAGAAGAAGATAAAAAAAAGGCCAAGGAAAAAGACTGGGATATTACTAATAGACTAGGGTGAAAAAGACCTAAGTGAGGTGCCAAACAACAAGGTGAAATAGACTTGTTAAGGGAAGTAGGTCCAAGTGAGGCCTAAGGTAGAAAAAAAAGTAAAGAGATTCAGCTAGCATGAGGGAGATCATGCTAAGAAAGTTGGCCTAGATGCCACTAAAGCTTGGAAAAGTGAATAAGCCATTAGGAGAAGAAGGACATCAAGAGATCAGCTTCAAGTATTGAAGGAGAAGCTTGTATAAATGGGTTAATAGACCAAGTAAGGAGAAAGAAGCTTGGGTGAGATAAGAGAAAGGAGAACCTGTAGATCCAAGGTGGAATAGACTTGGAGGAGAGAAATAGAATATCTTTAGAAGGTAAAATAAATTTTGTTTATGAACTTGTTTGAATGATTCCTCAAATTATTTTTAGAGAAAAAGAGTAAAGAAAAAGATGGATATGTTGCTAAAGATAGGACAGAGCAATAAAGTACCTAAAAGTACTAAGGATGAAACAAGCATCCAAAATAAGAATGGTATGACTAGTATTGATTTTGATAAAGAGATTGGTAGTTTGAAGAAAGATTTATCTAATATTGAAGATGAATTTGAGTCTTGGATGCAGTTGAATAGGAAAGCATGGGTATGACCAATGAGGAATAAGTTGAAATGGCTAATTGATCTCCTAGTGAAGAGGAGAGAGAGGCAAAATAAGATTGACATGAAGAGTGAAGCCCATAGAGGCAACAATGTGAGTAGGTTGTCAAGTGGACAACAAGATAAATAAATTGTTAAGAAGGTTCTCATTATGGAGAATAAGAGAAAAGAAAGAAGAGAAGGTGAAGTGTTGAGATGATAAATTGGAAAGATGAGAATGTCTATGAAAGGGGCACTTAGGGAGACATTATGGTCTCTTATTTTTATTTTTAACACTATCTTTGAATGGGTAAATGTAGGTATGAGTAGCCTTGTGAAGAATGTCAAGAAAAAGGCCTTGAAAAATGAAGAGTTGGTGCAAGAGGAGAAACCAAACACACAAATGAATGTACATGCATGAGAGAAGAGACTAATGTTGTATATTAGGAAGAAAAAGTGCATTGCCAAATGCATGAGAAAGGTGTTGAAGACCTTATGCAAGAAAATTATGAGATAGAGGAAGATTTTGAGTTACATGATGCTATGGAGTACCTAAAAGATGAAAATAAAAACTAGGCATAAAAGAGGAGAGTGCAAGAAATTTTTAATCAAAGCAAACCAAAGAACCAGTGGAGCAGCCCATCAAGGAGGTAAAGGTGAATTTAAATGTTGATTTTTCTTATTCTCATAAGCATAGATATATTGATATATAGGTTAAATAAGTAAGGAGGATTATGGAGTCCTATAAACCAATAATTAACCATGTATATATAGTGCCTAGATAGATGGAGAATCATACAGCCAAGTAGCCGGTTCTCAAGAAGGCAAGTTGTCAAGAAAGGCAACATGAAGATGTCAAAGAGTAAAAATTGGTTGATGAATTGAATGAGTGTCAGTCTAAAGTTATGAGGAAGGTATGGATGGCTAAATGTAAGAAAGATATTTTTTGAAAGAAGAATGAGGTAGAGTATGAGAATACATAGATGAAAGGTAAGGTAATTACTTGTAAAGAATGGGATGATGATGTTTTCAAATCAATAAATGATATTTTTTATGGAAAATGAGGTATGAAAAATGTCTATGAAAAGTAACGTGTAGCAAGGAGAAGTTCCAAATGGATGGATGATGATAGTGGAGATGTGAAATCAATTCACATCTTTGAAAAGAGCAAGGAGACACAAGGTAATATTGCTCTAATTATTTTTTATGATTATATTGATGAAGAAGTTGATTTGTATGAATAAAACATAAAGGGGATGAATGTATTTATAAATAATGAAAGGTGATATGGTCCTGAGTTTGATATAGGACATGAAGATTTTGATGAGTTTGTATTGAATGAAGAGTTTAAGAGGATATAATAATTGTTAAATCCTCCTAGAGAGTTGTGTAGAGAGACATATCAGCATGGTGGCACCGTTGATTAGATGGAAAATAAATTGAGGCAAGAATAAATCAAGATTGTGAAGATAGATTTGAATGAAGAATAATAGTGTGAAGATAATCAAGGGGATTCATGGCCTCAATCTATTACTTCCAATGTTGCCTTTGATGTTTTGAATGTAGGTCTTGAAGTTGTGGGGATGAATGAAGTTCATAACTTGATGAACAAGTTCATGAACCAGGAAAATAAAAAAGATCTTGAAGACATGTACAAAAATGAAGCATGGAAATGGGATATTGCAGCTGAGAAAGAGATAAGAAGAAGAACACACAAGAAGAAAGAGAGAAATAAGAAAAGGAGAGATGAATAAATTAGAGAAACAATAAAAGAGATACAATGGGATCCAAGCATACAAAGAATAATAAATTTGAGAAGGAAGTACAAAGACATTTGAACTAGAGTTCAAATCTTTTCTTAACCCAGAACTGTGATGTAGGAGCATCTTTCTTGATGCTTGGTGAAGAATAAGAGAAAGTTGGAATAATCATTCTCAAGGCATTATCATAAACATTGAATTAATTTTCCCTCCATTTGTTTATATTTGAAATATTCAAAATTGTGACATTTGTCATGTGGAGGATAATAAGGTCTATTTATGTGTTAAAGGGATAAATTAGTTGTTTAGGATTTGTGAAATCCTATTATCATTTGGAATAAGCTAAATTTGTCATGGATTAGATATTTTTTGAAGAATTATCGATTTAGACTTATTTTTACACCTTTGTAGGATTGGTTCCAAGATTATAGGAGATAGTTAAAGTTATTTAGAGAAGAAGACCAAGTTTAATGCAAGGAAGATAGAGAGGAGGAGTAGTTAATGAAAGAGGAAAATAAAGTGTAATGGAGAATTGAACGTGTATTAAGTAGGTATGTGGACCTATTGTATATGTATTCTAAGAATGTATCAAAAAAAAATATAATAGTTTTTGGATTATTATTAATTTCTATGTATTTTCTTGAATGGGAGGTTGTTTTGTTATCTTTATGAAAGTGGTACTATATGTGAAACATCTCTCAGAAATAAACATGGCCATAGTACATGCACATTAAAAATATGTCCTATCTATACATGGAGATAAACACATATTTGTAGTCTATTAAAAGCATATAGAGGTTTTATAAATCCACTAAAATCCTTGACTTAAATAGAATGCAGTTCTGATTGAGTTGAAATAGTTGGGATAAGAAGAATGGTGGGTTTTTAGATCTTGAGATGAGTTAAAGAAAATAAAATAACTCGATATGGAAAGAATGTTAATGCTATTAAATGAAAAAGTATGCTTCAAGAGAATTTAATCCTAGACGTGATGATAAATAAGGATTGCATGCATGTGAGTCATTTAATGGAAAGTGCAATTATTTCTGATGTAGATTTATCATGGAATGGACTATATATATGTATGTGGAATTTGAGAATAAATCTATTTTCAATTATGTTCAAACATTTAGACATGAATTGTAAGAATGCAAGTCTTAAATAATTAAACTGATACATGGCTAAATACAAAGTTTTTTGAGATAGGTGACTCATGGAGACAATTAGAAGATCAGAACAAGGATACAATAGTGAAATATTGTCTAAAGGTTAGTAATAATAGGTAAAAATTTCAGGATTTTGTTTTAATTGATGTGCCCATAACATGCATAGTTAATTATCGTAACATGTTGTAACTACAGATTTGCATGTTATAATTGAGTTCATAAGTTACCATAGTCTAGAAGATAATAATCAAATGGTTTGCATGCATATAATGATTAAAATCTTGTTAAGTGTGAAATATAGAAAGATTAGATAATGGTTGAAGGATCTTGTTTCACTAGTGTTATCATAGCATGCACAAGCCATTAATTTAAAACCATGAAATAGAGATGCATGTTCATATTAGATTCTATGTGTACATATTTGGTTTTATAAGATTTATGTGTAAGGATCATTGAAGGATTGAAGATAAGTTTGTTATAGATTTGTATATGGCTACTCAATGAGTTTCAAATTCCTTAGGATTGAGGAACTCTTAGGTGATTGCAATTTGAGATGGTGGATACTACAAGATATAGGAATTGAGATATTGTAATTAAATTTTTTATAGAGGAAGATGGTCTATTAAATAGTTTATTTAGATTTAAGTATAAATGAGACTAGAAACTTGAAAGACATTGGTGGGTTGATAAATAATAATAGAAGTGAATGAAATCCTTATAGATCCTGAGAAACATATTAACATTGAGGGTTGGTCTAGTGAACCATTGACAAAGTTGTAATGAATCAAGAAGAAGAAAAGGACTTGGTAGATTTCCACCATTTTAAATAAATAAGAAGACAAGGACTTGGTAGATTTCCACCATTTATTAGGACATGTAAGGATCATTAATGCCTTATACAACCTATTCAGGCCATATTTTAGTTCATTTTCTCCTTAAACACTTCCTTACCTTTTGGAAACCATCAATTAGGCCATTGACTACTTGTTGAGGAATCACTATTTAACATGTTGGTTTTAGGTTATTTGGAGCTTAGGTCATGCTTTTTAGACACAATAAAAACCTCCTTTTATGTTTTAATTTCATGTAGTTTATCCTTCATCAATTTTGTAAATTTTTAGTTCAATCCTTTACACTAAGTTCTCTCACTCCTAAAACTAAGCGACTTCTTGATGAGAACTGAGACACTCTCAAAGCCTCTACTTTTAGGTAATCACTAAGCCTTAAATTACGGATTTGGACCTCCTCTTCATGATTCTTGGTTCATGATGTTTTACTTATGATTTTATCCCTCTTGGAAACCTTTCAAACCATATCAATTCTTTGCCTAGGTCCTCAACTCTGACACCCTACCTTGACTGTGATAGTCGAGCCTATAGGCCTGCTATAGGTGCTTATGGGAATGAATTAGGTTTGTTTGAAAGTGATCGGTATTCCCATGAAGTTATAATATCAAAAAATTACCTCATTCCTCCTTGAAGGGTCAAAATGAGATCTAAACTCTCATCTCCAACTTCACTATTTACTAACCTTGTTGTAGGTGACCCTTCCCAGGCCTGTGTATGTATAGGGGAAGGTGCATTGGTGATCAAAACCTCAAACATCACCTTATTTTTGTCCTTTTGGCTCAAGAGTGATGTTTGAGTCATTTAGGATGGTTTGAGCTTGATGGCATAGTTATAATTTTCCATAATAATTACAAAGTCACTTTTCCATCAACCTCCTATAGACATCACTGCCCTTATTTAGTATCTTTGCAAGCACTTTCAAGGTGTTCAAACTGCATCTTCCAATTACCCTTTTATCCTAAAAATTGGCTTAGTCATTTTTTTTGGATAGGGATACTAGGACAAATAATCAAGAGCATTAGAAGCCCATTTTGTCATGCCATATCTTATCCCAAAAAGTCTCAAGGATCTATATTTTGGTGATTTCAGGATTGCAAGGCCAATATAGTCAATAGGATTTTGGAAGTGGTTTTCATAGCCTCTTTAAAATTATCCATTTAAAAACTCCTAGCATGATCTTCATCAATAGGTAGAGTTTGATCATGATATCACATCACATCTCCATATGTGCCACCATGAGATCTGCAAGGTCTATATATGAAGGTTTGATTACGATATGTTGAAAGAGCAAGAAAATGCAAGGATGAGACTCTCCAAGCACCTATAATGCATTTTATAGCCATAAAATTAATAAAATTAATTCATGACACCTAGAAACATCTTCACAACACCTTTAATGGCATATGTAGGTGCACATTCCTGAGTATAGAGTAGTGGTAGTGAAATTAGACCAAAACAAGCTTGGGAAGAATACTCTTGAACTATTGAGACCTCTAAAAATAAGAGATAAGTGGAGAAACAAAGGAGAATCCTTGAGAAACACATGTAATAACTTCACTTATCAGATCAAATCAAAATCTTCTAAAATAATTGCAAATAGTGACCCCTTTTTAGATGCACAAGCATAAAAAGTTTCTTAAAGTCAAACCGATTGCTCATAAAGGAGGAGGAACCAAATTATAACTTATTTATATTAAATTGAAGTTCACTTAGATTAATAACCACCCCCATAATCACTCTTTCCAATTCCACTTTTATAGCCCATGCCCAGTGATTAAATCTAGCATTTCTTTGCTTGCCAAGTGAAAATGGAGGAGAACAAGTTGTAGATGAAATTTATTGAATTATCCTTGTAATCCAAATGTTTAAATGACCTATGGGGAGGTTAATATTCACTCCACCACGTTTTCAACTAATGGTGGACTTGAGAAGTCTATACAAGTGCCCAAAAACTCCAATTTTTAAGGAAAAACTACCATTTCTTGATCATAACAGACTTCTAACTATCAATTAACTAAATCTAACCTAATTTGACCTTATCCATGCTGATATACACCCTGATGACATATTTAATAACTCCCACCATTCGTACAAGTTAATTAATTAGCTAGAAAAGTGGTAAAATGACCCTTTACCACATGAAACCTAGAAAATGGCAAATTTGTGACTTGAAGACACATTGAAATAATTCAAATACCATTTTACAACATTTTCAATATAATTGGGCACTTTGACTAAGTTTGAATAGGTTTTACCAATGTTTACTTTAGTTGACTGAGTTAGTATAAGGAGGATGGGTTTCAACAAGGACTAGGGAAAGGTTAAGTGAGACATGTAGGATAATACATGACCCCATAGGAAATATTAAAATTTATCTAAAAGTTCAAAAGAGTAGGGGTTGACCTATATATGACTTGGGGTCAAATTTGGTCAACATTCTTAGTGATTCCTAGGGGTGGCATGCCTGTTATGCCTAAGACCAGTTGCTTAATCCTTCCATTACACATGGATTCATGCATATGATCACTCTAATTGACTTTAACAAACTTTTGGATCAAGAGAAATAATATGGTTGACACATACACACAAAAAACACAAAAAATAAAGGAAAGGAAACACACTTATGTTCTAAAGTACTTAAGAAACACCAAAACAAACACACTCTAAAATGTACAAACTAAATAGCAAGAATTGATCATCCTGGATCAAAAGGAAAGATTTTCATACCATCTCCTTGAAGTTGACTAGAAGAGTGTGCAAGCTGCCACTTAGGTCTTGTCCTAGTTTATTCAACACCTTGCTTACTTATCATGGTGCTTACATTGACTTCATCTGATTTCAAAACCAATAACATGTGTTCAATAGAAATATAATCCTCTTGATTGGTTTGAATGGAAAGCATAGTCCATGTTTTAAGTGGTTTTCCATTGATTATAGACTCATTTTGATCTGCACATTCAACCTCAACCTCAAGTGGCTTTTCATCATCAAGGTTGTATTCATTTTGAAAAGGAAGTTCTCCAACAAACTTTGGTGTTTCTAGAAACTGAATGCATGGGAGAGGTTATTCAAAGCTTAATACCTCTCTTGGCACCTTGTATTCTCCATCCATCTTATGCCACCAAAAGTTGAGTCCTTGTTCTATCCCTACGTGTTATTCTTATTTTTATTTAACATTTTTTTACAACTACCTCCTTTTTTATGACAAGGTTATTTCATATAAATTTTAGAATATTACTTCTAATCAACTTATCATAACATTTATGGAATCATAAATTTAATTTGAAATTATTAAATCTTTTTATCACTGCATTCCTTTTTTTAATTTTTAGCATATTTCTTGAACATTGCTTTTCTCAACACCTTTCAAACATGTATTCAATCATTCATAAAGTTGTATTTTTTTTAATTTAAAAATACAATCATTAACTTTACATTTATTAATTTATCTCTATTCACATTGGTGTTTGAATCGCAGTTTCTTCTCTTTTGGCATTTTCCCACTCGTTTAGTTATTTCATTGCATAATTGTTTGGTTCGAACTGTGCATAGCTATTTAACTATTTCATATCTTAAAAATTTACTTATCTAAGTTTTTAAGTTCTTATTTATTTTTTTTCCATTTAACTTCTTAGTGAAGGTTTTTTTTGTGATTTTTTTCCACAGTCATGCTTTTTAACACTTTCTTCAGTTGTAAGATGATTTTTGTTATTCATTATAGAACTTTGTTTAGTACAATTGCATGGTTTGATTTGCTCAAATTATTTCCTTATTATACACATTTATTTCCTTTTCTTATTTCTTATTTTATATTTTCATACTATTTTACATCAATCTTTTATGTGTTCCTTTATTATTGATTTAACATGTATTTTTTTTGTTGAGCATTCCATTATAATCATAGTGTTTTTCTTGCTACTTTATAGTGATTGATGGTTATTTTTTAGTTGGATTTTATATCCTTCTTATTTATTAACACATTTAAAAACTAAAATAAAATAATTAAACACATTTCAATTTGTAACAATCAATATTAATGGGAGTGTGTCTTATTTTTTCGTGCGCACTCCCTTTTTTTGGAAAACTAATTACATTTGTTTACTATTGTTCGTTAAGTTCTGAATTCAAAACAAACAAACAAATAAAATTCCATTCATCTAACTTTAATTTATGGTGTTTTGGTGTGGACTTAAATTTACAATTTAATTCATTAAAATTGTTAAGTTTTTAATTTAAATATTATTCCATTTAGATTGATGGATTAAAAATTCAAAAAAAAACAAACATGTTTTTAAAAAAGAAAGCCAATACAACTTTTTAAAATCCATTGATATTTTAATTTGAAGATGTGTATGTTATTTACCAATATAACTTGGATGATTTTACAGTTTCATAATAAATTTATTTATACTTTGATCTTTTTTTAGAAGAGGCTCCTAGAAAACCCATCAAAACATTCTAATATAGGGATAGTTGTGCGATAAATGAAAAACATCAGACTGTAATGCAAATTAATCTTATCGATTTATTAACTAAAACATATATAAATACATAGAAAATATAGAACCATTAGTTATAGAAAATTCAATATAATCTATATGACTCTCAAATTTATAAAATAGAGAATTCACTATGCATAGAAAAACCATAAAAGATATATAGGGAAAACCATTTCATAACTATATAGTAATATCTATCACATCAAAACCATTTCACAATACAATTGATTGATATATAAAAATACTTTACAAAGTGGTGTTCCTTTATATTATAACCTTTTTATACATCCAAAGGAAAGACTCTTTACATTATGTAGACTATAGATATGCTTACAAGAGCTGAATACATATAAAAAGAGATACAAAATACAAAAATAGTGCAAGTCACACACATGTCCACTAATTAAAATCTATGATTTTTGTAGCCCTATTCTACTCCCAATAATTTCTTGGACTTAAAAGTTATCTCATCTTGATACAAATTCATAAAATGGTTCCCTAAAATGAAGATGAAAACTTTAATCAAGTTGATTTACTAAACTAGAAATAAAAGTTGTGGTGATCACATAAGGTGTTTTTTACTGATTTTAACCTCTTTCACACTACTTAGCCATCATTTTTGGTTTTTAACTATGTATAATACTAGTTTACCACAATTTTAAGTTTTCAATATATTAGCCTAAATAGGTGGCTACCCTTTGTAGGTTTTCAACTAACCTAGCCCCATCCCTAATGCTTAAGGTGGTATTATTAGAGTGAAAAAAAAATCTTCAAAATTGAAAAATTGGAAATATACATAGTACCTAGGGAGAAGGTGGTGGCATGATCTATGTTGACTACATGGGAGGTTGTTGTGATATTTTTATGCTTGAGATGTAGAAGAATAAATTGGTACTAGAAAATCTAGTGGTGGAAGTGGTTTTTATTGTTAAATCTTTCTCTAATAAATCATAGTTTTATTCCTCTAATGGAGTACCTATTGTAGTTATTGAAGAAGAATAAATTATGGCTCTTCAATAATTTATGTGATGGAGCTATCTAGATGTGATAAATATTTTTTGAATATTTTCCAATTAGTGAGAACTTCACAAACCATAGTGTTCAATGTTTACATTAGGACTTAGGACACCATCATATTTTGAATATCTTTATCATTTATGATGGTGATGAGTGACCTAGTGTTTGACACTTTGAGCTAGATATCCTAAGAGAGTTCCTCTAACTGAACCACATGCCTCTATATTTAATTTCCAAAAAAATTATTATATATAATCTCACTTTTGTATATCTTAAGCTTTTACATGGCAATATCATGTGATTCAAGCAATTTTTTGAGTATGGTGTCCATTATGTTGAGGTAGCTAAATGATCTTCCATCATAGTTTTGTCCTTTTTTGCCCTATCAAACTCTATTTTGGCCTCAAACAATGATTTTGTGAATTGTTTATTCTAATTAAGCATGCCTTGTGATATTTTTTGGCTTAAATTATAACCATATCTGAGACCTGTTAATATTATTCCAAGAGATAAAAAATTGCATGTCTCTACTTTGATGTTTCACCCTTGAAGATGAAGGGAATTTAGCTTATCTATAGGAATTCAATCCTTTTTTAGTTGTGACAAGAGGGATTATAACTAATTTTCTTCTAAGATGACTTGGGTGACCAATACAGGGCAAGAGTTATCAATGAGTTGACAAGCATTGGTGAATTGAAGGTGTAGATATGCATTGTATTCCCAAAGTTTTAAGACTTATTGTTCTAAGATTGAAGCCTTAAATGTTATTGATTCTTTAAAATCATTAGTGCCTTTAATGTTTTAGTGAGTATAATATGTGTAACATCAAGATATACTTCACATATTTTCATAGCTAGAGCCAAAGTGAAATTCTTGGCCATCACATATGCCTTCTTGATCTACACCATGGGAAGATAAAATATTGTGTGACATGTGGAGGATTCAAGGAAATAACATATCCATTATCTATATATTTGTGTCCTATTTTTAGATATCTTCTCATGTTTACCCCTTGAGTATATTTAGATCCCTATGATGTGGATGATGGTTGTTGGGCCCCATTTATTCCCATAATCTTGGTGGTGTCTACTAATTTATTTGTGAGGACTTTCAACAACATTGTGTGTTGTTCTTGTGCCTTGGTTTTTACTTCCACATTGGTCTTATCTTTAGCTTGTGCCTTAGATTTAGATTTGTATTTTGCCTCAAGCTTAGCTTTGGCTTCTATATCAAGCTTAAGTTTGAATTTTACCTTAAACTTAGCTTCAGTTGTTGCCTTAACCTTAGCTTTCACTACTACCTCAAACTTAACTTTATCATCCTACTCCTTGACCTTCCTCTTGGCTTACTCCTCTTGGGTATATAATGCTTATCTAGTCTTTTGCTCCTCTTGACACTTTATTACTATCTCTACTTCATATTTATTTTAGTGTAATACCTATGCTTCTTAGTTCTCTTTTTCTTTGTGATTTCTCACTACTTCTTCATCTTATTTATTTTTTGTCTTATTTAGCTCTTTTATTTTTTACTTAAGCTTCTTCAAACTTTTTTCTATGTTCTTCCTTTTTATATTGTTGTTTTTACCATTAGTCTTCTTCGATAGCCTTATGCTTTGCCTCTTCCTTCTTATTTTTTTTATTTTTATCCTTATTCATGTGCACCTATTAGGCCTTTTATTTCTCCTCTTACTTATTAGTATATTTTTCTTTCACTATGACATTGAGTTCTTCAATTGGCTACTTAGGTTGTGATGAGCTAGTTTCTTTAGGTTCCTTCGTAGGAGTTGGTGATCGAGAACTATGAATGATTGTGAATCTTTAGAAGGGGATGAATAAAAAATAATACATCTACATGTGGCATTATTATTCTTATAGTATGGAGGAAGAGTGAGAGTGTTCTTTGATATCTTCTCATCTTGGGTCATTTCTTGAGTATATTATTGGGGTCCTTGATCTAGTTGCATTTTTACCCCCTTTGTTGGATCTACAAAGGACACCATCATGTCTTTGATTTTTAGGGAGACTCTAGGCACAACATGGGTCCTTAGCCTATCTATTAAAGTTGGTAGTGGAATTTCCTATAATGAAGAGTGTGTTTTATATGTAGTGAAATATCATATAGTTTCATCCATCTAAAAAAACTCACTTGAAAACATTATCCTACTGCTTCTTACCCCATAATGTTTAATATGATTGAAAATAGAGGTTGGGTAACATAAACCTAAAATTATAATAACACTTGATCTATACCTTAAAAAGTGTGTATTACATTATAAAATAATAATTTTTCCTATTTTTCTTGATCATATACCTAGTTGCCTATGTCTATGAGCATTGATTGTAAGATTTCATATTTGTATATGCATAAATCTACAAGATCACACTTTATAATGATTTTTGGGACATGTTTAGTATCCAAATATGATTTATTAGATCATGTAATATTATATGGTTGTGGTGGTTAAGCTTATTTTATTGGTGCCATTAACTTTCCCTTATCAACCTATGATGTATCCACTTTTGTAGGCAGTAGTGCATGTGGTTAAGTTTATGTCTATGTAGTCAAAGGTTGTTATGCACCTATAAGTATAACTCATAAAAATTATATTGAAATGGTAGTTAGGGATTTATACTACATAACTTCTTCCTGGGCATCCAACATGGTTATGAAAAAGGTTAATGGAGTTATTTTATCTTTAGGTAATTCATGAACTTTGATCTAAATCACATTATGTAGCATTGTAAATGACACATGTTTCCCTAGGTAATGGATAACATCCTTTGGGTATTTTAGGGTGAAATATTATCATGGATTATATATAAATCCACCATACATTAATTATCCTCAACTAATCATAGTACTACTCTTTCTTAGTCCAAGTGATGTTGGAAAACATGATCACAGATCAAAAGTCTTCATCTAGATTCATTAGGTCCTCTGGTGACTTCCACTACATAAAATAGAGGAGGAATACCAAAAAGTGATATTGAAAGTCATGTGATGTTTTTACAAGAACCTTATTAATTTTTATAATAAGCTATAAGGCCAAAAACTTGAACCAATTGAAATCCTCATGTCTACACACACACACACACACACACACACACACACACACACACACACACACACACACACACACACACACACACACACACACACACACACACATACACACAAACACACACACACACACACACAAACACACACACACACACACACACACACACACACACACACACACACACACACACACACACACACACACACACACACACACACACACACACACACACACACACACACACACACACACACACACATCATTTGATATGAAATGTCAAAAATGATTTTCGCTACCTAATTGGCATTTATAGTGGTTTGCCAAAATATTTTGGTAATGAACTAAAAAAGAATGCACACTGAGTTATCTTTCATATCAAAAAACAAATCTATGAGCATTGATTTCAAGATTTCATATTCGTATATGCCCAAATCTACAAGATCACACTCTACAATGATTTTTGGGACATGCTTACTATCCAAATAGGATTTAGTATTTCATGTACTATTATATGGTTGTGGTGGTTAAGCTTATTTTATTGGGACCCTAGCATATTTATCCTTTGTGTCTGATTGGATGGGTGTGGACTTAGATTTATAAGAAAAAACAAATTTTCCCCAAGTTGGAAGTCATGTTACTCTTGCCATGGTCATAGGGGTGGTGGTGATTTTAAGATCCTAAGAGAGATGGATAATACACTCAATATACCTAATTATCAATGTAAGCATTATAGAAACCTAAAACTGGCCTTGAATAACCTCTAACTAGGCTTTTCACCAGTTTCTACCAAAATGCATAATTTGGCCTAAAAACACTAAAACAAATTAAAATAGTTGAAATTGATATATTTAATTACTAATTTTAGCTAGGGTGTAACTAAATGGGGTAATGCAATTTCAATTTTGCACCTGGGTGCTCTTGATTGCTCTTTTCTATCAAATTTATTGTACAAGACATGTGCCTTTGTTATTTTTCATTGAAAACATCACAAATGGGATAATGGTTCCAATGCATCTAACATCGACTTCCAATTCTAATCCTATCAAATTTCAAGCCAATAATAAGAAATTTTGACTAATTTGATTAATTTGTGCACCAAATATCCAAGATTTGCACCAAATTACCTAATCACGCTTAAGGCTAATTAAACCAAATCAAGGTCTTAAGTTAATTTTACATGGATATTTTTAAATACTTATTTTTAGAAATGAATATTGAATATCTGCATCATCAAAGTGACATCATTTCTTGGGAAGACATCCCTAGGCCATAAATGCCACAAATATCAAGATTCATGCCTCCCATGAATCATTAAGACCCTCCATGCCTAGTTAGTTCCCCTCTATCCCAAATATTTATGAGCTTATTTATGAATTTTAATTTCATAATTTAAATAATTCTTAACCACACATCTCTATCTTGAGATGGATGGTTTAGGTTGTTTCTAGCCATTTGCAAAAATCTATAAATAGGAGGCCTTGCCTATTAAATTTTAATCTATCTTGGTACAAAGTTTTAATGCACAAATAATTCCAAAATCCATTAAATTTAGCGTTATAATTCCAAATTGTTGAGCCAAGCCAAGCCAAATCCAAACAAGGTGTCAAGGAGAAATGGAGGTAGGTAAGCTTCCATTGATGTAGACTTCATGAGTACAAAGTTGAGCAAGCCACTACAACAAGAATTTTGGAACATCCAAAGAACGTGAAAGAAGATTTGTTTCATGTTTTAGCTATGTTTCCATCTTGTTTTGTTAATTAAGATCTCCCTAGTAACTAGCCATATAGATGTTATGCTAGTGTGTTTATTTCAATTTTGATTTCATTTTTGGAACTAACACAAAAATAACCATCCTCTCTTGAGTCAAGTTCCTAGTTCACATAATGGCACACCTGGTGGGACCAAATGTAGAAGAGCATGAGTCAACTTTAAAATTTCAATTTGAATGCTTAAAACTCTTTATAAGTGATTTTCTAATTTGGTTTGGCTAGATTTTTATCTTCACATGTTTACATAGGTAACTGTCAATGGTCAGAAGAACCACTAATGGTTGATTAAACCATCGATGGTCATTTTAAACCATTGACGGTCAAGTGCAACCATCGATGGTCAGGTATAACCATCGATAGTCACTATGTTTTTCTTAAAAACATAAAACTCAAGAGCTAATAAGCCATTTTAAAAAGCTTGGTTTGGGGTCATATGGACTCTATTTTTTATTATTTTTTTAAAACCACATATTTTATCCTAAATTTTTAGAATATGATATCAATTTACATTAAAGTTGAATATATTTTTCACAAAATTTTTAAAATATCTTTAAATGTTTCTAATCTAACACATTTGATTTTGGGGTGATGCCTTTAGGTAAATAGATAACCACTGACATTATTCCAAACTTAAAAAATCTCCAAACATAAAGGACACTAACTTTTTCATTATAGGATCAAGCTTAGAATTTGTTAAAACATGCTTTTTAGACCTTATTTGAAAGTTAAAATGGATTAGGAACCTTGTTTTGGTGCTTAATAAAAAATTTAGATTCTTAGGTAAATATTTTGACAAATTGTGCTTTCAAAGTTACAACTTAAGACCAAGGGGTTAAAAAAACACCACCTAATCTTTCATTGGGTCTTAAAATTGAACACACTTGTCAAATATTGTCTTCAATAGTTATTTATAAATAATTTGATTGGCAAAGAGGAGGATGTTATGTGTATTCTCTTACATCTATCTCCTTTAGGGAAATTTTAGAATCAAAAGTGCCATCCTTATTGCACACATGCCTAGTCCAAGGAATATAAATAATGTCATCTAAAGAACTCCTTAAAAACTCACAATAGTTCAGGTGATCTTGAAAATGACCCTCAAGTCTTTCTTTTATGTCTTTTATTTCATTGTATCTTGGATTGTGAGGGGGACTTCATCACCTCCTAAAATTTATATAGGGAAGCTTTGACTTGGGGTTTAATCTCTTAGCATGGACTTTAACCACTCCCACTAGGATTAGAGGTTTGAGTGATTAAACCACCTTCTAGTACTAGAGTTGCACATACGATGTACTATACTTTGGGTATCACACTACACTGAGCAAGTGATGAATGTAGTGGTTGAAAAAAGGGAAAGACATTTTTGCAACAAGCTAAGTACCACAGACACCCAATTATGTGATTTTATTTTACATCATGACATGAAAGTCATTATGTAATTGATCCCCCTAGAAACCATTGAAAACCAAATAGTTTTAGTCAACCCAACATTGCCATACCCTTACTAGGATTTGGATGATTATACTTAGTGTATTTTGGTCATTTTTGCTTGGTATGTTTTGATACTAAAACCTATTTTTTTTATAAACCATGTCAAAATCAATTTGTCTATGTGTCACTCTTTTGTCTAAAGAGGCATTATGTTGTCCATTTTACACTACACTTAAGCCTTTAAATTTTTGTTAAACTTGTCTATATGTGTCATTTGAGTTGAGGAGGGTAGTGTTACATTTCCAAAATCATGTAAAACCATTTTGCCTTTAATTCTTTGAAACATAACATTGATCACATCATTCAAGCATGCTTATGTTATTAGGCTACTCAATTTGTTTCCAAACTTATTTACCATAATATCAAAAATTATTTGTTTCAAACCATATCATGTATACCATTTGGACCTTATTTATGTACCAACATGTTTTCCAATCTTGTCTAGCTTGTTTGGTCAAATCCTAGTTTTCAATGCTGAGTTTTCAATTAATCTTATCAAGTTTGGATTCAAACATTGATTGATTTTTATTTAGGCCTCAATTCATGGGGCATATATATAGATATTTCTCTTTTGGGTTGCATAACTTTAGTTAATCAGTTACCCAAATTTGAAGACTTGATTATTTGTTTTTTCAAAGCCTATCCTCATCATTATTTATGCCTTTATTTGGGAGAACACAACCTTTCTCCAAGAGCCTTTTGCCTCATGCCTTATTCCAACTGATCATGTTTATGTTTGATTATGTGTGTCAGGTCTATGTCAAAATTGTTTCCAAACTTGTTAGATTAAATAAAATAAAATCATGTCTTTGTTTCAAGTCTAGATTTTGATGCCATTTGGCCAAAAGTCCTATCATAGCTTGTTTGAGCTTATCTTTTGATTTTGTGTTTGGACAAAAAAACTAGTGACTCTTTTCCCTTTCCTAGTTTAGACCTTTTTTAGAACACTTTAACTTAGACTTTTGACATTTGATGTTAGACTATTTTATGAGAAATCTTAGCACAAAATATTTTGGAGATACAGCTCCATGATCAAATCATTGTTTGGATATAAAAATCCACTTTTGACCAAGTTAGACCTAGTTTGAACCATTTGTCCTTTAGACATACTTTTTCAAAGTTTGCAAAACTCTAAGCCTTTTTGTTTTGGATATTTCATCATTTATGCAGATATGTCTAGATACATTTATGGTGGAGTCATGTAAAATTCAACTTATGATAGAAAGATTTTCTATGGAGTTTTATTATTCTCCCTATAATACTCTATATGGGGAACATAATCAAAATATACAAAATCGAAATCAAATTATCAGTTGGGATGATATGGTTTATGAGGAGTAATTTGAAGACCCAACTATAGATAATGTTGTTTGGGATATGAATCCATACCCTCTTTATGATAACTAGTACATGGAACATAGTCAAGAACTAGCTTATGATCCAACTCAAGATTGGGATGATATGGTTTATAAAGAGGACTTAGATTCTTTGGCTTGTGTGAGCTACCAAGCTCCATAATGCCCCAAAATTATCCTTCTAAGACCTCATCTTTTGGGTTGTACGAGCAATCAATATCCATAATGCCATACCATTACCATACCAAGGCCTCATCTTTTGGCTTGTGTGAGCAATCAGGCTCCACGAAGACCTTTTATCATTCCATGACATAGTCCTTTACCTTGTGAAAATATCCAAGCTCCACACCACCCTATCGTTACCATTTTAGGATTTCATCCTTTGTCTCATGTGAGCAATCATGCTCTCCAATGCCCTACCATTATCCAACCACAAGCCATTCCTCATCCAGTACTAATTCAATCAAAACCTCAACCAATCTAATCATTTAAAGACCAAGTTGTGTTCAAAACTAGTATTTTCCAACTCATTGGAAACTGAGGCCAAGAAAATAAACCAATCCAAGATGATTTTTTTGAACCAACCATTTGTGATAAGTCAACCTATGATGAATCACCTTTCAATCCTATACCATTTTTTGAGGAGTCTCACTCTGATGATTCAGTCTTTATTGAGTCACATCTTAATGATTATAGCCACCTTTGGGAAAATCATTACCTCAATCATATGCCTACTTTTCAAGAGCCTCCTATTTGCAAGCCAGTCTCTAAGGAGTTGTCTCATGACCTTTTTCCCATTGTGGACTCCAGGAGTCCCACTTTGATAAATTAGTCTTTATGGAGCCCATTATGCCATCATAGGCTAATAATTTTCTAATACCAAACATTCAAAAAGACATCATTGTAATAGATTACCCATCAGATGAAAAATAAGAGTTAGACTCAGGTTCTATTCTTGAAACAATATCAGATTTAGCATTAGAATCAACATTAGTCTCAACATTAGATTCAAAATCTATTGAGTAAAAATTAGATTCAAAAACAAAATACATTCATGATTGTTAAAAAATTGGCTATGCATCCTCATAGATCAGTTTTAATACATTTGTGATCCTTTTATAGTTTTTGAGGATGATTAGTTCAGCAACACCACAAGCTATCTTAGTGTCTTTTATGAGGATTGTGTAGATAGATCCCATTCCATTACCACCAACCAATCTAGATATTTCATTGGCATTCCATTTCCCACAACTATCAATTAGGACCAATAGAATCACACTTTGTTGAACTACATCTATGTTGACATAGTTTTTCAAGAATAACAAGGAGGGCAAGACCAAATTCATATAGAAAAAGAACACTCTCCTAGTGAAACCTTTTTATGGAACTAGGGGATAATTAAAGTTCAAACTTAGCATCTTTTAGTGAAACCTTTTTAAAAGCACTAGAAGATAATCAAAGTCAAAAGTCAACATTAATTAGTAAAACCTTCTCAAAAGCACTAAAATATAATCAAGACAACTTCATTAGTGAAAACCTCATCAAGGCACTAATAGATAAGCACAAATCTTCTTCACTACTTAATGAAGACATTATTCAAGATCAAATCAAAATAGCTTCCTATCTACAACCTAATCAGATGGTAGCTACTCTCAAGATCAAACAATAAAAAAATATGGTGGTCCTATCAAGAAAATATTTAGAAGTCTTCAGCCCCACTACAACCAAAGTTATGTTGAATTTGGCATCAGCAACATTACGTGTGACTGAAAGTCCTAATCTTCATTTATTTCCCCACCATTCCACATTCCATTATCATCTACCATTCCATTTCACAAAAAAACTTACCATCTATTATTTATCCTTATTTTCCATCCATAGTTACACTTTCCTTTGCATAGGTTACAAAGATACCTTGTCTTAACACTTTAAGGAATTAGAATCAATGACCAATGAAGATCACAAAAGCATTCTCAACATCCAAATCTATAACTAGTTCTTGATAGAGTAATTATTTAGATGAGGTGTGGGGTAATAATTAACATGATTGATTATTCTATTTGTATCATTTTTTGATTAGGATGTGTATTTCCACTTCAAAAAAAAAACAAAATCATATGCCATTTAACCATACCCAAGCCAAACACATCTAGAATCCGAAAACCAATAATCACCCAAGCTAAAAACATGTACTATACCATTTCATTTTCCATATCCATTTTCCATTGTCACATACCTATCCTTTCAAATTATTACTTGGAGCTAACCCTCTTACCATTTTATCTAATTTATCAACCATCATTACCCTTAGCTAGACCATTATGTTTTACCATACCATTATTATCTAGACCAAAACCTATTTTTAGTCATCTTATCCAATCCCATTTTGATCTTGGATCCTTTGGTTCTTCTCACACTTTTCATGAGGGGATTCTAATCAAGTTTTAATCATCAATCAGATTCATGTTTATAATGACAATCTATGAAAATAGTGTGCCATTGATCTGGCAAGATATCTTTCACTTTTCATCCTATTAAGTTTGTCTATGTGAGCTTGATTATAACCACCTATGGAAAAATTAGTATCATTGACCTATTTTTTTGTATCTTAGTTATAACTACCTATGGGCAATCTAGGGGAAAAACTTGTTTAACATGCATTGACACATCACATTGCCATCACTATTTTCATTTGACTTGCCATTTTTCATATTTGAGAGCTTATTGGAACCGAGTTGGTTTTTACCCACCTTTTATGTGGATGAAATTACTATGACTTGAGGTTATTTTAGGACTAGGTAGGTCATACTCAATTTATGCTGAGGTCACCTCAATTCCCCTTTTCATATGCTCTAACCATTTTTTGAGCAACCTAAGCCAAACACTCTTGCCATTTTGTGAGTATGTATCTTGTCATTCTCTAACAATTTAAAATACCTCAAAAATCTAAAAACATTCATAACATTTCAAAAATACAATAATTTTTGTCATGTCTATGCTTAGTCAGTTCTCCTCGATCCACCTTACTAAGGCATGGTCATTGTTAGGATGATTTCTTTTGCTTTTGTTTTTATGATTTTTATTTATTTATTTATTTCAAGTTATTTATTTGTTTATTCACTTACCTATTTATTTGTTTTTAGTATTGTTGCCTTGACTCAGTTTATATGTATAAATTGGGTGATTCTTTGCACATATTATTCTTGAGTCCATTCATATTCATATGACAACATTGTCATCATGTTTTTTATCATTGGTGATTTGTTTTCAAGTTTTTATTAGATTAGGAGTCAGTATTTATGCATATGTTAGGATAGTCTTCATGTTGTTCTATCATGATGCCTACCATCACATGATACAACAAAAAATAGATTCAAAAAGGTCTACAATCAATGGAGATGCTGAAGATTCTCCATGACACCTTAGTAAATCCCTCCACCTTTGATCAAATCAACCCATTAACCATTCTAGTTGTATCATTGCTAATAGGATGAGCATCTCCTCATTGGTGGGTATAATTGAATCTTTTTTATTCATCAAATCTTATTCTTCTATTCATCTCTTTCATTAATTTATACTTACTCATATTTAATCTCTAAAATAGGTTCTATCCTTGAGTTATTTTTGTGAATCAACCCTAATTGAGGCACAATCATCTTTCACCAATTCAGGTCATCTTAATGGTTATAACCACCTATGGGAAAATCATTATTTTTTACTTTTATTTATGATTATAACCACTTTTGGGAAAATAAATAATCTTTTTAAATAAATGAATGCAAGCATTTTATCATTTAGATTAATCTTAACTAATGGATAATTTCACATTTATTATTGCTTCTTTTTTAGGGACCATCCATCAATAAAAGTGATGGCCATTCCCTTGAGGGGGCATCATCATAGGCTTTTTGAAAACCACTTGGAGCTTTGTTCTTCAATCATCATCTTCTTTTTGGCATACATGACCTTTTCATTATTTTATAATATATTATTATTCCTATATATTTCAATGCCTTCCCAAATAGGGGTAAACTATAGACACCTAAAACTGGCCACTGATAACCTCCAACTAGGCTTTTGACCAATTTTCACCAAAATGCATAATTTGGCCTAAAAACACTAAACATATTAAAAGAGTTGAAATTAATATATTAAAGTGTTGATTTAGGCTAGGGTGTCACTAAATGGGTTAATTCAATTTATGAGCTAGCTAACTTTGATCATATCATTTCGAGTCAAAATGCCAATTTTGCACCTGGGTGCTCTGGATTGCCCTTTTCTATCAAATTTCTTGTACAAGACATGTGCCTTTGTTATTTTACATTGACAACATCATAAATGGGATAATGGTTATAATTCATCTAACATCAACTTACAATTCCAATACAGTCAAATTTTGATCCAATAATAGGACATTTTGACCAATTTGATTAATTTATGCACTAAAGAGCCAAGATTTGCACCAAATTACCTAATCATGCTTAAAGCTAATTAAACCAAATCAAGGTTTTAAGTTAATTTTCCATGGATATTTTGAATACCTATTTTTAAAAATGAATATTGAATATTTTCATCATCAAAGTGACATCATTTCTTGGGAAGACATCTCTAGGCCATAAATGCCACAAATATCATGATTCATACCTCCCATGCCTCATTTAGACCCTCCATGCCTAGTTAATGACCCTCAATCACAAATATTGATGAGACTATTTATGATTTTTAATTCCATAATATAATTAATCCCTAATCACACATCTCCATCTTTAGATGGATGGTTTAGGTTGATTCTAGCCATTTACAAAATTCTATAAATAGGAGGCCTTGCCTATTAAATTTTAATCTATCTTGGTGCAAAGTTATAATGTACAAATCATTCAAAAATCCATTATAATTAATGTTATAATTACAAATTGTTTATTCAATCCAAGATAAATCCAAACAAAGTGTCAAAGAGAGTTTGAGGTAGCCAAGCTTCCATTGATGCAGACTTCATGAGCACAAAGTTGAGCAAGCCACTATAACAAGTATTTTGGAGCATCCAAGGAAATTGAAAGAAGGTTTATTTCATGTTTTAGTTGTATTTCCATTTTATTTTGTTAACTAATCTCTCCTTAGTAACTAGGCCTAGAGATGTTATTCTAGTGTGTTTATTTCAATTTTGATTTCATTTTTAGAACTAACACCAAACTAACCATCCTCTCTTGAGTCTAATTCCTAGTTCACAAGCATTACCTCATATAATTGTCTAAAGCTAATGTTGACCAATTTTTAGACTCAACCCTATAAAGGGGTCAACTTAAAACCTTATAACCCTAATTCACCAATAGATCTCATGGTTTTCATATGTCTTACAGAAAGTAGGGTAGTTTAAAATAAGTCATTAGTTATCTTTACATATGTAGTAGGTTCATTGTCTTATCATGTTATGAGATACTTGATGATTCCCCTCACCTCTTATTTCAACTTGTGTTAAGTGATTTTAGAATGTTTGAATATGTATGAATGTACTTAGTCATTTTTGAGGAGTCATGAACATTCAAAGGTGCCATGGTGGAGGTGAGTTGATAATATAGCTGATAAGGCATTTTGAACACCCATGATGTCCTCAGATCATGTGAGGTATGGTTCATTTCCAAAATTTGGAGATAATAATGAAAGTGTATTGGGCTAATTAAAGTCTTTAATAGGTTCTAAAATATATTCATATGTGTTTATGTGATACTCAATTGTTAATCCCTTCTTAAGATCATGTATGTACTCTAAATGTGAGAATTTTGACCAAAATGAGGCCCCATTTAACCTTGATTGGAACTAAACCACCATCCATTCCATCAAGGACTTTCATAGACTCCAATAGGACATAACTAAGGTGTTTCATGCCGTATATATTCCTATTCCTACAAAAGTCAATGCTTAATTACCACTATTAGGCCTCACACATGCTAAAATATGCCCTTTTAGCTTATCCAATTCATACCATATGATTTAATGCATCACCTTACCCTAGAATTATGATGTAGGAGAATCTTTCTTGATGCTTGGTGAAGAATAAGAGTAATTTGGAATAATCCTTCTCAAGGCATTAACATAAACATTGAATTAGTTTTCCCCCCATTTTCTTGTATTTGAAATATTCAAAATTGTGGCATTTGTCATGTGGAGGATAATAAGGTTTATTTATGTTTTAAAGGGATAAATTAGTTATTTAAGATTTTTGAAATCCTATTATCATTTGGAATAAGACAAAGTTGGCATGGATCAACTAGTTTTTGAAGAATTATCCCTTTAGACTTGTTGTTAAACCTTTGTAGGATTGGCTATAAGATTATAGGAGATAGTTAAAGCTATTTTGAGAAGAAGACCATGTTTAATGCATGGAAGATAGAGAGAAGAGTAGTTAAGGAAAGAGGAAAATAAAGTTTAAAGGATAATTGCATGTGTATTAATTAGGGTTGTGGGCCTACTATATATCTATTATGAGAATGTATTAAAATAGAAAAATTAGTTTTTGGATTATTGTTAATAATTTCTATGTATTTACATGGATGGGAGGTTGTTTTGTTATCTATATGAAAGTGGTAGTAGATGTGAAACATCTCCTAGAAAGAAACATGGCCACAAGACATGCACATTAAACATATGTCCTGAACAGACATGAAGATAAATGCATATTTGTAGTGTGTTAAAAGCATAAAGAGGTTTTATGAATCAACTAAAATCCTTGACTTAAATAGAATATAGTTCTAATTGATTAAAATAACTAGGATAAGAAGAATGGTGGCTATGTAGATATTGAGATGAGTTATAGAAAAGAATATAACTCTATATGGTAATAATTTTAATGTTATTAAATGAAAAAGGTTGCTTTAGGAGAATCGAAGACTAGACATGATGATAAATAAGAATTTCTTATATGTGAGTCATTTAATGGAAAGTGCAATTATTTATGATGTGGATTTATCATGGCATGGACTGTATAGTTATATTTGGAATTGGTGAATAAATCCATTTCCAATTATGGTCAAATGTTTATACATGAATTATAAGAAGGTAGGTCTTAAGGAATTACACTGATACATGGCTAAATACAAAGCTATTCAAGATAGGTGACTCATGGAGATAATTAGAAGATCAAAATAAGGATACAATAGTAAAATATTATATAGAGGTTAGTAATAATAGGTAATGATTTTAGGATTTTGTTTTAATTAATGTGCTTGTATCATGCATAGTTATCTACCGTAACATGTTTTAACTATGGATCTACATGTTATAATTGAGTTCATAAGTTACCATAATCTGGAAGATAATAATCAGAAGGGTTACATGCATATAATGATTAAAATATTGTTAAGTGTGAAATATAAAAATATCATATAATGATTGAAAGATATTATTTCAATGGTGTTATTTTATCATGCACAGGTCATATATTTAAAACCATGTAATAGAGATACATGATCATAGTAGATTATATGTTTATATATTTGGTTTTAAAAGAGTTATGTGCAGGGATCATCAAAGGATTGAAGATAAGATTGTTATAGATTTTTATATGGATACTCAATGAATTTTGAATTCATTAGGATTGAGGAAATCTCAGGTGATTGCAATTTGAGATGGTGTATGCTAAAAGATACAAGAATTGAGAGATTGTAAGTAAATTTGTTATAGAAGGAAGATGGCCTATTAACAATTTTATGTAGATTTGAGTGTGAGACTAGAAACTTTCAAGCTATTGGTGGGTTGATAAATAATAATAAAAGTGAATGAAATTATTATAGATCTTGAGAAATATATTAATGTTGAGGGTTGGTATAGTGAACCATTGACAAATTTTTATTGAATCAAGAAGAAGACAAGGACTTGGTAGATTTCCATCATTTTAAATCAAGAAGAAGATAAGGAATTAGTAAATTTACACCATTGATTAGGACATGTATGGATAATTCATTCCTTATACAACCTATTCATACCATATTCTATTTCATTGGCTCCTAAAACACTTCCTTACCTTTTGGAAACCATTAACTAGGCCACTGACTACTTGTTGAGGAATCATTGTTTAACATGCTAGCTTTAGGGTGTTTAGAGCTTTGGTCATGCTTTGAAGACACAATACAAACATACTTTGATGTTTTCAAGTTCATGTATGTGATAATTCATCAATTTTAAAATTTTTGAGTTCAATCCTTTGTACCAAGTTCTCTCACTCCTAAAACTAGGCCACTGCTTGATGAGGACTGAGACAATCTCAAAGCCCCTACCTATAGGAAATCACTGAGGCTTGACTAATGGATTTGGACCTCCTCTTCATGATTATTAGTTCATGATGTTCTAATTATGATTTTATACCTCTTGGAAACATTTCAAACCATATAAATTATTTTTGTAGGTCCTCGATTCAAACAACCTGCCTTGACTATGATAGTCATTCCTTTAGGCATGATATAGGTGCTTATGGGCATGAATTAGGTTTGTTTGAAAGTGCTTGGTCTTCCCATGAATTTTTATTATCATAAAATAACATTATTACTCCTTTAAGGGTCAAAATTAGATCTAAACTCTTACCTCCAACTTCACTATTTACTATCCTTATTGTAGGTGACCTTTCCCAAGCCTATGTATGGTCAAGGGAAGGTGCATTGCTAATCAAAACCTCAAAATTCACCTTTTATTTGTCATTTTGGATCATGAGTGATGTTTGAATGATTTAGGATGGTTTTATATTGATGGAATCATTAGAATATTCCATAATAATTTTAAAGCCACTTTTCCATCAACCTCCTCTAGACATCACTACCCTTTTTTAGTATGTTTGCAAGCACTTTCAAGGTGTTCAAACTCCATCTTCCACTTACCCTTTTGTCCTAAAAATTGGCATAGTCATTATTTGTGGATAGGGATACTTTCCAAACAATAAATATCATTTTAAACCCATTTTTTCATGCCATATATTATCCCAAAAAGGCTCAAGGATCTATATTTTGGTCATTTTAGGACTACAAGGCCAATATAGTCAATAGGCTTTTAGAAGTGGTTTTCATAGCCTCTTCAAAATTATCCATTTTAAACAATCCTAGCATGATCCTCATCAATAATTAGATTTTTATCATGTGATATCTTCACATCTCCATATGTGCCACCATGACATCTGTAACCCTATAGATGAAGGTTTGATTGTGATATGTAGGCAAGAACATGAAAGAGCAAGAAAATGCAAGGATGAGATTATTTAAGCACCTAAAATGAATTTTATATCCATAAATTAAAAAAAAATCCATCCATGACACCTGTAAACATCTTCAAAACACCTTCAATGGCATCCGTAGGTACACATTCCTAAGTATAGAGCAGTGGTAGTGAAATTAGACCAAAACAAGCTTAGGAAGAAGCCTCTTGAACTATTGATACCTTAAAAAACAATATATAAGTGTAAAAACATTAGATAATCCGTAAGAAACACATGTAACAAATTAACCTATTAGATCAAATCAAAATCTTTTGAAATAATTGCAAATAATGACCCCTTCTTAGATGCACAAGCATAAAAAGCTTCTTAAAGTCAAACTAATTGTTCATAAAGGATGAGGCACAAAATTAAAAAAAATTATATTAAATTTAATTTCACTAATATTAGTATTTACCCCTATAATAACTCTATCCAATTCTATTTTTATGGCCCATGCCAAGTGATTGAATCTAGCATTTATTTGCTTGCCACGTGAAAATGGAGGAAAACAAGCTATAAATGAACTTTATTGAATTATACTTGAAATACAAATGT
The DNA here is from genome assembly GCA_037957365.1 of Torreya grandis. Lineage (NCBI taxonomy): Eukaryota > Viridiplantae > Streptophyta > Pinopsida > Cupressales > Taxaceae > Torreya > Torreya grandis. Next base: position 139,505 of record JARHVA010003532.1, on the reverse strand, counting down.
GTAAATGAATTTTGGGGTGGTTAATATTCACTCTACCATGTTTTCAACTAATGGTGGACTTGAGAAGTCCGTACAAGTGCCCAAAAACTCCTATTGTAAAGAAAAACTACCATTTCTTGATCATAATAGACTTCTAACTATCACCTAATTGATTATAACATTATTTGAACTTATCCACATTTATATACACCTTTATGGCATATTTTCTAACTCCCACCATCCATACAAGTCAATTTATTAGCTAGAAAAGTGGCAAAATGACCCTTTTACCACAAGAAACCTAGAAAATGCCCAATTTGTGACTTGAAGACACCTTGAAACAATTCAAAGACCATTTTAGGAAATTTTAAATATAATTTATCACTTTTATAAAAAATTAATAGGTTTGACCAATGTTGACTTTGGTTGACTGAGCCAGTACAAGGAGGATGGGTTTCAGCAAGGATTAGGGAAAGGGTAAATGAGACATGTAGGACAATATATGACCCCATAGGACATATGAAAATTTATCTAAAAGTTTTAAATATTATTGGTTGACCCAAATTTGACTTGGTTTCAAATTTGGTCAACATTACTGGTGATTCCTAGGGGTGGCATGCCTATTATGCCTCAAACTAGTTGCCTAATCCTTCGATTAGGCATGGATTCATGCATACAAGCACTCTAATTGACTTGAACAGACCTTTGGATCAAGGTAAATAATTTGGTTGACATATAAAGACAAAACACACACCAAAAAAAGGAAAGGAAACAAACTTGTGCTCTAAAGCACTTAGCTAACACTGAAACAAACACACTCTAAAGTGTATAAACTAAATAGCAAGAATTGATCCTCTTGGATCAAAAGGAAATTTTTTCATACCATCTCCTTAAAGTGTACTAGAAGAGTGTGCAATATAACACGTAGGTATTGTCCTTGTTTTTTCAACACCTTGCTTACTTCTCATGGTTTTTTCATTGACTTCATCTAGTTTCACAGCCAAGAATATGTGTTCAATAGAAACATAATGCTCTTGATTGATTTTAATGGCAACCATAGTCCTTGGTTCAAGTATTTTTCCATTGATTATATACTCATTTTGATCTTCACATTCAACCTCAACCTCAAGTGGATTTTCATCATCAAGGTTTTATTCATTTTGAAAAGGAAGTTCTCCATCAAAATTTGGTGTTTCTAGCAACTGAATGCATAGGAGAGGTTCTTCAAAACTTACTACCTCTCTTAGCACCTTGTATTATCCATGCACCTTGAGTCCTTGTTAAATAAAAATAATAATAACATGTAGGAAGAAAATGCTTGAAATTTTTCAAAATTTTTACCAATGCCTTGTGGAACATCATGTTGGCTAATGAGTGCCTCTTCTTGATCTTGTGTTATAAGTTGGTCATCATCATCCTCCATATCATCAATTCCTTCCTCAAGCTCAAAGACTAATAAATTAGGGTAAAGAGGTGTACCAATGATAATATCTTCATCATAGTTTCTTGAGGTATCATTTTCAATATGTTTAAGGGACTCATCTATGGTAGCATTACCTTTCAATTCTTGAGGAGTCTTAGGAATAATTACCTAATTCTCAATTTGTGAAGGTAATAGAGAAGAGGTACTGAATGACAATCCTTTAAGTGATTTGTCAACCTTGTTCACATGGATTTATTTTTTTTGAAGGTTCACAAGAATGGTACCTTAAATGCTACCTTCTCCATGAGTATCCCTTTGCATGAGATTTTATTCTTCTGATATGAGGCAAGGAGTATCTCTTTCTTATGTAACTAAGGATTGACAACCTCCTCCACCATCATTCATGAATTAACCTTGAGATTTTCCCCAATGATCCAAAGGTTCCTCTCCTTGAACTAGGTTGGTATGGACTAGAACAATAGCCTTTGTGGATGGAATAGAATTAGGATTATAACTATTAGGCTGCATATTGAAAACTTAATGACCTTGGTGTTGTATTGGGGATTAGGTGGAGTACTTGTAATTTAGATTGTTTGATTTGAGCTTATAATGACCAGATCATTTCATTTTTTTCTATATAATTATCCACTTTATTGGGAATTATTATAGACTTAACATTGTCATTGGGAACTTTATCTACATTTGGGGTTTCAAATGAACTATGAGATAACAAAGACATAACAACTCTTGGGGATAATTTACTAGCTAGAATCAAACTATTCTCAGCTTCAATAGGTATCTCATATGCATCAGGTAGATTAAATCCTCCCATTTATTTTAGCATTACTACCACATCAATGCCAATGGCCTTAAGATAAGTGGGGAACACAAAGCTTGAGGGGGTCTCATGATAGGTGGCAACCTATGTCATTTTATTTGAACTCTTTCATTATTTTTTTCCCATGGATTCATTAGGACCTCTCCTTATCACATTCAGATGATGGATTAGTGAAATGTGGTCACTCTTATTCTCAAAACTATTTACCAAAAACTCTCGAAATACATCCTAATTAGTAATGCCACCACCTCCCAATGTCCTATACCAATCAAGTTCTTTACCCTTTAGAGACATGGAAAGTAACCTAATATCTATGTTGAGTTGAGTGATATTGTGGAAACTACAAAAATTTGATATGTCCCTAATGTGTTCAGATGGGGTAATAAGATTTTCTCCATTGAAGTTAGGGAGACTTTTGGTGGTATTTAGAGGGATAGGATCATATGCAAGAAGATTGATTGGATTTGGGTGTTGAAGATTGGGAAAGCATGTTGCCTAATCATATCTTCTTCCTCCTCCTAACCATGAAATATTATGTGGAAAATTTTATCTAAACTAGATATTCTCACTTTTTGGAGTCGCCAAATGCTAGATTAGAAAAACTTCTGCAACCTTGGGCTTGTCAAGACTAGCATTCACCTTGACATAGAAACAATTAGGACTAGCTATCCCATTGGGTGTGCCCAAATTATTGTCTTCAATTTGTACACCTTAGGATACTCTATGAGGTTCCTAAAATTTGATGCAACTTGGAATCATATTTCAAGTTGTGGGTGAACTTATAAGAGAGATGAATCTCTAGATTATGAGGGCTAGCTCCCTAGATTCATATTTAAGTGCTTATCACCTAATTTAGTGCTATTCATAGAAAATGATTAGGGGTTTTCATGAAATGAAAACTACACTGAAGAGGTGATACACCAAGACATATCCCACATAATATCACACTCCTACTAAGCAACAAAACTTTCTAAGACCAATTTTAAGCATTGAAGGATCCTAACATAGTGTTTCAATGTGAAGGTAGGCATACATAGGATAATAAACAAGATAACTGATCTAGGGGAAAATTTCACACCACATAGACAATTACATACTTGAAGAGGAGCCTAGTATATTCATACACTTCACATGACCTATTAAAATTAGAACTCTTGCTTAAACATGAAGGATAAAGAGGAGTAAGGATGATACAATCACTTAGCTCCACTATAAATCACTCACACACTTAGATAAAATGTTCTTAACTTAGAATCAGACATTTATTCAATTTTTAAAGACAAAATCCAATATCATACTGGTAGGGCATCACCATATTAGCTATGGTCTCCCATTTACAATAGCCAACATGGCTCATACTTATATAATTTTGGAAGAAGAGAAAGAGAAGGGAAATTAAAGAGGCATAAGGATAAGTGTCCAAAGGTGAAAATAAGTTACAATGCATATGGATGATGTGGAAAATAAGTTATTAAACTAATTTACACATCATTTTATCCCAGATAAGCCTCTTATCCATGTGTGGCATAACAATATTCTCAATCATTCTCTCTTGTGAAACTGCCTTCATGATGGGATTTCTTGATCACTTCAATGCAGTTTAAGGACAAATGTTGCATGGAAATGAGATGGAAGATAGATCAAGTAATTGATGTGTACATATTTCAATCCCAAACTGATAACCTTCCTTGATGTGGCATTGAAACTCTTCCACAAGAATCTTTGAGTATTGAAACTCCTCCTTGACAAGTAGCAAGAGGCAAGACTTTGATCATGATATCTCTTGGATAGTTATATTTTCATCCTAAGGACATTTGAAAATCATCTTGAAACATCTAAATTAGTTACATAATCTAAAATCATCAACTTACTTATTAGGTGTCATAATACCTCTTTGTTCCATTAGGCCTAATTTGGACAAAATAGACAAAATTTGGATTTAGATCAATTGGTGCCATTTTTCTTCATGAGAGTCCTATTTTCATCATATTAGACTAGAAAAAATTGATTTAGAACCATAAAACTCTATTCAAGTCCCCATTTTTCTCATATATCCTTCACTAGGCTTAGTTTCCTCGTATCCCTATTTTTACACAAGTCTACTTGTGTAGGAGAATGCACAGACCTCCAAGACTAAGTAAAACCATTTTTGAGTACCCTTTTTCTCCATTTCACTACGCTTTTTTTAGACTATTTTGTATAACCCTATACTTGCAGGTTGGGACTAGTGGTAGGAGATGAGTCTTAGGAGAGTTTTAAAGGTAATATTGATTATTTTTAATATTGAAACATCCATTTGAGTTCTTTTTTTGGCCTTTCTCTCTCACTAGGTTCAAATCAGGCTTCTTAGAGGGTTTTGAGTACATTAGCCCTTAAGGGATTGTTCATAAAGGATTCAAGTTAGAAATTCTTTAAAATGAAATCAAGGGATTCTTAAGGACCTTATATAACACCTCCAATAATCTCCATGTCCCATTCATAAGTTCATGAATGTTTCAAGAATTTGAAGTTGGCCATTATAGCCACTTGGTACATTCTATGAGGGTTTGAGAGCTTTTAAACCAAGAATTGGTTTATTGATGAATTTCATTGAAAAAACATGGTTTAAAAACCTTTTAATATGTCCCATGAACATTTTTACATCAATATAATATCTCTTCAATATCTAAGGATGAAACTTGACCCCTATTTGGCAATAGGCTTGTGCCTTGCCAATAAGCCTACCTACTACTTTAGACTCAAAATGGATCTCAAATGGATTAATTTGACACCTTATGGATTAAAAATTTTAAAAATACCTTTTAAATCATGAATTGGATAGGTTTAAATCATGTAAAAGGATAAAAAATCACATGATCCTCAATTTGGCCTCTAGGCTCAAAGGTTTCTTTCACACATGACTGCAACCCTCCTTGTGTAGGGTACCCTATTTGACCTCAAACATTATATCAACATTTTATATGTCTTTAGGTTTTGTTTTAAATATTATTAAACCATAATAAAAGGTATACTTTCCTATTGGTCACCAATTTCACCATTTTCCCCAAAACTATCTTTTTTGTGCATGGAAAACTGCCCCTACTTTGAGACAAAATAGAGGGGGTTTTCTCTATTAGAATTTATAAATTTGTCATTGTGTCATATTAATTAGGTATTTATGTTACCATATTCCAAATTTTTTCAACTACCCATCCATTTATACTTCCATCCAACATCATTTCCAAGGTAGACTTTGATAAGGTAGCCTGATGAATGTGGGCTAGGTATATGTTATACTAGGGGATTTAGTGGTTGGTTTGAGCTTGATTATGACATGTATGGATCATTAATTAATTATAAAATATATTCATACAATATTATAGTTAATTATATCCTCAAAAACTTCCTTTCCTTTTGGAAACCATCAACTAGGCCACTAACTACTTGTTGAGGAATCATTTTTAACATGCTGGTTGTAGGTTGTTTGGAGCTTGGGTCTTGCTTTGTAGACATAATAAAAAAAATTGAATTTTTAAATTTAATTTAGGATATCTTTCATAAATTTTTCCAATTTGGATTTCAATCCTTTACATGAAGCTCCCTCACTCTTAAAATTAGGCCACTACTTGATGAGGGTTGAGACACTCTCAAAGCCCCTACCAATAGGTAATCACTGAGCCTTGACTAATGAATTTTTACCTCATATTCATGATTATTACGTTCATATTTTCTCCTTATTATTTTATCCCTCTTTTAAACCTTTCAAACCATATCAATTCTTTTCCTAAGTCATCAATTGGGACACTTTGCCTTGACTGTGACAATCATACCTTTAGGCCTACTGTAAGTGTTTATGGGCATGAATTAGGTTTGTTTGAAAGTGATTTATCTTTCCATGAAGTTATATGATCACAAAATCACCTTATTAATCCTTTAAGGTTCAAAATTATATCTAAACTCTCACTTATAACTTCACTATTTACTAACCTTGTTGTAGGTGACCCTTCCCAAGCCTGTGTACGGACAAGGGAAGGTGAATTGGTGATCAAAAACTCAAACATCACATTTTATTTATCCTTTTGGATCAAGAGTGTTGTTTCAATAATTTAGGATAGTTTTATATTGATTTAATATTTATAATCTTCCATAATAATTTCAAATTCACTTTTCCATCAACCTCCTATAGACATCACTACCCTTTTTTAGTGTGTTTACAAGAACTTTCAAGGTGTTCAAACTCCATCTTCCACTTACCCTTTTTTCTTAAAAATTGGCATATTCATGTTTTGTGGATAAGGATAATATTATAAATAATAAATATCATTATAAACCATTTTATCATTCCATATATTATCCCAAAAAGGCTCAAGGATCTCTATTTTGGTCCTTTTGGGACTACAAGGCCAATACAGTCAATAAGGTTTTGGAAGTGGTTTTCATATCCTCTTGAAAATTATCCATTTTAAAAAATACTATAATTATCCTCATAAATAATTATATTTTGATCATGATATCTCATCACATCTCCATATGTGCCACCATGATGTCAGAAAAGCCTGGAGATGAAGGTTTGACTGTGATATGCAGGCAAGAACATGAAAGAACAAGGAAATGCAAGGATGAGACTCTTAAAGAACCTATAGTGTATTATATAGAAATAAATTTAATAGAATTCATTTATAACAACTATAAACATCTTCACAACACCTCTAATGGCACCTGTAGGTGCACATTCCTAAGTATAGATCAGTGGTAGTGAAATTGGACCAAAATAAGCTTAGGAAGAAGCCTCTTAAACTATTGAGACCTAAAAAATCAAGATATTAGTATAAAAACAATTAATAATCAATAATAAACTCATGTAAAAACTTATCCTATCAAATCAAATCAAAATATTATGAAATAATTGTAAACGGTGACCCCTTCTTAGATACACAAGCATAAATGGCTTCCTGAAATCAAACTAATTTTTCATAAATGAGGAGGAACCAAATTTCAAATTATTTATATTAAATTTAAGTGAACTTATATTACTATCCACCCCCAGAATCACTCTTTCCATTTCCACTTGTGCAGCCCATGCCAAGTGATTGAATCTGGGCTTTCTTTGCTTGCCAAGTGAAAATGGAGGAAAACAAGTTGAAGATGAACTTTATTGCATTATAATTGCATTAAAAATGTGTAAATGACCTTTGGGGATGTTAAGAGTCACACCACATTTTCAACTGATGGTGGACTTGAAAAGTCTGTACAAGTGCCCAAAAACTCTTATTTTCAAGGAAAAACTACCATTTCTTGATCATAACAGACTTATAAATATCACCTAAATGATTATAATGTTAATTAACATTATCCATGTTTATATACACCTTTATTACATATTTTGTAACTCCCACCATCTGTACAAGTCAATTAATTAGCTAGAAAAGTGATGAAATGACCCTTTTACCACATGAAACCTAGAAAATGGCTAATTTGTGACTTGAAAACACCTTGAAACAATTAAAATACAATTTTATGAAATTTTCAATATAATTTGGCACTTTGATAAAGTTTGACTAGGTTTGACCAATTTTGACTTTGGTTGACTGAGCCAGTACAAGGAGGATGGGTAACAACAAAGACTAGGGAAAGGGTAAGTGAGACATGTAGGACAATAGATGACCCCATAGTACATATGAAAATTTCTATAAAATTTAAAAAATAGTAGGTATTGACCCAAATTTGACTTGGGGTCAAATTTGGTCAAAAGTTACAAGATCATCGCTTCATCCAAAAAATTTAAACATGTGAATAGGTTTAAAAATGAAAAAAGATACATGTGTTTTTATTGTAAAAAGCTAGAACATATTGTTCTAAATTACAAATAAAGAACACATAATCTTCACGATGCAAATATACATGAAAAAATAATGGAAAAAAATAAAGTGATCAAGAAGAAAGAAATACCCCTTCATATGATGAATAATTTTCTCATAAATTGAAGAAAAATATTTCTATTATTGTTTGTCCTCACCTTATTTCAGGACTAAGGGGGGTGAGGGGGGATTATAGTTATTAGTAATTCATATGTGTGGGTGCTGATAAAATTTATATTTGTGCAAATAATGAGTTGTAATAACAACTCAAATATGTAATTGTGAGGAGAATATACTATTTTATGTGGATAAAACATCTCATTAGGAGATAAGGTTGTTAGAGATACTTTATGAGATAAGATAGAGTGATTTATGGGATTTGGGATGAAAGTTGACTCCTAATTTTAATAAAATAATATAATATACATTGTAATGACTTTTGAATAATAAAATAAATTTTGTGTGATTGACCAAATACATTTTGAGAGAAAACTCACCTAGTTTTCAACACACCACTCAGTAGGAATCATGATTGTTGAGAGACAACATCATGAGAATTATACACACATCATAGTTAAAGATGTAATGTATCCCATTTTTAGGGGTAAAAATGTGACATTATGTGGAATGAGTGCAAGAAATCATACAAGACATAGAACAAAAATTGTGATGAACTAGTCACTCATTGTAGGTATGAGAAATGATGATATTCAATCAATCATGCAAAGTCAAGTGCATATTCACATGTTATTTAGTATGGTAAAGGTTACACTAGTTAGGGATACATTGGCCAAATGTACCAATTAAAATCATGATTTTGGTAGCTTTGTAAGTTTGGTCTAGGAAATCAAAGATGAACCAAAATACATCCCATCGGTCAAGCTCATCAAGCTAGGACAAGTGAATAAGTTAGCTTAAGGGTTGAAGTTACAACATCTTCTTTCACCATAACCTCATTAAAAAGAAGATCTGAGAATATTAATTAATTTTTCACCACCATCATTGGCTATGTAGTATTCTTAGTCAAATCTTCCTATAGACACATAATCAATTCCACCTCTACCGTAAGAAGCTATTATTTTTTCATACTTCTGATCAAAATTTCAGCTTGAAAATAATTTCTTAAGAAATAAATCTTTGAGAGCATATCCATGAAAGTTTAAAAACCCATAAAGGGTGACCTCTTGGTTAGTCCACCCTATTAAAAGCCTTTAAATGGTAATAGGGTGGTATGACAGTTGAAAACATGAAAAAGTGACTAACTAGGGAATAAGATGTGAAGACTGATAAATGGCACTTCAAGTGAAATTATGATAAAATATTATTCATGTCAAAGTAATTATATCTTATAAACTCCACTATTACTAACAAATACATGGACAATGCAGGAACTCCAACAATAGGTTTTGTCTAGGGACAAGACAATAATTTAAGTCTACGAATATGTTAGTATAAGTGTGTGAATTACACTTATCACATTTAATATAAATATGAACATGTGAAAGATGTGCAATTTTGTATATTTTATATAATTGGCCATATAATTCAATTTAACTATTGGAATATGTTAGGTCTACCTCAAATTGATAAGAAGAGGAAATGAAAGGTCAAATAAATGAAGATTTGTGTTTCATTCAAAATCTAGATATACACATCAAAGGTAGTAGAATATTTTGGTTATCTATCATAATTTTTTTTATTCAATATAAATATTTTGAATTCTAAATATTAAAACTTGGTGTGTTCTATGTCAAACTTATTTATGAACTAATGTTTCTTCATATTTTATATTTTATAATTTTCATGTATCCAACTAGAAGGATGAACTTGGTGTGTATATTAGTTTAAATTTATCAATATAAGATATGTCCAATATATATCTAACCTTGAGAAAGTTTAGATATTTCTGTGTAGTTTTGGCTTAGATTGTGTTAATCATAATTCTTAACATCTAGTGAGTTCTGTCACAACCTAAAATGCTACAAAAATTATCATGTCTTGATGTGGAAAACCATGTATCATTGCTAATAGTATGAAAATATTTATATATTGAATATTATGAAACATGTGTTGGTTAGGCAAGTCATAAGTAAAACCATATAATTTACTACTAATACATGTATATTTTTGTGACATTTAAAGCTTTGTGGACATTTAATATGCACTAATGAGATACTTTATTCATTAGTGCATATTAAATTTGTAAATTTTGTCAAAAAATATCCAATTTGATATAAATATCCCTTAAAAATTACCTTACTCTCAAAACTAATTGCCTAATAATCAATCTCAAAACATATCCAAACCAACCAGAAAAGTGTTAGAAATCATAAATAATCCTAACTCTTCCAAAAATGAGGAATATTTGGTTAACATGAAGTGCATTATATTATTCATTGATCATAAAAATCTTAGGTCACATGCACCTTACCCATTTCTAAGATTATTCAATCTTATACACTATATCAATTTTTCATTTGGTGTAATTCACAAAATCTTAAATTTTGTACATCCCACAAAATTAGTTGTATCAATGATCCCAATAATTTATATTGTGTCTAAAATTATATCAACTAAATTGATATGGTTCTCAATATATGTAACTAGATTAGACAACCTAATATAATTTCCTTTTGATCTAGCTCTATTAACCTACCTTATATAGTATTAAGCCTATTTATTGTTTAATTGTATTAGCATACAAGATATAGTCTTTTTTCAATTTATTATATGTTAAAAACTATATATTTCATCTCAATATAGTTGGATCAGCCTACTCATACTATAATGACAATGTTGATTTCATAACATTAACACAAAATTAGGCTTAGATTCACCTATATTTAGACCTAATCTTTATCTAAACTTTTTTTCTCACTTATAGTGTATCTTAGCTCATGTTATTTTTGATGAGTGTGATCCCATAGAACAAGATTTTATACTTCCACCTCAAATTCATTTTTCTGATCTTATGCAAACTTTTGCAAGACATATAAACTGCTTAATGTATATATTTTTTAACATGAATAGTTATTGACCACCACCTTTGGGGGAAGATCCTACTTGAATGGGTTTATGGAAAGAATCATGAAATAATTTAAAGACATGTCTATTCATTTTGATTACATAATGGATACATATCTATATCTCAGATTCCTGATTTCATTTATGATCCTTTAATAGATCATCCTTTATATGGATGACCCTCTTGTATTCATTATCATCAAAATAGGTAATGTTTGAGTCAAGTGAGCTTTAATAGATGAAGGTTTTGGTAATTTCCTAGGATTTTTAGATTTCATAAAATCTTTTGGATACTCTACCTACAACCTTAAGTCTACCCAAAGCACATGCCAATGACATAACTAAAGAAAAATTCCTCTCTTAGGATGTATTTGAATTCTTCTCATCATACCTCATTTTACATATAGTGATCACAAAAATATTTTATGGGAAAAATAACACCAAATCTCATTGATTTTTATGATGATGAGCCTAATCAAATTAACTTGAGAATAAATAAAAAACATCAGATATCCCTCCTATCATCATATCTTATCTTTCACCTACTTTTTGTCCTCATTCTCAAAAAATTCAAACTAATGAGATACTTTATTGTATGGTTATTCCTATGAGGCCTAATTATATTATCCCTTATAGTGACATAGTGATTAAATCCCTTAGTTTGGATCTCATCACTATTGACTATGATGATGGATTCATGTTATATTGATCTAAGTTCATTGACTAGGCCCAAGTAAAGTATGTGCAAATTTTTTGGCTCAGTATACCTAACCCTATAAAGTTTACCATTATCAAACAAGAAGGGAAAATGTCTTGATATTTTTAGAATACACCTCCTAAAATATATCATTTTTCAATTTTTATTTCTAGATCTAACATGGAGCTAGCTATTTTTACTTTTATAGTTTTATATACAAATATTTGGCCTCTTTGGAGCATTATTAATGGTCTATCTAGTACAATACCACATTGACTTGTTATATATTTTAACTTAAAGTGAGCTTCCTCCATATATTTTGTGCATGCTTATATGACCAACACAGAATATGATATCTAAATAGATAACACTTCCCTATCATTCATTTCATAATATCTTTGGTCATTCAGACTAGTATTTTCAATATTATCATAATTATTTAAAGAAAAAAAAATTGTAAGTCTAGGCTCATAACAACTATAGTTGACCACCATGTTCATCCAATCATAGTCACCCAAATTTATTCTTTGAGATGAATAGACATTCTTTGACTAATTATTAATATATTTAAATAATTGTATATCTCTTAAATAATATTTGAATGAATTTCATCTTGAGGCAGTTAATTTTCTCTCCAGTTAAACATGCCACATCCAAAGGAAACACCTACATATATCACTAAGAATGAGGAGGTGTATATTTTTGGTCATGTGTGTTATATACATTAAAATAATATATGTAGGTCTATTTAGTATAATTTTAAATGATTTTATAGGATTGTGCCTTAATATGATCAAATGTGTTCACATGGCATATCCAAAACAAAGGATAAGCCTCCCCTATGACTAGAATCACCTCTTCGATCAAAATATTTGTATCTTCTTCTTACATGAGGGATATATCCTCTTTCTCTTCTAGTTTATTCTTAGTGAGATGATATGGATCATTTTCTTTCTAGCATGCCTAATTTTTATCTTCCATTTATTCATAAGTAATTCCATAAGTGGATCTCAATAAAAGTAGATGATACCATTATTTAAGTGAGATATCAATTACAATGAGATTTTACAGATGTTATTGATGATGTTTTTAGAGATATTTCATGTTATTTTTTATTAAATGCTAAATTATTTCATATTATTCATATTGAATTCCTCACATTTTATAATATATGTCATGCCCAAAATTTGTGTCCCAAAACCCATGTTATTTATTTTTTATTATCTTGTTTTAATGATGTTTATTTATTCATTATGTTTGCTTAATGTTTAACTATTGTGATTTGGTCAATGTATAATTTAAGTGTGACACACTCAATTATTATAAGATTTATTTAATACATTGATTTAGACCATGAGACCTATATAGGAATAGAATACAAGAATAAGAGGTTAAGATCAATGTGATTTTAGAAATCAATTAGTAATATTTTGATTAATGAAGATGGACAAGTCACCTTATGAAGAAATAATGAATCAAAATTTAATGGTTTAAAGGATCACAAAATTATTCACACATAACCTGATAAACACACTAAACTTAAATGAAGCAATCCAGAACAAACAATCACTTAACATAAGGTTACCACTTTAAGTCTTACCAAGGGAGAGTCTAGTCTAACACTATACAACTCTGCTATCAAGGTACACAAGAAAAGGGGAAAAAAAAATTTAAATAAAATGGTTGACAACAACCATAATATGATCAAACTCAAACTTTAATTAATATTAAATATATATAGTTAATCCAAACAATAATGTACAAGAATAAAATGAATGAAAATGATAAGTACCCCTAACATAACCTAAGAACCTAGACCTGATTCCCCAACCATATATCGGGTAGCCTACATATCCACTCCCTGGAATCAGGTTCTAATGCATTTATTCTTACACTTGTGATGGCCTCCTCTATGAAATGTCATCACCAAAAAAGTGCTAGAAATCTAAGCAAATTAGGGAACTAATACATCATTCCAATGAGCTAATAAGCTATTTTCAACTACTCAAAAGGATGAAAAGATGACTTATAAATGTCACAACATGTGTGTACTTACCCAAGCACTAAAACATAAAAAATAATACAATATGAGCATAAACCTACATTCCAATGATCCAACAAGATCAAGACTCAATAATCTCTAACTTCCCCTAATAAGAGAAGCTCTATTTCTTGAGCGAGTCTCTAATGGTGTCCAAGGTTACGATGGGAGAGAATAGGCTCAAATACCAATAATAAGTGAAGGTCACTATCATGCAACAACTAATAAACTAATAACAAAACATGGATGGAACCATCAAAAACCACTCATGTGGGGAATAATACTATTAAGATTCAAGATAAATCAAACACTCTAAGGGTTACAAGTTTAATCATGTGTTATAATAAGACACTAAAGTTAGTTGTCAATCACCCATACTAGGATAACATCCTAAAGGATAGTAATCTAAGCATGTTTTTAAATAACATCCTCAATTCAGTTGATAACACCCATACAAAGAGGCATCCAAAGGTTTAGTTTTCTAAGCATGTTTTACAAGAATATCCTCAATTTAGTTAATAATGCCCAAACAAAAGTGCATTATGAGAGTAAGTATTCTAAGCCTGCACTTACTCCTCAAGTTTCCTACATATCTATGGTAATCCCATCATAAATATAATCAAGGCTTGTTTTAGTTCACCAATTCCTAAATGAATGTTAGTTTAGTTGTGATTAAAATAGGCCTTCACCAATCAACTACATGATTGAGCAAGACAAGTTACCTTTGTAATCAACTTCCTGACCAGAAACTAGTCTATACAAAAATAAACAAAACCAATATATCTAAACATATGAGAAGTATGTGGTCAAATAAATATAAGATTTACCATGAATATCAATAATTATTCTAAGAGATCATTTTAAAATAAATTTAAGTAGGTCTCATCCTAAGTCTACCGATTAGAAACTAAAGTTAGGCATAATCATTTACATTTATGGCTCGAAGATCAAACCAAGTAAGCAAGTATATAGAAGGAATATAATAGTTTAGGGTAGTCATGAACCAAATTATATCCATCATAAGGCACTAAAACAATCACCATAGAAAGAGATCCTTCTAAATGAAATGAAACATACTAATTTTCATGATAATAAATAGGTATAAAGTACACTTGGTTTAAATCCAAAAGAAGAGAATAATATTTTCTATGTCTGAGGACCAATTAGCAAAGCTATAAATGTCACATTCAAAACATAGGATTATCTTTATTGTAAATACAACTAATACTTTTGTCACCATTCCAAAGATAATTTATCTGATTAGGGAATTTCCTTATAGAAATTATACATAAACCAATTTTGTAATCACTTTGCTAAAAATAGTAAAACTTGTGATAAAATTTATTTTATTCTGTTAATGATAATTTAAATCTATTATAATTTGATTATAACTTAAAATTTTGAAAAATACCATTCCTACGTATTTTAATTAAGTTGATTCAAATTCAGAAGATAGAAACAAGTAAATTTTACCATCATAAAATGTCTTCAAAAATGGATTCAAATGACTATTGTAGAAAAGCCTAAACATTATTTAACATTTTTGTTGAATTTCATAGCCTAAAAAATACAATTCAAGTCATTAATTTTAATTGTTTTGAATTTAAGTATTTAATTAACGTCAAAATTAAAGCATCTTTGGGAGGAAATGATAGTGTTTGAAAATTTTGTTATTTCAAAAATTATCTAGAATTGGTCAATAATAATAGTTTAGTATGAGGTTAAATATTATTTTAACACTTGTTGCTTATCTTAGAACCTAATAATTTTTTTTTCAAGCCTTAGATTTGACAATTCCTAGTTTTAGTTTTTAACCAATTTAGAAACCAAATGGATTTCACATGAGTTTAAGAGGTGAGAGAAGGTCTCCAAAACATATTTGATTAATTTAAAAATATAAATTAGTTTTGAATATTAAATCAAGGTAAAATTATGGGTTTGGGTCTCAAATGGTTAATGATTTTAAACAAAGTATAAGAGAAAATTTTGTTAACTTATTTTATAACAAAAAATTAATTGAGGACCCCACCTTAGGATCCTACCACCCCTCACCAGTACCCTTGAGCTAGCCTATCCAAAACCCCTATTGATGAACTACTATTGAAATTATTTGTCCCTAAGCCCAAACTAGTTGTACTGTATGAAGGCATATCTCTAGAGGTCATTGAGAAGGGTAATTTCCTCCTATCTAAAGAAATGAAAAATAATAAAGAGAAATTAGATAGTTTTAATAACTAGGTCTAAGAATTCAAATTGAACCTAACTAGTCTCATTCAAGAATGGAATGCCTTGCATAGGTACGTGAACATGACTATTTAGTCATTTTTCATTCCAACATGGTGAACCAGACCCCTGTTAGTCAACCAATGAAGGTGATGCAGATCCCCCCACCCAATATCCCTAGTTTGACCTCTATAAAAAAAACCCTTCATAGGTATATGTATATAAAAGGTTACGTATTATCCTCCCCCGAGATGATGTTGAAGGACATGACACTAGGACAAGGGGCAAAGTTTCAAAGAACAAGTGGGGAGCACCTGAGAATATATTTGAAGAGGAGAAGGAACCATCAAAGGGTCTTGTTGATGCACTTAAATGTATCAATAGACTCATATAGTGTTTTAAAAGACACTTTTCATTTCTAGATCCAATATATATGGGGAGTAGTGGCCAAGATAAATGACCATTTCACAAAATGAACATGTAAATGGTTTTTGGGAGAAATCGTGGTCCTAAATCTTTGTGAAGATGAAAGTGATCTGAACTAAGTCCAATGAATGGTGTCTAAAACCTAAAGTCTAAACCCTAAGCTCATATGGATGTTTACAATGACAAGCTAATCTAAGGTGAATTGGTAAAAAAGGAGCAAAAGGGAGGGTAGAACATAAACAAGGTGTTTTTGATCTTCAATCTAAACATCATGATAGAGCTTGAATTTCATCAAGACCTGCACCAAACTAATAAATATCATGAAATTACATAGGTATAGATCTTACTATATATCAGGGAAATGTCTAAGGAAAGGTAATGCAAATAAGATCAAGATTTGATGTAATAATTTTACCCCTAAAAGAAAATAGCATTATCCCAGATGTAATAAGAGCAAATAAAGTGAAGTAAACCTAAGCAATTTTAATCAACCCAATATAAGCACAAATTGACAAATTTGAAATAACACATGCACGTCTAGAATCCACAAAAATAATTCAAATATGAATATCAAACCAGATAATAGAGGAATCAACCATGATATCAAACACAAAAATAAATATTGGATAAACTATTGAAAATTCCTTGATTGTACTGCTTGGTCCAAGTTTACAAAATAATTTTGGCTCTAAGAACTCCCTCCCTTTTTACAATTGGAAATACCTCCTTTTATATAAGGCTTAAATAGGTCTATTTGTCAATCATATCCAAATGATAATTAAACAAATATCATGGAAAACTATCCATTTATAATTTTCTAATATCAACTACACTTGTCCAACATGGCTAACCTAAAAGCCTACATATGTTCCATATTGCTCCTACTTTTACAAAATAGAATATTCCTTTGAAAATAATACACCAAGTTGACTTAACTTCCTTTGAGACACTTCTATAATATTTTATCTCTATTTCAAGATCTTCATTATTCTCATTCACTTTTGTGTCTACCAAATCTTGTAATCTAATATGTCATGTCTATATGGAAACACTCATGCCGATGTATTTACTTTATCTCAAAACATGACCTCTATTGCCTTTGACCATGTGTCCTTACCTCATGAAAAAATGTAGTTTTATTAAACATGCTCCATTAAATTTTGTTCAATTCCTTAGCCCTAACCTTTATCTTGGACTATTGATATATTCCTAAAGCTCTCAAGAACTTACACTTGGTAGCTTTTATTTTATTTTAGTTCTTTTAAAAAGTCCACCTTGCTTTGCATTATTTATCGAGATCTGACAAGTCAAATGTTATTGGTTGATATTTATACCCAGTATTTGAGATCATGCCACTCAATATGTCTATGAAATTTCTACACTCTACATAGTCAGTCTCTATTGAGCTGGTGCCCTTTCTCCATGTGGTAGCTTCTCATTTGGTTTTAGTTCTTTTAAAAGTTAACTTTCCTTTCACATTGTCAGATCCTAGCTACACAGATCAACGTGTTAAATGGGATATTATTAAAAATTTATTATGGTGTTGACACTTGTCACCATCTCATTTATCCTATGGCTTCATTGATGTCTTGATTCAACACGTACCTTCCATTAGAAGATGTACACTTAACCATGTACCTTTAATCAATGGGAACATGCTCAAACTTTGACCTTAGGATGCAATCTTGACACTTGTCACAACCACACTTGATCACAAGTTTTTTGACTTATTAACTTGGGGAAAGGTGCATGAACAATTGATATACTATTTGGGCATCAAAGATGTTACAACTTGTCATTCTCAAATACCTCCATAGGTCTGTTGACATGTTGAATCTACTCTGTGCTATTAGATCTTTGATCTACCTACTGAGATGGTGAGACTTGGTGTTTTAGAATTAGTTATCTCCTTTGACATTTCAAACCCTCAATTTGCATTGGATCTTCTTTGAGTTAATTTCTACCATTAGATTTTGATCTTCTAGGTTGGGCATGCTTGGTTCCTATGGACAATGAAGATAATTAAGTCAGAGTTTGGGAAATATATAAAACTTAATCTAAAGTCTTAGACTTAGGTTTTTTATTCATATTAATAAATACTAATAATTTTTTAGGCTAAAGTATTTAAGCTACGTTTTAAGATATAATTAAAATGGACCCTATGATTATTAAAATCGACTTAGCCTAAAGTTTTTGGGAAAACATAAAGGACCCTACATTAGTTAGACCATGCCAATAATAAAATAGACAAAGGGGTCATGGGACATAAAGGGACTGAGCATTAATATTTTTAGACTTAGGTTTGGTTGTGTTTAAAAAACATGACTAAGCCTTAGGATAAAAAAATTAAGCTAAGTCTATGGCACGGATAATCATTCCTACATAAATTGTTCTCACCACATTTGAATTTAATCCAAAGGGGACCTAGGATTAACATTAGACTAAGGTTTTTACATTGGTTAGACATAGATTCAATTAGATAATTAAGGGCTAAAAAGAGTAATCTAAGGGTAAATTATTCATTAAAGTACAAAACCCTACTTAGTGTTTATCTAAAAGGAACTCCATTAATCATGTAACCTGAAACACAAAGATCCAATTTTAGCAAATTTAAACCAAATAAACTAGAATCATGTGTAAATATGCCCATCCAACCATGATGTGGATGATATTCAAATAAATATAATGTGAAAAACACTCTAATGGTACTCTAGTTAGATGAATTTTCAATTTAAAGCACAAGTTTACAAAATTAGAAACAAGGGTCCCTATTTCTAAAAATGGGGGTATGTTGACCTCAATAAATGAAAACTTTAGGGGGAAACATATCAATATGTTAGAATTTAGATACTCTTGGTTTTAGATTAATAACTAGACTATTTATTCCACTTCATCAAGTACCAATATTAAGATCAATTCATGATTAAAATAAGTCTTACAGATGTAGAATTAGGCTCAAACATAAAAAAATAGTCACATTGTGTGTGTGCTTTGATTCCATTTACTATTTGTCATGGTATTTATGGAAAAACACCTATATTTCATGACTTTAACCACTAACACTGAATTATAACACATTTATATGTTCATTAAGAATCATGCTTTAGCTTAGGGTAGGATTGGGAATTGCTTAGCTACTAGCCAGTATCTATAAAATCAATAGAGATGCCTTTGGCTCCACTCAACGCCTTTTTAAAATACTAACTAGGTGTCCATATTCATGATGGAGTTTACCAGAATTACCATTGCTTAGAAAGATCTTGAAAATTGTAATAAGGTTCATATTTTTTGTATTTTTCAAGTCATCTTGACTTTCTATCAAAGGATAAGAACCAGGTTGGCCAATTTTTGGGATTTTTTAAGTGTTTGATATTTAGACAATCATCCTTGGTTGCAAACTTTATCCTAAGAAATAATGTTTATTAAGTAAAAACATGACTATGTGCCAATAATTCAAAATTTCACCCAACATGTGAAATCCTTATTAAAATAAAATTTAGATAACAAGGTTTAAGAATTTAAGGAAAAATTAAACTAAATATAAATATTTACCAATTTATCCAAATCATAACATCAAGCTTAAATTTGAATAATCCATGATCAACTTATGTTGAGAAGTCATACCTGCATTTATGAACTATGAAGTTCTTAAGAAATTAGGTGAACTTTGAGCTGAGGGATATCCCTAAGGAATTATTTATAAGTAAGGAAAAAATAAAATAAAGTAAACACATAATTCAAAATAGACAACAAGAAAACAAATATTTACAAATACTACCTACAAATAAGGGACAAGAAGGAAAGAAACTAATCTAAGACTTACACTATATTCATAAAGAACTTACCTCTAGGATTGAATGGAAAGTTATTTAGCCTACCATAGAACATTGAAACATAATTTATTCCATTCAATGGCCTCTTCTGATCCAAAACTTGAAAGTCTTGGTTGAAGAATATGTCAAGAATACACAAGTAATAATCCTATCTCTGAAAAGAGATGTTTTATTACATAAAATTACAGATACAACATATGCCTATCTCTAGGAAGAGATGTTTGATTGAATTTTAAATATAAATATATTTTTATACATACTTTTAAGGTATAAGGATAATTTTTAAGGTTACAAATCATGAAGGAGATGAAGTGGTTCAACTTTTATGATTTATAATATTACAAAATTTGAGAAATTACAATTTTTAGAAACTTACTATTTTTAGACTACACTATTAAAATTGATATTTAGGAAAATTACATTGGGATTTTGGTGTTAAAACCATCTATCATATCTCTATGCCATCTCATCATGTTCTCCTTGTTCTTATCTTTCCAACGGTTCAAATGGGAAGTCAAACAGAGCTATAGTTCAAACGTTATGGCTCTCAAAAGTTTTACCACCAATTGGGGTAGAACCATCACCTAAAATGTTTCGCAGATCATTCCTCCCTCCTTGAGAATCAATGGTCCCCATTAAATCAATATTTGTCATCAAGTTTGGTAGTTGTGTTTTTATTTGATTCTTGATGCATATTTGGAATGGACTATGCTTTGTGGAGCTGTGCTTTGTGGAGTTATGTATGGCCCGATTGTTCACCATTTTTGTCTAACCAACAATCTATGGATGGAAGGCCATGAACTTCCTTATATTTTTATCTATTTTATTCTATTATTATATTTTTTGTGTAGTTAGGGCTGCAACATCAGCCCTTTTAGACTTTTATGGCTTGACCACCATGAGAACAAATTTCTTGGCACTGATCAGGGAGATAGATGTAGAAGGTGGTACCTCTGGTACCTTGTAGTTCTATGTTCCAAGAGTGAGGGTGATCCTTTGAGTTCTTGATTCATATATTCCATGTCGATCATACATGAATTTCTAACTAAGGAGTATATCACAAACATCTAGATTGACCACATCACACAAGACCTCATCTTGGAAGGATTTTATTGCATATGAGAGAAGACATTGGTGGGTGACACAAAGGTTTCTCCTTGGAGTAAACCATCCAATACTATATGGCTTTGGGTGAGGCTTCATGGATAGATTTAGGATTTTCACAACATTAGCAGAGATTAAATTCTTTTGACTCTCACTATCAAGAATGAAATGCAGAGGCTTACCTTTCACACATAACTTAGAGTAAAACAACCTTTATTTATCATCTAGCCTCTCTTCATTGGTCTATGATGAAGCAAAGATGGCATCAGGCTCAACATCTATAATCTCTTTTTCATCCTTTTTGACAATAGGGTGTGTATGAGGTAGAATAGTAGATGTTGAGGATTGTGACTCAGAAAGTAGGGACTTAATGGCTCGACATTCTTCTTTAGAGTGAGTTCTAGATTTATGGTAATCACACCATTTCCTAGTCTTCCCTTCCTTTTACTTCCAATTTTGGCCTCATTTTTGACCTTCTTTGTCACTTTTCCATTTTGAAGGCTGACTCTTTGTATCCATTATTCCATGCTTCTACTCAATCTTCACCAGGATCTTATATACCTCTCTAAGGGTTTCTAAATTGAAGAATTCCATTTCCCCCCATATATAGCATTGTATTCCAACATAATATTTTATAACCTTGTATTTATCACTTTTTTAGATGTCCAATCTTGTAGATATAAAATGAAAAATGTCAGTGTAATCTTGAACAGACTATTCCTTACCTTGGTGAAGTTATTGCCACTCTATATATAGATCATCATATGTTCCAATTGGGTAATATTATTACTTTATAGCATCTATGAAATCATCATAAATAGGTTCCACCTCAAGGCTAATATCATCCATACTGAATCTCTTCTTGTACACTTCTGACTAATTTTTGATAGGCAATGATGCTTTCAAAAGAGCAAAAGTGATCTTCTCTTTATCAGTGAAATTATTTACAAAAAAATTAGATGAAAATTAATCTAACCAATTTTATACTACATCAACATTGATTTTTCCTTCAAATGTGGGGATATCAAAATTCACCTTGAGGGGTGTTAGGGCACTAAAAAGATGTAGGGTTGTAGATGAGGAGCTAGAATTTCCCATCAAGATTTGTTGAAGAATTTGGGTAAATTTTTATAGCATTTGTGCTTACTACTATTGGAGGAATTCATCCACCATTTACTTGAAAGGATTGGATTTCTTAGTGTTGTTTACCATTTGAGGTCATTTGGAGCAAACAAGTGGATAGTCTGTTGGTTCTATTATTTTCTACCCAAGCTTCCTATAATCTAATTTCATCTTCAGGATAATACACTCTAAATATAAACTGATCTGATACCACTAATCCAAAACTTGAATGTCTTGGTTGAATAATATTTTAATAACACATAAATAATAATGCTATCTCTAAAATGAGATGTTTTATTGCTCAAAATTATAGATACAACATATGCTTATCTCTGGGAAGAGATGTTTGATTGCCTTTTAAGGCTACATCTATTTGTATACATAATTTTAAGGCAAGAGGAGGATGTGTAAAGTCACCAATATCTAGGGAGATGAAGTGGTTCAACTTCCATGATTTACAACATTACAAAATTTGAGAAATTACTATTTTTATAAACTTACTATTTTTAGACTGCATTATTAAAATTAAAATTTTAGACACTTCTATTGGGATTTTGGGGGTAAACAAACATCAAGAATAACTATATTACATCTATCACATTATCCTCATTCTTATCTTTCCATTGGTTTAAACAGGGAGTCAAATGGAGCTATGGTGCAAAAATTATAGCTCCTAGAAGTTTTTCCACTGATTGGGGTAAAACTATCACCCAAATTGTTGCCTAAAATGTTGATCAAATCATCTGCTTGTGGATAAGAGCACTTGTATTCTTATGTATTTTGTATGATGTACTTTGGCTTCTAACCTCCATTATCAATTGTATGGATTGAAGATATGGATCTAATATCCAATCATCTTCTTCCCAAATCTTTTTTCTTGAATTAAGAAATCTATCTCTACTTCATTCAAAGATTGATGATGTCTTATCTCAATTTCCTTCCATGGTTATATTATGAACTCAGCTAGTATAATTGGATTGATGTATTCATTAGGATCCAACTCATCTTGACTTTGTATCTCCATAATATCATTGCCTTCTTGAAGAATATCTAAAATAGTACCTTTTATAACACATTCCTTAATCTCCACATGAAGTGGGAATAAACTATCAATCTTTACTTAAAATCTCTCTAAGGCATCCCAAAAGGTATCTTATTCATGATCAATAGAAAGGATATGATATTAATTTATAATATTACCATATGATACACGTTCATCATATAAATCTAACCTTTTGATGGAGTCATATGAAATTTCTTGATCTATTTCATTTGCTTCATTTTCATCATCTTTGCCTATAAGTTTTTCCATGACATCTTCAGGAACTCTATTCATGCCAGATGCAACTTCCTCTATTAATTTAAAAAGGATAGGGTCTTCCTCCCTAATTGGTGTAGTAGATCCCTCATCTGAAGTATCTTCAAATTAATATTCATTTTGAAATGGAAAATCATAGGTATCTATCATAAGAGTTGTTTCAGAAGATGTAGATGTCTCAGAAGAACTAGATGACCATGTGGCATTATTAAGAATCTTTTAATAATTATCCAAAGTCACATCACAAGTGTTTATGTTAGATATGTTCTCATTTTTAAATGATTCATTGTTATAGTTGTCATCATTGTTTTGAAACCTAAATGCAGGTCTATTGAACTTTTGAAAAGAATAGTTTTCATTATAATTTTACCCATTATTACCTAATTGCTTTTGCATCTCAAGAAAATCAATGCTCAGTTTTCAAACCATTCTTAATATGGAGTCATTTTAACTTTTATGTGCCTCTTACTTATGAAATTTAGGGCTACTACCAGTTATTGACACCATAGCTCTTTGATCTTGTGAATGAGATCCATTTGTAATGTTATTCAGGAATCCTAGGTTTTGACTAGGATGAACATGACTCAAAGGTAATTGGTTTAAAACTAAAGTTTGATTTAGAGTAAGTATGATCTAATTAATGTTGTGAATGAAATTTAGCATAGGTATATTAGGATTGATATTTGGAATGGCATATGTCATTTGACCCTAGGTTGCATTTGGTTATTAATTGCCACAGCTTCAACATAGGCTAAAGCTAATGTATTAATGACTCTAATAAATCTTTTAAAAAACACAAAAATTTAATGGATTTAAAGCATCTTCATAAATCTCTAAAGATAAATACTCAATAGGTCGATAAGGAGCTATAGTTATATTCAACATATTTTGAAATCTAGTATTAAAATCTCTAATGGTCTCATTTGAATCCTTTTTTACAGTAATGAATTATTGATAAAGGACATGGACTTATGATCTTTCCAAATTGATCAATCAAATGATTATTAAAATCATTCTAAATGATAATGAAATCTTTAGGAAGGTTAAAAAACCAATAATATACCTCATCTCTAAGATTAAAAGTAAACAATCTATAGGCAAAATCTTCATGAAAAACATTTAACAATCCTAAGGTAACTTTAAAGCACTTGATAAGTTCTTCAGTAGTCACAACACTAGTAAGATTAAAAGAAGGAAATTACCTTTTAGGATTTTGAGGTAAATCATGTACCTAACTAGGAACATTGATACAAGATCCACATAACCGTGTCATACCTTGATGAAGACCTTATTTGTGGTAGTTTTAATTCTAAATCATGTTTATAATACAACATAGAAACCCTATCTTTGCAAAGATAATGATTTTCAATGAACCTTAAGTAACCTTTGCAAAAATTTCATATAAATTTTCAAAGAATAGAAATATTTAGATAAATTAGCTCAAATATATGCCCAAATACATGAATATGAATTCTATTTACACATCTAAGCTAAAATGAGCTCAAACTTGGTGGATTCATATATATCAATATATCTTTACCATAATTACTCATGGATATTTAAATAACATATATCTTTGTCTAAATAAGCACAAACACTAGTTTAAAACCACTATTATCAATGATATTTACACAAATATGCTAAAAGAAACTCAAATATGCAAATAATACTTCAATCTTTGAATATAATTCACTAAACTTAGAAAATATATTTCAAATTTACAAAGATTTATCTTAAGGCACTCCTTCTAGTGCCATTTCCCCCCTTTTGATGCACCTAAATGTATCAGTAGGTTCATATAGTGTTTAAGAAATGCATCTCATTTCTAGATCCAAAGAATCCATTACATGAGTTATTGGTTGTGATCTTTTTGAGATGTATGGTGGAATAGCAGTCAAGTTAAATGATTGTTTCACAAATTAAACATGTAAATGGTTTTTGGGAGTAACCATGGTCCTAAATATTTTTAAAGATGAAATTGATCTAAACTAAGTCCAATGAATGATGTCCAAAACCTAAAGTCTAAACCCTAAGCTAACATGGATATTTATAATGACAAGTTAATCTAAAGTGAATTGTTAAAAAAGGAACAAAATGGAGGGTAGAGAAGAAAGAAGGTGTTTCTGATATTCAATCCAAACATTATGACATAACTTGAATTTCATCAGGACATGCACTAAACCAATATATAGCATGAAATTGCATAGCACATATCCTATTGCATATTAGGCAAATGTCTAAATAAAGGCAATGCAAATAAGGACAAGATTTGATTTGATAATTTTACCTCTGCAAGTAAATAACATTAGCCTAGATGCAAGAAGATCAAAAAAAGTGATGTAAACCTAAGAAATTTAAATCAACCTAGCATAAGTACAAATTGACAGCTTTTCATTAACATATGCACATCTAGAATCCATAAAAATAATTTAATTTTGAATATCAAACTAGATAGCTAAGGGAGCAACCATGATAACAAACACATAGATAAATATTGGACAAACGTTTTAGAATTCCTTCCTTGTATTTCTTGATTCAAGTTTATAAAATAATTTTGGCTCTAAGAACTCCCTCCCTTTTTACAATTGGAAATACCTCCTTTTATATAGGGCTTAATGAGCTCTGTCTATCAATCATATCCAATTAAACAAGTGTCATGGATAGCTATCCATTTATAATGTTCTAATATCAACTACACTTGTTCAATATGGCTAACCTAAAATCTTATATATGTTCCATATTGATCCTGCTTTTATAGAATAGAATATTCCTTTGAAAATAATACACTAAGTTGACTTAATTGCTTTTGAGACACTTCTATAGTCCTTTGTCTCTACTTCAAGATCTTCATTCTTCTCATTCACTTTCAAGTCCACCAAATCATACAATCCAAAATGTCATGTCTATATGGTAATGCCCATGGCAAGCTATTCACTTGATATCAAAATATGACCTATTGTGACTTTGACCATGTGTCCCTACCTTATGCAATCCTACATATTGATTAAACATGATTCATTAATTTTCATTAGATTCCTTATCCTTGACCTTTATTGTGGACCATCGATCTATTCCTAGAGCTCTTAAGATTTTATCACTTGGTAGTTTTTCATTCTTTTAGGTCCTTTTAAAAATACACCTTACTTCATACCATTGATCATGATCTAAAAAATTAAACTTTGTTAGTTGATATTTAAACTTGGTATCTGAGATCATGCTACTTGGTAGCTTTGTGGGCTTTTTGCACTTTGCACAATAAATGTCTACTAGGCTAGTGTCCTTTTACCACATGGTGTCTTCTCATTTGGCTTGAATTATTTGAAAATTCAACTTTCCTTTCACATTTTTATATCCGAGCTACACAAATCAATGCACTCCATTAGATCTTATTATATATTTATCATAATGGTGACACTTGTCACAATCTCACTTGTCCTAGGGCTTCATTGATGTTTTGACTTAATATACACCATTGATTAGAAGGTGTAGACTTAACATCAATTGATGGGACCATGCTCAAACCTTAACCTTAGGTTGTGATCATGACACTTGTCATAACCACACTTGATCATAGGATTGTTGACTTATTAACATGGGGAAAGGCCCACAAACTGTTGATTTTTTCCTAAGCATCCAAGATGTTACCACTTGTCATTCTTGGATGCCTCCATAGGTCCATTGACATGTTGACTCTACACTATGCCATTAGATCTTTGGTCTACCTATCGAGATGGTGATACTTGATGGTTTAGTGTTAGTCAATTATTTTGACATTTTAAACCCTCACTCTTAATTTTATCTTCTTCAATTTAACATGCACCATTGGATATTGATCCACTAGGTTGGGCATGATTGGTTTATGTGGACAATGAAGATAATTAAGTCAAAGCTCAAGAAATATATAAAACTTAAGCTAAAGTCTTAGACTAAGGTTATTTATTCGTATTAATAAATACAAATATTTTTTTAGGCTAAAGTCTTTAATATAATTTTTAAGACATAATTAGAAAGGACTCTATAATTAATAAAATTGAATTAGCCTAAATTTTTTGGTTAAACATAAGGAACCCTGCATTAGTTGGACCATGCCAATAATAAAATAGACCAAGGGTTCATGAGACATAAAGGGACCAAGAATTAATATTTTTAGACTAAGGGTTGGTCATGTTGAAAAACATGAATACGCCTTAGGATAGAAAAAATTAAACTAAGTTTATGGCACAAATATCATTCCCATGTAAATTTTTCCTACCAAGTTTAAATTTAATCTAAAGGGGACCTAGGTTGAAACATTAGACTTGGGTTTTTACATGATTTATACCTAGATTATATTAGACAATTAAAGACCATAAATATGAATCCAAGGGTCAATAAACCATTAAAGTACAAAACCTTGCACAATTTTTATCCAAAAGGGACTCCATTAATCCTGTAACCTAAAACACAAAGATCCAATGTTGGCAAATTTAGACCAAACCAAACTAGAATCATATGTAAATATGCCCATCCAACCATGGTATGGATGATCTTAAAATAAAAATAATGTGCAAAACACTTTAATTGTATTATGGTTAGATGAATTTTCAATTAAATCACAAGTTGAAAAATTTGAAACAAGGGTCACTATTTTAAAAAATGGGGGTATGTTGACCTCAACAGGTCCCCCTTATTTTTTTTTGTTATTTTTTTCCAACTAATGGGTTATATATCTCATTTTTTTTCTATTACTCAGCCATGGTGGCCTATTAATTTTTTATATAACACTTTTATGGTGCCTAGATCCTTGTAAAACTAAGTTATTTACCTGATCAAATAAAAAAAGTAATTAAATTAATTCCAAAAGAAAAACTCTTCCCACTTGTCCAAGTGGTTGTGCATATAATTCCACCTTTGTATTAGATGGATTTCCACCCTCAAATTTAGGGATTCAAAAGACTTTCCCTAATTTCACTATGGGCATAAAAAATTTCACAATTACAATTTTGATCTAATTTTTCTATAGTTATTTTATTATTTATTTATTATTCAAAATAAACCTTTGATCCCATTAATGAAAAACAAAAAAATAGAATAATAATTATACATACATACATACATACATACATACATACATATAGTTTAATAAAATTAGCAAGATATTTACATCTGTATGACATAATGATTTTCCTTTATTATTATTTATTATTTATTTTTACTTATTATATATGTATAATATAAATATTAGGAAATATAAATCATTTAAATTAATCTCAATTAATTTATCAACCCCTCATTTATAAAAATAAAAAATAAAAATATAATATGATTTATGACCTGGTTTTCTAAAATTCAAATCACATATTTTAAATATAAAATTCATATTATAACATTTATTTATATGTCTATATGTATGTATGTGTGTATGTATATATTAATATATGTGTGTATGTATATTAATGTATGCCAATATTATGTATGTATGTATGTGTGTCTATAAAATACTCTCTCTCTCTCTCTCTCTCTCTCTCTCTCTCTCTCTCTCTCTCTCTCTCTCTCTCTCTCTCTCTCTCTCTCTCTCTCTCTCTCTCTCTCTCTCTCTCTCTCTCTCTCTCTCTCTCTCTCTCTCTCTCTATGTGTGTGTGTGTGAATATTATTTTCAACATTACTATCTAACCTACCCCCCCATCAGTGTGTGTGTGTGTGTGTGCGCGCGTGTGTGTGTGTGTGTGTGTGTGTGTGTGTGTGTGTGTGTGTGTGTGTGTGTGTGTGTGTGTGTGTGTGTGTGTGTGTGTGTGTGTGTGTGTGTGTGTGAATATTATTTTCAACATTACTATCTAACCTACCCCCCCCACCTCTGTGTGTGTGTGTGTGTGTGTGTGTGTGTGTGTGTGTGTGTGTGTGTGTGTGTGTGTGTGTGTGTGTGTGTGTGTGTGTGTGTGTGTGTGTGTGTGAATATTATTTTCAACATTACTATCTAACCTACCCCCCCCCCACCACACACACACACAATTATAATTGTCTATATTCTTATTTTTCAATATTTTTATAATAATTCAACCTAGTACTCTTTACATTTTGATTAATATAAAAATATTTAAAATAGTTCATTCCACCTTCAAGTTTTATTTCTAGTTCAATTTAAGAAAGAGAGAATTTGTTTTCATCCATAAACCCCCCCCCCCCACACAATCCAAATATACTATTTATATTTAAAAAATAATATAAATAGATGTTTTGATGAAGATATTCCATTTAAAGTGAATTTAAATTTCTTAATGGAATTTATTAAATAACTAAAAATCCAACCTACTTATTTATTTGATTTCAAACAGGTAAAGCAAGAAATATAATAATGTACACTTGATATAAAATAAAATTAAAATTATAAAATGAACAAATTTCCATTTATAATTTTAGGTTCAAGGGTAGAGAGAGATATTTTAGGCATACAAATAATTACTAATCTAATTTATTATTTATCAAAATTCAATTAAGTAAACTAAATCTTTTTTTACATAAGAAGCATTAAAATAAGGCCTTCCTCTCCTCTTCCAATTCCTTGAAATAAAACATGACCCCATAGCTCCATGAATATCTTCTTAATCTTTCAACAAAATGTTCATATTCTTGCTCCCCCAATCTCCTCCACCAAAAATAAGTCCCCCAAAACCACCCAAAACAAGAATAAGTTGAGAAATAAATGAACCTAAAATTCATATCCCAATTATTTTTCACCCAACCCAATAAATTGGAGGGTGATTTTCTTACAAGAGTCACCTCATTTATTACAATCCCATACTTCCTCTTAATTGACTTACAATCCCATGTGGGATCACTTGTTCAAGTCACCTACTTAGTACAAAGTCAAAAGGGTCTCATACACTCAACAATAACTTCTCTTATATTTTCCAAATTTACATTCCACAAACACATTCACCCACCCTATCCTAGAGCCTAACAAATAACTCCTCTAGCCTTTGTAGAGAGGCTAGGGACAAGTTTCCAATAAAATGCATTATAAAATTCCTCATGCTAGGCACAAGTTACCAATGAAATAAATTATAAAATTCCTCATGATTTATGTGAATTTAAATATTTATTTAGTTAAGATTTAAGTAAGTAAAAAATAAAATTATTCTAATTGTATTTTAATAAAAAATCTTTCAAAGGGAGGGGAAAATGTTTGAATTACTATGTATTTGAAGGATCAATAATGTAGGCAATGCATGTTGACAGCAAGGCATAACTATTAAAATAGAGGGGTATTACAATATCATATTATTATATTTAGTATGCATGTTTATCATTGTTCATTATCTTAAACTATGTTCTTTATTTTTATGAAATTATCCTTTTATCATAATTATTATAACTACACACTTTATATTCAACCATTGTTTGATTTATAGTTCTTTGGTATCTTTGCATCCCCCTTTTTAGGTATGTTTTATTTCATTTTATAGTCAATCATTTTTAGTTGTGGATCTTTCATAGAACCTCTTGGTTTGTTAAAATTTGGTCTCCTTTTTAGATGCCTTAGTACATTAATTTAAAGTATTTACCTTATTACATTCATCCATTTTTCCCCTTGTGGAATTTTATTATCACCTCTTGGTTTTATGTGGCGTTGGTCTCCTTTATGGATGCCTTAGTAGGTTATTTTATTCACTTTTACTATATTCTAATGTTTTTATTATGGATATCTAATAGTACCTCTTCAGTTTTTTGTGACCATTTCATCCTTTTGGACACCTTAGTTCTTTATTTTACAATATCACATTTTATCTTGGCCATTATTCCCTTTACAGTTCTTAGTTATATTTTTTTAGTCACCTTATTTTGGGATGATTTCTCCTATTAATGATTATGTTAGACACATTATAGAATGGTATGAATTATTTACAAACATGATTATCATATTTCTTAGCTCTTCCCTTCTTATGGATTCCATTTTCTATGATTTGATTTTATTTTTCATGTACCTCCAAATCCTCTCTTATTATCAATAACTTTTGAAGAAAAACTATCCCATTTTGTGGTTAGTTTATAATATATCCTCATTGTATCATAATTTTTCATAGACAAATCTTCCATAATCCTTATTTATCCTTATAATTTATTTTTAGGCACACTTGGGTATATTTTTAGATTACACTCTTGGGTATCTAAGTTATATTATTTGGTGGATAGGTGTAGGATTTCTTGTCTTAGTCATTTTTATCACTCGTGGTTGGTTTTCTAATCAGTATGGAGGAAAAAAATAGAAAAATATAAAAGATTCAAAAACTATATATTAAATCCATCCTATGTGTTTATTATATTTATATTAAGATGTTTTTGTTTGTGAATTCATATATTTCCTAAATATTTGTAACAAATATTCTTTCTCTACTTCCTAACAAGGCATAGGTTAAACAACTTGTTGAGATCTCAATTAAATTGTAAAACCATGTGATCTATTTAATGCAATTAAGTCTTTTGATGTTTCAATCCCATAAGATATTATAATCATGGGTTGGGAGGTTATGGAACTTATTTCCATTACATACTTTAGGGAGTTTTGTTGTTTATCACACAACACACCCCATTTTCATTGAAAGGGGACCCTATTTTTGCTTGACCCTTCCCATTTGGTAGTCTAATGGTCTACCTATTTAAAAATTTCTCAATTTAACCATATGATAGATGATAAGTTATAAGTTATTGGATGTGTTGGTTTTTAATGATTTTTCATGTTAAATACTTAGTATGAGCTTTGCATCTAGGTTCATTAAGGTAGGTTGCCTAAATATATCTTAGAGTAAAATGTTTTAATAATGTAGAATCATATTTTGAAGAGGCTAAAAAGTTCACTTTGAGGGAAATATAATGAGTACATGTAGAAATTATGTAGCTTCTATTGAGCCTTTTAAATTCTTCCCCTTTTACTAATCTCATTCATTTTCTATTTTTATTTAGTGAAATTAACTATGTACTCTTGGCTGATTCAACTTGAACATAGTCACTTTATTAAAGTGGGTTAGATTTTACTAAGGTTCCTTTAGAGGGGCTAACTTATCTCATTAAATTTGACCTATTTTCAATCCATTTCTATTCTAAATTGGCTATAGTTTTCATTTTTCTTATCTTTGCCTTAGTAAATTTAATTAAAATGATAATAAGTTGCTTCGAAAATGGATTTAAATTAGTTTTAAATAGGCTTTTATTTTACTAAATTTATGTGCCTTTTATTTCATTTTAAAATACTTAGCCATTAAAAATTTTAATGACTTATTTTTTTTCATTTGAAATTTTATTCATTTGATTTTGATTTAAAAATGATAATTGCAACATTTTATTTCACCACCCACAAGTACCTATCTTGACTTTGATGCACTCTTTCATGACTCTCAGTGGTTCCAACTCATTGAAAATACTTTCAACACTTAGTCAATTTTTTATATTAGATTAGATCCATGGAGCAATTTTATCAAATATTCAATAAATCGCTAGGCAAGAGGAACTTTAGGATGATACCAAGTGGCATGATCCTGATGACCCATTATCTTGCTCAATTATTTATAAGGTAAAGGCTCCAAGAGAGTGGATTAGTGGGATGATGCTACATGGAATCATCCTAGCGACCCACTAACCTAGACACATTTGTAAAAGGTTTCAATCCTTGGGAAAGTATATGAGTAGGATGAAACCACATGATGAAATCTAACTAATCTACAATCTTAGGGTGATTCATATACATTAGTAGATAAATAAAGTGTCACTTGAGCAAGATGAAGCCATGTGGTGAATGCCACTTCACTATGATATAAAAAACCAACATACATTTTGAGCCTTAGCTAAATAGTGTAAAATATTAGAGAAGTCACATGAAAATGACATAATGAACTAAGGACACCCTGACAATATAGCCAAAAAAACATGAAATTAAGTTTGATAACCTGTCTAGCTATCAAATCCATTAATGCCTAAGAATGGACTATACATTCTATCCAATCTATAAGCACCAATTTGTAGTGCAACCTTAATGGAATTTTTGATCATGAAATATAAGATTAAATACAATCTAGGTGGAATAATTTAATATAGGTATGATGTGCACATTTGGGAATGCACATAAAGGGATACTAAGGACAAATTTATAATGAAAAAAGTGATTTTCTACTACAAAGATAAATATGCAAAATCTAAATTGCAATCCCAATGTGTTTCCAACATGTTTTAGTTGCACTTAGCTAAAAAAAATTACTTCTCAAGTTTAGGTTAGCATGGTGTAGCTAAAAGTTTAAACTACATTCTTTATATCACATTGAAATCTCATCTACTTCTACAAGTGGACCTAATTTGCCTCTCTATTTAAATTTTTAATTTTGACCTCTCTTCCTCATATTTATATGTGTTTTATTGTTTTTTAGAATAATGGAGTTTTATTCCTAATTAAATAAACATGTATGGAGTAAATTAAATTAGTAAATAGTGTGCAATAATTAATCCACTAATTTATGTAAATAGATTGTATTTTAACCTTTTCTAAAAATAGTAATAAATAAGAGACAATATGACTTAGCTTATTCTGAGCTATCCAATCTGAGATAGGGTCTAAGAATTGAGGTACAAGATAGGGATAGTGTCAGAAATAGGTTCCTAAAATTCATGTTTTATTGGATAGGAGAGTCAAAAGTGGGACACCCTATTGTTTGACACTATAGTCCTTTTTTAATGTTATTATCTAGGTGATCTAAGTTTTATGGGTTCTTCTCTATAGGTCTATGTTATCATGTCAATAAAATGTTAAAGTCCAAAAGTCTATAGAGCTTCTTGTGCATCTATTTTAATCTTTAAAAGCCCTAGGAGATCTTTATTCTTGAACTTGAAAGGAAAATTGGGAAAAGAGAGAAGGGGTTAGTGTGTAAAGAATAAACTTGATGCACTTCACACCCCGTGTGTGGGCACGCTGCCTACATACCAATATTCTAGAGAGGGATCAAGATAATGTAGTTCTCCCATTGAAGTGCTTCATGTAATTATGTATGAAGATGCACCTATATACAAAACTGGGTATACTTTAGATGGCTAGGGACTGGTGTAAGGGTTTAAATAGGCTTAGAATAATAGTGGAAGGTTGTATGCAAAGAATATGGAAAAGTGATTAAGTGTACTTGCTTGTATTCTTGCTTCTCTCTTGTAAATGAGTATCGACCCTTCTCAATATAATTTTAATGAAATTTTATAGGGGATTTAATGATCATTGGTTAAATAAATTCATGTTATGTTGACATGAATTAGGATAATATTTTATAATAAAATGATCATTGGAAGCCAAAATGCACTTGGATAACATCGCCAAAAATAGGACACCCTAGGTTTCAACATTGTAGTCCAAGTTTGGTGTTATTATCCTAGAGACCTAAGTTTTTTGGGTTTTGTTTATTGTCTTTGTGTGAACCTACCTATAAAAATTTAGATTTTAAATGTTTATAGATGACTAAGAATAAGCAAAAAAGTGTCTAAAAGGGTCATGAGAGCAAACAAGAGGTACCTATGGATTGGGTGTCATTAGCCATTCTCAAGTTACCAATTTTTACATTATATATGACTAAATTTCCCCCCCTTTATTCTATTGATTTAGAAAAGTGAAATACTAGGATAAAGGAAAAATAAAAAAAATACCTAAACTTACTTATGAAGGTGAAGCTCATGAAGTTATGTGATGCTAGATGTATGTAGAGAGAGCACGGTGTGAAGTGTGAATCTGTAATGAAAAATATAGAGTAGATCAATCCTTACTAGATATGTTATATCTAAAATAAGAATTTAGAAAATCTAGAAAAGAGTGAGGAAGAGAAAGGAACAAATACACCTTACTGGGTATGTGAACCAATACAAAACATGTTATGATGTTGGATTGTGTTAGGTGTGTGTTATACTAAAAGTAACATCATGAATAGATCTAAGTGCTCAATTACATAGAAGTGAATTATGAATGCAAAGGTAAGACCTTTGGCTCCATCATCACCTATTAAGTGAAGCTAAATAATAATGTATGTGTTAATTGATGTTTGAACTATGTGTTCGATCCCTCTGAATAAGTGCCTCAAGAATACAAAAGCTAGCTAGACCTTTGGGTCCATCATTACTCCATGAAGTGAAGATAAGAAGTGATACTGATATAGAATAGATGCCATATGAGATGGCTCATGGAGCCCATGGATGCTCTAAAAATATGACAATGTGGCATGGATAGTTAAATGTATGCTAGAATCTAAGCCACTCTTGGCCATTTCAAAAGATGGAGGTTAGGCTTGTATGAAAGCCACTCTAGAATTGATGCAATATGATTATGTGAAAGACAACTAAAAAACTTAAGTGCTCATAAATTTAAACTTGTATGAAATTTCAACTTGAGAATGATGCCAACCACCTATAGATAGAGTAAGGCACATAACTACTAAGAATGCCTAGGTAATAAACTAAAATCAAAAATAAAAGAAGACCAATATGTCATGTACATTTCCCCCAACCACTAGTGTTTGGAGCATGGATTTTTATTTTGAAGTTATCTCAACTACCTAATCTAAAACTAGAAGTGAGAGCCATCTGTCATGCATGATACCCCCTATATCTTGATTCCTTGAGAAAACTATACTAAAATTATGGATTCTAATTGATCTAGATGTGCAAAAACTGTAGCTGAGATGAAAATTTTACCTATTATTAGAAAACCTAGGTGTTTTTATACCTAGATAAGAGAAAAAAAATGAGGAAACCTTAGTGTTTGATATTTCTATCCATTTTTGGTGTTGTCTTATGCTGAAATTAGTTATTAATATGGAATTGTCATTATTTTTCTATTTTTTTCTGATTAGTTTGACCTCTAGATTGTAAACTGGGTGATCTAAATGTTGCTATTTTGACTGCTAAGAGCTTTGATCTCTATGACAAAACCCCTATTTATTTCCCCCTCTTCTAAGGCTAGGAATTATTGAACTTGTAATGACTACCCTCAAAAGAAAAGAGTCCTGCAAGTGTGCTATGTTACATAGATATATGTTATAACAATGATATTTGACAAGATATGTCTTGATATAGCAATGTTTATATTTAGAGATTTGTTAGATTATACCTAGATAGATATAACAATGTAAAATCATGTGCAATGTACTAAACTAGAACTAGAAATGTTAGATGTTAGTTGTTAGTTGTTAGTTGTTAAGGAGGGATGGAGCATGATGTCCATCATGACATCCAAGGAAACAAGGTAAATGCATGATATGGATCATGACATTGCAAACAAAGACAAGAAATCAAGCAATAAGCATACAAAGAAATAAGCTAGAAGCATACAAGGTTGGTCAAGGGACCACACAAATAAGGGACATGGGCACATGCCACTCAAAATGGAAAGTAAACATATAAGGCATGTTCAAATTCCACATACACATACAATTTTAAATAAGTAAAGATTAGCATGAGGGCCACATGAACATAAAAGAGTATAAACAAGGGACATTGGCAAATGTCCAAAGGTATAGACACATGAATATAAGCAAATGGCATTGGTAGATGTCTAAAGGAACACATAATAAATAAAATTAGAAATGGAAATGCAATCTCATCTAGCTACGTAAATCAAGAAGAGAAAGCATGTAACAAATAGAAAGATATAATCACATCTGACTAATCAAATCAGGAGTGAAAGTATGTAAGACATGTTTAGTACAAGACTAGGTATATGATAAGTGTTAGATATTAGTGAAATATCAATATAGTAATATGTGTAATCTAGTAATGTATATCAACATGATAAGTTGGAGTGTGTAGTGTAGGAATGAAATAACCTAGATGATGTAGTCATGTAGAAGATGCCCCCAGTGGGTATGTATATCAATGTGTGTCTCAAACATAGAAGTAGGAATGCCCCCTTAATGGGTAGAGTGAAGTAATAAAAATGGATGTCAATACACACACTCAAAAAAGATCAAGTGAAGCATGGTAATTTAGATAATCGACAAACAATAGCATGAAATAATAAGTTTAAGTCCTAACATGATAGTAATAATGTAAAGCATGGATGATGCATACAATTGAAATGTTTTTGGTATTTTTGAATTATTTGAATGTTTTTATATTTTATATTTTATATTATTTTTGTATTTTTATATAAGTAATGTATAATCAAGAAAAAGATATTATGTACAACTAGGCTGGCATATGATGATACTAACTGATGAGTCTCATTGGAGACTTCCTATCATGGTGTCCTATATAAAAGAGTGGAATCATGCATGAATGTGAAGCATGATGAAAATGTTGAGATTGTGGATTTAAAACTTGTATATGTTATAGATGCTTTGAAATATCTGAAGTAGAAACTGACTATGAGGTCTTGTTATAATTCTGAGAAGTGGATGTAAATGTAGGGATCTTAAAGACCCATCTAGAAGTAGGAGATGTTTTCTGAACATGTGCTTTATATGTAGACCCATGAGATCTTAATGAAACTACTTTGGGTGTGAAAACTATAGCTAGAAGATATCTAAAATCCCAAATATATGGTGGTGTATGAACCCTCTGTAGTGGTGATGGATGTGTCAATTGTGTTGAATCTATACTAGAGGAAGAACTATAACTGGCGGGGAAACTAAAACTAGTGGAGAAGATGGAACTGGTGACTACAAAGTAGATGGTTCTGAAGTGGGTAGTGGTAACTCATATGGAACTCTACCAATTGTAATAAATTGATTAGCTTGAACTAATTTCATGCATCTATGAACTATAGATGGTACTACTCAATTTTTTTGAATCCATGGGCAACCAAGTAACATGTCTAAAACTCCTGCACTAGGAAATATAGTGACATGTGTGGTCACATGTCTTAGACCAATGTGTAAAGGAAGTACAATCTCACCCAATGAACTTTGTATGTTCCCATTGAATCCACTGATAAATATATCTATCAGGGTGATATCCTACTTTGAATAACCCAAATGTTGTAATAATGTAATGGTACACATGTTGACACTAGAACCATTATCGATGATAACACTATGAATGGGATGATTATGAATATGTTCTCTAATAAAGAGTGCATTATAATCTGAATTATCCTCCATAATATCTTGATTTGATAAGGATATCCAAGGTCTAGTTGGAACTTTGAACTCATACACACCGATCATACCACTCAAATGATGTCACTCAACTGAAGGTGCCTGGTATGTAACTAGTTGTGGATGTGCATGATATACATGGTGAACCCCTAATGTGTCCCTTTTATCTTATTTTAAATGTTGTGTAAATGGATCCAAGAAGATTTTTAAAGCTTTATCCTATGTTGGTTTTGCCTGTGGAGGCTCAAATGAAGTGCCAAGATCAAGTAGGTTGTCATGTATCTTATATTTTAAACTAATGCATTTGTTTGTAGTGTGGCCCAGTGCCCTATGGTAATCACAAAATGCTTGATAATCATAAACCTTGGGAAGAGGTTTTGTGGATCAACATCCTAAATAAGAGAGAGAGATATGATATTATAATCCAAAATCTATTGTAAACCCTGGTTGAAGTAATTAGAAGATGTGAGAAAGTACGCCAAGCAGATGTTAATAAAACTATACAATAAAGAGGCTCCACAGTTGCATTTACTATAGGTTGATTCTATCCTTTTGTATCATTGAACTTCAAATTTTATGGGACTTTGTTGTTACTCTTATTAGTTATGTATGGAATGCTTGTATACTTGAGTTTGCCCATTAATATGAGTTTCACTTCTCTTTCCTTTAGTGTATGACATTATTAAGTGAAAGAAGAGAATCAATTAAACATAATTGATTCATGAAGTTCTGGTAGAAGACTCTATTTGAAGAGGTCCTATAACTCCTGATCTACCATGGGACTAGTCATCTTAACCAAGATGGTCTTATACCAAAGAACATAATCTGTGAGATGTTCATTTGGTCATTGTTTTTGTTGAGAAATTTGATCACATGAATCCTTATAACCAATGTTAATGCTGAAGTGTGCTAAGAACATGTTAGATAAAGAATTGAATACATGAACCAACCAATTTGATAGAATATAAAACCATTGTAAAGCATAATCATTTATGCTCCATGGAAATAGCTTGGTAAGTAGATAATCATTGGGTACATATTCCAAGCATGCTATGTGAAATGATCTCAACTTTGTCTCTGGATCACCCTTGCCATCATATATAGTAAGCTTAGGTTGAACAAAACCTTATGGAAAGGGTGTAGAAATAATGCAATGTGTTAATGGTATACGTGGTAAAGCAAAAGAATCCAAAGTTTATGTAGGTCTAGTGGTACATTGCTCAAGATGTAGAACCTTGAATTGAAGTGATTTTATCTCTTGCATAAGGGATGCCACATCAGAAGAGAAGGATGTACTAGCTGTAATTGGTGGTATAGAGGTAGGTTGGGCTACTATAGGGGATTATTGAGACATAGTTGCCCCTGTAGTGTCATTTTCAACTAGTTTCTCTATGGTTTGATAATATTGACCATTTTTCATTTTTTTTATTCCTCTTGTAGAATTATAAACATGTCATCTTCCATATCTAAATTTTTTGTTAAGAGTTCTTGAAGTTATCTTTTATCAGTTTCATCAAAACTAGTATATTGGGCCATTGTGAAAGTAAGAAAACAATTTATAATGTGTTTGAATGTTTTAAAATAAGTTTTAATAGGCAATGTGCTAAAAAAGGAAATTATTGAATATAAGCAATATAAAGTCCTAAAAATAGCTACTTGTAATTTGTGCAAAAAGGACACGGAGCTCCCAAACATGTAAGGGGATACCAAAAGAAGTAAATAGGTGCTAGTATATGCAACTAAGGATTTTTAAAAAATATTTATGCAAAATACTATGATTTTTTTATTTAAAATTCATTTTATGAGTTTGATATTTAACTAAAAAATTCAAAAAATGATTGGAAAATAACTAGGAGCTAGTTAATGTAATTAGGGATTACTGAATGGATTTTTAAAATTAGGATGATGATTTTTAAAATTTGATATGAATTTATCTAAAATTTTTAGAATTTAGGTTCAAATTTTTTTAGAATTTTGGTTTGAAAATTTAGGAAAAATCAAAAAATATTTCTAAAATCAGTAATATATTTTTCCTAGTGTTTAGAATGATTTTGTATGTAAAAAGGACCTAGTATGTGCAAATTAGGGTTTTTATAAAATATATGATAATTTTAAAATTAATTTTTAGATTTTTTATTTTTAAATATAATAAAATTAGTAAATTATGGAAAAAAATCAAAAATAATTTACCCTAGGGTTTTTGTGCAAAACTTGATGTAAGTTGGTTTCACCAAATGTTTTATTATTTTTTTAGAATAATGGAGTTTTATTCCTAATTAAATAGATAGGTCTAGAGTAAATTAAATTAGTAAATAACATGTAATAATTAATACACTAATTTATGTAAATAGAATGTATTTTTGCCTTTTCTAAAACTAGTAATAAATAAGAGAAAATATGACTTAACTTATTATGAGCTATCCAGTCTAAGTCAAGGTTTGAGAATTCAGGTATAGGACTGGGATAGTGTTAGAAATAGGTTCTTGAACTTAATTTTTTTATTGGATAGGATCACCAAAAGTGAGACACCCTATTTTTTTGTGTTGTATTCCTTTTATGGTTCTATTATCTAAGTGATATAAGTTT
The DNA here is from genome assembly GCA_037957365.1 of Torreya grandis. Taxonomy (NCBI): domain Eukaryota; kingdom Viridiplantae; phylum Streptophyta; class Pinopsida; order Cupressales; family Taxaceae; genus Torreya; species Torreya grandis. The sequence continues at coordinate 97,968 of JARHVA010003532.1, read as the reverse complement.
TTTGGGTTTTGCTCAGCAGGTCTGTATTACCCTATCAATGAAATATCAAAGCCTAAAAGTCTATGGAGCTCATTGTCCATTTGTTTTAATCTAAAAAAATCCTAAGAGATGTTTTTCTTGAACTTGAAAGGAAATTTGGGAAAAGAGAGAGAAGGGGTTAGTGTGTAAATGATACACTAGACGCACTTAACACCTTGTGTGTGGGCACATTGCCTACATACCAATACTCTAAGGAGGGATCAAGCTAATGTAGTTGTCCCATTGAAGTGTTTGGTGCAATTGTGTATGAAGATGCAAATAGATGTAAAATTGGGTGTAATTTAGATGGCTAGGGACTAATTCAAGGGTTTGAATAGGATTAGACTAATATTATAAGGATGTATGTAGAGAATATGGAAAAGTTCTTAAGTGTACTTGCTTGTATTCTTGATTCTCTCTTATAAATGAGTGCTAACCCTTATAAATGGACTTTTAATGACCTTTTATAGGGTATTTAATGATCATTATTTAATCTAATTCATGTTAGGTTGACATGAATTAGGATAAGGATCTAGGAGAAAATGACTGTTGGAAGCCAAAATGTACTTGGACAATAGCACCAAAAATAAGAAACAAGACACCTTGGGTTCCAGTGATGTAGTCCAAGTTTGGTACTATTTTCCTAGAGACCTAGTTTTTGGGTTTTTTTTATTGCCCTTGTGTGAACCTACCTATAAAATTTTAGATGTTGGATGTGTATGAATGACTAGGAATAAGTAAAAAGGTGTCTAAAAGAGTCATGAGAGCAAGAAAGAGGGACTTATGGATTGGGTGTCATTATCCATGCTAAAGTTACCAATTTTTGCATTTTATATGAATAAAATATGTCTTTAAAATCCTTTCTAAATGATGGAATTTTTTTATGATTATATTAGGCTATGTAAGGATGGTTATTTATGAATTTTAATAGAAACAGAGAATTAGATATATTTTATGCATTTCAATTACTTTATAGGATAATTTCTCCCTATTCCTATTTTATTCTTATTGCATTAAAGGTGTTTTATACACTTAAATGGTTGTATGAGTCCAATACATTATTAATCAAAAGGAAAATCTTGATATTTTGAAGTTTTATGAGATTGTATAGTCATTTTATGTGCATGTTTATGTTGGGTATGCCTTTTCTTATCACGATCAACCTCCCCAAACTCTTTCAATATCTTTAGTTGGAGTTGTGGTAGGTCTAGCTCAACTAAATATTGGTTTAATTAGATCCCCTTAGTCAGATAACTCTATATTCATCTATGATGGAATCGGTCTCTTTATCCTTGCTCTTTTGCACATTCTTTATAATTAAGTTAGTATAGGAAAAAAGCTATCTGAAGTTAAAGTTTATCTTGATTTCTATTTCACACTCTATTTATAATTAATATATAATTATTTTCATCTATAAGTGTAGTAAACCAATAAATAAATCAACATGTACATCTTAGGAAGTTTTATTTATATCAAAGGATAAATCATACAAGTGTATACCAAATATAGTGTGCATTATCTCAATGAATGTCTTAATTAGAGATAACTACATCTTAATTCATTAAAATAGGCCCCTTACATGGAATATAATATATCATTTAACTTAGTGAAGACCAATATACCGAGATCTATTACATTTAGACCTTGGGGAGGTATTTTCCTCATAGGATATCCCTCCTTTTAGGAGAGACAAGGAATAATAAAGCCTACTTAATTATTGGCTATGTCAAGTGATGGATCAACAAGTTTGAAATATGGTTTTTAAAACTATAAGAATTTGTGGTTGATATGCATAGGTCTTTGGTTGCAACGAAAAGACTAGTTAGTGTAGTGGAGGCCTTTTTCAATTCTTAATTTTCTTCTCTAGTCAATCCAATTATTTCTCCTCACCATTTAATGGATAATAGTGCATCATATTTAACATCAACCAAAGCATATAGGAATCTAATTCAAATAGTTGGTATAGTTCCTTGGGTTTATCATGTGCCTTTGGGTAATGACAAATCCTCTTCTAGTGGTAGATAGGTTTTAGATGATGTGGAAGTTGTGATTCTAGACTCAAAAATGAAAATGGCCATTTGATGGTCATCTTAGTGTTTTCAAGATATTTGAGACTAATTTCTATTCGTGGTTGGGGCTAAATTGTTGAATTTTGATCCTTTTTAGATGATGTGTGTGTTTTACCCTACTCCTCTCAAAGGTTTTCAGTGGCTCAAAAGTTGATCTAAAATTTTAGTGAATATTTTGATAACTCTTCGATCTTGTGGTTATGTATTTTTTTGATACTTTATGCCTTTTGTTGGTTTTTTTGGCTCCTAATAGTATTTGAACATGGTTTAAATCTTCACATTATAATATTATTATATATTAATAAAAGTATGGGGAAACCTTAACCCTTGTTTATGAATTTAGTTAAATGATATATTTTTAAAAGGGTAAAATCTATTTTAAAAGTTATATCACATTAAAATACATGATATTATTATGGGCATACCTTCACTCATAAATGCCCAAACTCAACAATTAGCCTTATAATAGATTTGAGGTCCATTGGGGTGAGCTAAGATAATATAAAGGGATATGAGGTCCCCCACATATTATGTTCTAGTTCCACATGATTTATCACATAGGTACCTAATCCTCATAGTAGATTAATGACTATATGATGGGTCTTGAAGAGAATGAAACATGATGTGGGAAGGTAGGATCCTTTTATGTTCACCCATTTATCCTTTTTAGGATGATATTTAAATGTTTCTTTTTTTTCCAGTATTATGTTTGCTAAGTGTATTTCTCTAGGTCCTTGAATTTTAAATATCTAATCCTTACCCACTGAATTAGATTGTTTTGTTCTTGCTAAGGATATCTATATCACCATTTTGGCACATTTATTCCTTTAATCTCCATTTCTTCTTTCCTAATATCCCCTTGATGTATATTTATATTAGTATATCACATCCCTCTTATTTATATTCCTCTTTCTATCTATTTTCTTCATATTTGATAGTTTCCTTTCATTATGATGCATCTTTACTTTAGAATTTCCTTATATTCCTTTTTATATCTTCAAGAACAATGATATTTTTCATAATGGTTTGTGCAATAAGTATATAACATTGAAATTTAATAGATCATGTCACATGACTATCATTCCTAAAAGGCATAAAAGTATGATACAAAGGAATAACTATATAAATACGAAGATGAAATTTTAATTTCCCTACACCATAGGTGGGCAACATATGTGTAGCCATATGTGTATACATATTAATAGTAGTAGGAGGAGTAGTCATCTAAACACCTAATGTAGAATATATGCCTTTAAGAGTTAAATTAATATCATTAAAGAGTTTATCATTCCATTCCTCAAATGTAGGTTCATTAGTTTTTTATTTTCATCTTTAGTTACATCTAATGCATCATTCATGTGCACATTAATTTTAAAATATTAATTTAGCTCATATTGAAATATATCATTAGATATAAATGAAAATTAGTATAATAATTTCCATTAGTAACATCAATATTAATTATATTTTTCATTATGATTATGTGAAAATAAAACAAAATCATAAATTATATCCACAATCCAAACCCTAATGTAGGATAAATTTGAATCCCTAAGAATGAAATGATAAACCCTAAGTGAGAAAACTTATGTTTTTTCACTAAAAAAAAAATAGGTTCACCAAAATATTTTATTTATTTATATATTTAGGTGATGTAAATAACATAAAACTACTAAAAATAAAATTTTACAAGTTTGGGCATAAACATTATAAATATTAATGCTATAGAGATATTTAATTCACTTACTAAATATAGAAATGATTAATCAAAGAGGGGAGAGAAGGAATTTAGTTGATTTTAAGATTTTTACTAGTTACTACATTTTTAAAAGTCATCAAAATTATTCTATAATAGTTTTTTAACTAATCAAATCAAGAAAAAATTAAAAGCATACACATATGTTGTCAAAAAATCTTAGACACTTGTAGCAATTGGTAGTGTCCAATATTTACTATTATTGTCTAGGTTTACTGTGCAAGTATTTTATACCACATATCACGACACTTGCATTTTTAGATGATGTCTATATGTTTTATTGTCCTTTGTAATGTGTGTAGATCTTGATTTTGTTTCTCTTTTCAATAATATCCTAGCTTCACATTCAACACAAGATTGAATCTAGAAATGGGTTAGATAGCCCCAACCATTCCATATTAGTGAATAATCATTATATATGTTCTAGTATGCCAAATATGGATCAAATTACATGTATTTATCTAAAATAGGTTCATGTGTGCTCAATCATGATCCACTATCATGCAATACTTTAGCTTTCAACATTTGATGACATGCAACTTTGACCTAGTGTTATTATTTAGACTTGGGTCTAGGGTTACTCCCTTGAGGGGTTTTTAGATGTATGTGATTTTTTTTTAATGTATAAAGAGATTAAAAATGTATTTTTCATGTTTTCAAGTGATTAAGGCCTTAGGATTTATTTTTATTTATATATAACTCTAATATCCCCCCATGACTAACATAGAAAGTGTGTTTAGGCCAATCCAAGGAAGATTATTGAATTTAAAAATTAATCAATAAGGATAATTGGACACTAATATAAAATTTAGACACATATGGGAAAAATAATTATCTAATTATTTTTAGCACCATCCAAAGAGGTAAAAATAGTGATTTGGAACATTGTGGTAGTCTGCTTAAGATTTTACTAATTTCTAGCATGGATTAGGAAGATCTTAAATATTCATGATATTAAATTGATTTGGCCAAGAAAATAGATATAAAAATGGATATAGGTAAGTGTGACCTAAAGTTATAAATGTGGATGAACGTGTCATATATTTGAAATATATGTCAAAACTAATGTTTTTAGGTGTTTAATACCAAATTTATGTGTCTACACTAAACATATTAACCAAATAGGGTAATGTATAAAATAAAGAGTAAAAACAAATGAATCATTGAGATGTGTTGATATACATATAAAATTAAAAGGGACAAACCCATATATGTATGGGATTATTTGGGAAGGAGTATTACAATGTACGATTTTGATTAGGATATAAGTCTAGCTCTAGTTTCAAAGTGAGGCTAGGTAGTATATGAGAAATAGCCCAAAATTTTTATTTGGTATAATTTGATAAGTGATATTAGTCTCAATGTAAAAATTATATACCTATTATGGGGTGGGACTAATCTTAGAATTTGGTTAAATGTATAATTTTTCCAAATAAGGTAAAATTTAAATAAGACGCTAGAAATAAGGGTCTTGTGCTAAATTTAGATGTCTACATAATGACCCCACTTTGACATGGATACATGAGTGAAATTAATGTATGCATAAAATTATAAATATAATAATTAAAAAAATCAACCTTAAAATATATAAGGAAGGATGAATGTTTTAGTGCTCAAATAAGGTGAGATTTTATCCACATTTTATAGATGATGTAGTTGAAACAAATGCCATATTATATATGTAATCAAATGTTCATGATATTTTTTATTTTTTAAAATTTATTAACTTTATTTTTAATTTTAAAATATATCATATGAATTCATATAACTTATTGGTATTATGTAAAATTATGCACTAGCAATACTTTTTGTAGGTGTTGAAACATGGACAACACTTCTCTAGGAATATTCAGAAACCTAATCCACTAATTGATCAAGGAAGTAGATAAAACAAATTCACTATAATACATTGTATTTTTGAGGATTTTGGATTTGGAAATTCCATGATTTATTTTCCCCTTCTAAGGTGAGGGATGAATAACTTGTGTTGCAATCACTTATCTCAAAAGAAAAGGTTAAAAACATAATATGTTAACAAAATAAATTAGCTAAAATGAGTTATAATCCTATAAATATATGGAATTCTATATTTCTATCATTGTAACATACATACATACACACACACACACACACACACACACACACACACACACACACACACACACACACACACACACACACACATATACATATATACATATACATATATATACATACATATATACATATACATATATATACACATATATATATACATATATATATATATATATACATACATATGTATATATACAAATATGTATATATATATATATATATGTATATGTATATATATATATATACACACACATATACATATATATATATATATACATATTTATATATATACATACATATGTATATATACATATATATATACACACATATATATACATATATACATATATATATACACACATATAAATACATATATATATATATATACATATATATACACACATATATATATATATACATATGCATATATATACATATACATATATATATACATATATACATTTATATATATAGATACACACACACACACACACACACACACATATATATATATATACATATATATATATATATATACATATATATATATATATATATATATATACATATATATATATATATATATATATACATATATATATATATATATACATACATATATATATATATATATATATATATATATATATATATATATAGACACACACACACACACACACACACACACACACACACACACACATATTAGGATAAATAAACTATCCAAATTATGTTATAATCCTATAAATATATGCATTTTTATTTTTATTTTTCAATCATAATTTTTTGGAAAGTTTTTACATAGATCGCATGTTAGGAAAAATAAATTATAAAATTTATGTTATAATCATATAAAAATATGATTTTTTTTAATAAAAGTATTAATGTTTATAAAAATTATTTTAATTATTTAACATTGAATTTTTCATGTACATATCCATATAAAATCATGAAAAGTGTAATATAACATATTAAAGTATCATATCAAATACAACATTCTATTGTATGATGTGACCTTTATTAAAAATGAAATGGGAAGAAATTATTAATCCCCCAAATGTCACAATAAATTCCCTTTTTGACCTATAAAAAGGAATGAAAACACACACAAGTAACATTCCCCCATAGATGCATGATGAAAACCATATAAATGTAGGCATGACATAAGTATAATTTAAGATACATGATATACATCATGGCTTAAATCATAGTATAATAATATAGTGAACTCAAGATAGGAAAACACCTATACTATTGACAAGACACATCATGACTTGACACACAAAATATATGAAGATAATAGGATCCTCTATGAATAGAGATATACAAAAAATAAAAAACATGCACATGCAATAAAACATTCACACACAAATAGTCAATGTAAAAATTTAACAATCACGATGAATAATTTACATGTGATAAGAGACACATAATATATTAGTAGATGTATTAATCTATTCAATAATGATAAAATATAAGCAAGGATAGGCATCACCATGAAATAATCTACTGAAATGGAGATGCCCCCAAGCTAGGACATGTTGCCTTTGAAATTATCCCCTCTAAGATGTGGATACATAGTGTGAAATCCATTATCATGGAAACTAAAAATCTACATAGCACTCATGCAAGAAAATACAATTATAATCATGTGTAAACCATAGATAATGAAAACCTATAGCATGGTAAATAATGTTTTTGATTTTTTAGTTTGTCCAATTATTTTAAATCTTAAGATTTTATAATGTTTTTAAATTTTAAATACTTTAAATTTTTTATTTTTATTAAAAAAATCTAATTGTTTTTTAATTTTTCCAATGTTGATATGTTTTGGACCCTATATGAATATGAGCTATATTGGCATAAATCATAATAATCACAGTGTGATAAAGTGTATGAATGTTATACCAAGTATTATGATCTATGTAGTGGTGCAATCCAAATATGTAGCACAAGTCCCAATGTGTCTAATATAATTAATATGACATGACATATAATATATCCAACTATATGTCAAGGATAAATATACATTAAATAATAAGTTAAGGATATAAACATACATGGGTAAGACCTCCTACACCAAAATGTTAAAATTATCAAATGAATCTAATTATATCAATGATAACAATCATATTCCAATATAGAGTTTGAATTAAAGAGTATGTAATTCCAATGTATATATAAATCATGTGTTGGTACAATTACTTTTTAGGAAAATATGTGTCATGTATGCCCAAATGGAAAATATAATAAATTTAATAATATGTATGAAAATCAGTAAATGTCAAGATGAAAATGGTAATAAGGACATGAAAATCCCAACTAGTGTAATAAGAAAAGGCATGTAAGTAATAATACCTACTAAATTGATACACATATAATACATATAATGCATAGAGTGAGATATGGGTGTCATTCCTCATGGGAATATTATGATAAATTCAAACTCAAAGGAAACTCATAGTATGTCAATGAGAAAAATGCTAGGTGATAATTCTCCTAAACTAAAAGGTGTGTTTATAGATGCAATCAATAGATATCATGCTTTGGTATGATGCCCCATAGGAAAAAATATATGATTGTGCATGAAACCATATATTTTATTATTATATATATACATAGAAGAAAATAGAACTAGCACATGAAAGCATGCATTTTTATAGGAAAGACAAAGAGCAAGTCTCACAAACTATAAGAAATGAGATGAGGACAACTCCAAATAATTATTTCTTTCCTTAAGACCTTATACATGGTATGATGGAATATCTTGATAAGTGTGAAATAATAATCAATAATAGTAGGGTAAGTGATAATAATTGGTTAAATAGTCAAATGGTCAAAGCTATTTTACTAGAATAAGTAACATGAAACAAGTGGCTACAATAATTTCAATTCAAATTGAATGAAAGTGCCAAGTGTGTTGGACACATATTTACCATTCATTATTTTCACATATAATATGGTCCCAATCCACCATTATCTCACACATACATTATATAAAATGAGTTTGACCCTTATATTCTGTTATTGCACATCTACAAGAACCTCATTATCTCTTTTAAACCTACTTAATACCCTACACAAACATCTTTAGATTTTTATCTTGGTGTTCTTATACATAGGTTGATTATATTAGTTTTAATTAGTATAACCAACCAATATTGACCTGATTTGGTTTGAGCAACCCTCTCCCAAAAATGGTTACTATTTAAAATTAAACCTTTCCTTAGGGTTAGCCTATCTTCCTAAGGTGTTGGTGGCATTATAAATTACCCAATTGGGATCATATATAAATAAATCAAGGTCTCACTTAATAGTGGACTTGGTAGTTATCTGATACACATTTTTACACTTTTACACATTGATAAAAATTGTCCTATTCTTCCCAAATTATGAATCTATCACTATGAGTAATCAGAAGCCAAGTCTGTAGCATTCTAAATTTAAGCCAAAGCAAGAATTTCCAATTATCAAAGCTAAATCATTACCTACATACATATAATAAAGGATATAAATTTAAAAATCAAACTACATGGGAGAACTATATGTGGCATTATTTTCATCCTTAGAGTATCTAGTACATATCCACCATTTAATAATTAAATGGGGGTGATTGGGGTTAGTTTAGTCTATTATACTTTCTTGGGTTTTTCATGTTTCTAACCCTCAAAATATCAAATAGTGTTTCAAGGAAAAGGAGGTTGATTTATGGAGTGATGAACATCATCAAGGTTAGACATTGCACATACAGATCTTACAAAGATAGGTGAAGTTGACCATATAATCACAGTTCCTAATTTACACATAGCCAATGTTGACTAGTATAGGTCAATATGGAGAATCAATAAAGAAATAGATCAATGTAAATGACCTTGCATTGATATAAATTCATTAATAAACTAGACAAATTACATTCCTACTTTAGTTTGATTTCCACTTCCAAAATCTAGTCACATTCAAAAAATGAACCAAAAAATCTAAGTACTCACTCTTTTGTTGTATATATACCAATTATCAAATGATTCCATTCAATTCCAAGGTTTTATGTTTAGATGAATGATTAAATGATATATCTTTTTATCTAAATTATTATACTAGTTTCTATCCTATTAGGGTTTCTTAAATCAAATTACTATAACAACTAATAAAAGGGCTAAGAATCAAAGGCTCTAGTATGAGGAATGATTTGTAGTTTTATCTTTTGAAATCATTCTTGTGAAATTATCCTTTTTATGTAAATATCTATTTATAATTTATTTATTTATAAATCCTTTCTTAAGTATGCTTTCTTTCTTAGTCTTCACTTCTTTTTTCAGCCAATTTTTTTCCAAAATTATTGGAATTATTCTTTTTGTAAATTCAATTTCAATAACTAGTCCTTTTAAAGTATTTCATTATGCAACTTAATTTTTGCACTTTTTATTTTTTTAATATTTACTTTTATAATTTTTCCTTTTTTAACATTATTTTTTACTATTACTTTTTTAATGTTTCCTTAAAAGATGTATTCATAGTTTTAGTAGGTTGTTTGAATGTAGGAGGTGTGTTAAAATCTAGTGGTGGTTTATTGACTATATCTAATGTAGGATCACAAATATAAATAATAATTTGTATTTTCCTAATAATTATATGTATGATGCCCATATTATATGATAGACACAATAATATTTTTATTTCCTTAGAGGATTTATAGGAGGAAATGTGATCTACTTCTTTCTTAATAAATCCCTTAAATTTTCACCTATTTTATTATTAATATTATGAAACATTATTGATGCATTAATTATATATGTATATTTTTTTGAGCTCATGCTTGAGAAGAAATATTTTGAGGCACAAACATCTAAACTAGGGAGGAATAAATACATTTGACACTAGCATGCCCAAGATTAATGATACATGAAATCTCATCTTTAATTAATTAAATGTTTAAACACATTTTATCTTGAATATTTGTATATGTAATTTATCATAGTAACCATATGATATAGATTTTATTCACAAAACACTACTTAGGTGATTTTTATTGAATATGTAGAAAAAGACCATTAAGAGGTTGTATGGGAGGTGGAGGGGGTGAGGAGGAATGTTATGCTAACCTCAAATTTGTATAATAGGATGGGTCAACCTACCTCTTAGGATTTTAACATCATAACCTTGTATAATAAATGGATGGTATATATCACAATCTTTAGGAGAGACCACATAATCCACATATGAAAGTAATTAGGACTCCACAATCATAGAATATGTATTATTAAGGAGATTTAAGAATTGATCATCAATCATTTCAGCCTTAATTTTTTTTGTACAAGGTTTTTCATTCAATTATGTGGTTATAAAATATGTTACATATTTCATGCCAAAAAATGTAATTATAACAATAATTGCTTATATTAGAAAATATACACTATGAATATCCATTATAGCAACCATACCATGTATAGAATAAATAACTAATCACCCAAATAAATTCATGAGTAAAATTTGAAATCAAAAAGATATTATTGATATAAATCTGTGGATAAACAAAAACTAGAAACTAATTTGAAATTAGGTACACCATTCATCCTCTAGATGGAACTTACTAGAAAGAGTAAATTGTATATTTTTAAAAATAAGTAAAGTACTTTGGTAATAAAAAATAAGTTTTTTTCCACTCTATGAATAGAAAAAAACTAAGAGAATTTTCAAAATAGAGTTATTTAGATCCAAATATTAGCCAAATAATAAATAACCCTAGTATTTAAATATGAATTAAACCCTGGGTCAAAAGGGAGAAACCATCATATTTTCACCTATAGAAATGGAAAAAAATAGGAATCATATCTAAAAATAAAACACTAAGGTAGAAATCTAAAAAATCATAGGAGGGATGAAACTCTAAGACAACCTATAGTTATACATAGTTCAAACACTCTGTGGGTTCATCAATATAATTTACCCTAGTTTAGACTATGGAACAATAATCGAGAGAAAAACTTGAATGTAATTTATATTATACATTATGATTATCAAGCATGAATCTAAATGTAAAATAATTAAATATATTTGAAAAATGTAATGTTTTGAATAATAAATTTCTAAAAAGATCAATATACTTAGCTTTCTTGGTTTAATGATTAATTATGACAGACTTCTAATAGTGAGAATAGTCTACAAGCATCCCTAATAGTTACTTGAAACTATAATTGAATATTTATGTGCATAGGGTCACTAACATAAGGCTATGGCAGATCCCTCAACATTAGTGATTGAATATGACATTTATATCTAGGGTATATTTAGATATTTATGATTGTATAATTAGTTATGATTTATTTTAATTCATATGTGTGCATTATTTTCATTCCTAGATGTGTGCACAACTCCAAAAATAAATATCCTTCTACTCAAAACCATAGATCCACTTGTAACAGGTAGAAACCTATAAAATTTTAGGAAATATAATGGATTGAGATAACCCCAATCACCACTCTTGATGTTTGATTATTTATTACATATCTAATTATCCAAAGAGGGAAGTCCAAAACACACAATTCTTCATATTAATGTGGGTATGTAGTTTTTATAATTTATTATATGAATGGATCTACAATATGGCCTTCAATACTTGAAAATATTCACTCTTGACTTAGATTGGTGTGATTTATAATGGGTTGATGATTGCTCCTTGTGACTGACTTATAATTTAGGAAGAATAGGGTATATTTGTTCAATATGTGGTATTGTATAGATCCTTGATAGTAAAATTCTAAGTGAGTACCAAGTTTTGGTTTTATTTTTGTCTAAATGAGTTATTTTGGTAACTTATCACAATACCAATATGCCACACAAATAGGCTAACCCATAAAAATAATTATAATTTTTAAAATTAATTATTGATGGGAAAAATACATTAACATCACCCTCAAATTATTTTCATTGATAAAACTATCTAAGTTAAACATTAGTGTCTAGGATACATGAATGTGTATTTTATGGTCTAGAGACATTTATGTAAGATATTTAGTTAGTTTGTCATAGACACAGAGGTTCAAGTAGGTCACTAAAAAAATTGGAGGTTTAGACTTATAATAAGCATATAGATGTGAGATAACGACAAATAAGATGCATATATGTGTGTAAAAGTCAAGTATGGTGAAGATAGGTCAAAGGTGACATTTTCAAGTGTCAAATACCATATTTTAGTATCTAAAAGTAGATGAAAACATAAACATTAATGAACATTAATTATATAAAAATAAAAAGATATTATAACTGCATTCTCCCTAATTCTCAATGCAACATGAAATACATTGTAGATATGTAAGCAACCCAAAATGGGTATGAGTGAAATACACCCATTTTTTGGGTCCCAATGAGATTTTTAGACAATGGATTCATTTTTTTGGTATATCTATTAAACTAATATTCCTATAAAATATTGGAGGGCATATATTAGTATAAATAAAATTTAATAGGTAGGAGTTCATTCTACATGAATAGTTGTATTTCTTAAAAAATATAATAAAAAATAAAATTGTATCTTTACATAGAATTGATGTTGAATCATTATTAATGAATTTTAATATAAGATAAATATATATACCATGATTATCAATGAAAACTAAAACAAATTATTGATATGATGCAACCTTGAAATAAGTGTGGGTTAATTATACACATTTTTAATTCCCAATGTTCATAAATAAACAATAAATGGGATTTTTTCTAGATAGTTTAGTTCATTAAAAGTCCTATAATGATTTGGAGGTGATAAATAATTAAAATCAATAAATTTATTGAGTTTTATTTCAAAATTAATCCTTCTGTATATTTAAAAGAAAAAACAAAATCAATGAAATGAAATGACAAACAGTGTTATTTTTCCTCCAACTTTGTTGAGAATTTTTTTGCCATATTTAGCTATAAATAATTTCAAAAGTATAATGTGGCCCCAATATAAATTATGTTTTTGAAAACAAGGGATCTCCTAAAAAGGATTTGAAAAACACTAAGACGAGACTCTAGAAAAACCTAAAATTGAGGTATTATAATATTCAAATAATTATAATACAAGATAATACAATTATTATGATTTAAAATTAGTGGTTATGATTTTTTTTTAAAATGTTCTCCATAAAGATATTTTTTTTAAAAGATAAAATATTTAAAATTATGTTGAAAACAAAATTTAGACACTATAAATTAACCTATAAAATTTGAAAGATAGTTTTTCAATAATTATAAGATAATAGAACTCTCTCAAAGTAATTTTCATTTAGAACCGATGTCTAATAATTCTAAAAAAATGTAAGATAAGAGTGCCATATACACCCTGAATCTCGATGCAAACTAAAACATATTGTAAATATGTATGTAACCCTAAAATGGGTGTGAGTGAATTACACACATTTTTTTATTCCCCACATAAATAAGTAATGGACATGAATTTTTCAAGATAGTTAGCTCATTAAATGTCAAGTGACACTTTAAATAAACTATAGAATGAAAATAAATAGAATTTTTAAGTGTTAATTCTAAATTAATATTTCCATATACTTAAAAGATAAAATAAGATAACAAGTGGAATAAAAAACATGGGATCTTGATAAAATATTAAACATATAAGGAAAACATTGGAAAAAAATTAACATGCTCTTTTTCCCCATAAATGGATATAAACAATGGAGGGAGGAAAATATGTTTTTGAATGGTTAGAAAACAAAAATTCCCATGATGATTCATATGGGATGGCAAATATAAATAAAAGATAACTATAAAGCACAAATTTGTTATGAATACTTCCAAACACTTAGAAACATTAAAAAAAATCAATTTAAAAATAAATGATACTTCATACAAATAAGTGAGTGCTTGTTTTACATCATTACTATTAAATTATTATTATATGGGATTTGACCACAACTAATTAAAAATAACTCTCAATACAAAATTAGTGGACATAATTTCATAATTTTCATGTGACCCACATTTAAAGCATTTTTTTTAAAACATGATATGTTTTACTAATTTTATATGTATAAAAAATACAACAATTAGACATTAACATAGAATCAATGACCCTATATTTCCTTGATTATTGCTACAACTATAATGAATTTTGGATAGACAAATTTATTTGATCTATAGTAAAATATAAATAATTTAATTATCTTGATTTATTGGATATAATTAATATAAAATATTAAATAAATTATTTTGAATAAAATATTTCTATAGTGTACTCCAAAACAAGTGTGGATTGGATACAAACATATTTTATATTAATGATGAAATAAAATTTAAAAAAAACATAATTATTCACTTTTATTTAATCTATAGTGAACTATAACCAATTTTATTTTCTATACTTATCATCCAAGAATATTTATAGGAAAAATAATTTTTAAATAATCATATAAATAATATTATATTATTGAAAAAGGTAGAAGGTGGAGTATTGGGTATGGGAACAAGGTGGAATTATGGGATGACCCCTAGTTATTTGACTTCTTATTTAGTTTTATAATTGCCTAGAAATAAGTTAGCATTTTATTCAAAATAATTTTTAGAGGCTAAAATTAAACAATAATTATTTAAAAATGATAAAAAATAGTCCTTAGAAAGAGTTGAAAATAGAGTTAACTAATGAGGAAAATACTCAAATCTTGAGGCACCTAAATTTGAAACTAAAACAAACTCATATTAGTCTCACATAGAGAAGACAATCTAATATAGAGGTAAGAGGAAAACAAATATTATTCTATCAAATCAACATATTTTTTGGATTTAGATTTAGAGGATGAAGGACACCATTGGAAGGAATGGATCAAGAGTCTCAATCCAAAATCCAACATATTCTTTTGTATTGAACCTTGTAATAGTATACTAACTATTTATGATTTATCCAAGAGAGGAATGGTAATACAAAACATGTGTGTGTTTTACAGATGTAAAGAGGAAATAGTTAGCCATTTTTTCTTGGATTGACTTTTTGCATCTAAAATTTTGGGTTTCATCCTACATAAGTTATAAATCACATGGGATAAACCTAACTCCCTCTTAGACCTTGTTACATAATGGAAGCCACCATGGAAACTACCAGCCTTGGTATTTTTATGGAATCTAAATCTCCCCCATTTTCTATGGGATATTTAGAAGATAAGGAATGAGTCATATTTCAGTACAAGATATGTTTCCATAGATCCATGCCTCAAAGTGTATTACTAATAATTTATAAAACTAGAATGCATTTTACCCAAAAGTAAAATCCTCCATTTTTGAAGGTGAAAATTAAAAATTTGGAAGATCATCCCATCAGTGAAGGATACTTCCCTAAAAATTAAGAGAAGCTAAGTAAAATGGACCAAAATTTTGACATTTATCCTTAAGTTAAATTTTTATGGAACAACTAAAATAAACCCCGATAATCTAGGTGGAAGAGGTGTCATTAGGGATAGTGATGTAATTTTTGTTTTTGCATACACATGATCCATAGGAATTCAAACAAACTATGTGGTTGAAACTAGGGTAGCTCTCTAGGGAATCTAATTGGTGGAAATACTACATATCAACAAGCTTATGACCGAAGAGAATTATTTGAAAATTATAAAATATTTGTCTAGGAAGTCTTAGCCTTCCTAGACCATTCAAGGTAAAATTTTAGATGCTAAATATTTATTGAAGTAATTCAAAGAGATTAATATATCCCATATCTATATGGAAGGAAATAAGGGGGTTGATGGCATGACTAACTTAAGAGTTGACAAACTTTTTTAATGACTTGGAACAATAGAAAGGATCTTCATAGACATATGAAACATATAGTTATACAAGAGGCCTCAAAATACCCTAGTACCCTAGAGAAGGTGATTTATACTCATTGTGGGTAATCAATGATTTTATAAGCACCGTGAGACTTAAACTATAATGATGCCTCTCATCCCTTCATGGAGAGGTGAGCAATGAAAATAAAGGTCCCATTTATTATGATACTTATAACATTCTCACATTGAATTCTCTTAATTATGTAGTGTAACTTTAGTTTAGTTTTTATTAGAGACTGATGGAAGATATGTGTCTATTCATGGGGGTAATTGAGAGAGGATTGAAACTATTTCATCTTCTGAAGTGAAGAATGATCCTTCAATTTTGCATATTCTGATGAATCAAGGAATGATGAACTTTATATTATGGATTGTGGGGTTTGACTACGCTATATATAAGTTTCTTTCCATGAGATGGGAAGATAGGTTTTTAAGGATAAGAGGATTGATAATTAGCATCACATAGTAAGTTATATGGGAGGTCATATGCATAAATTGAAATGGGGTGAAAGCCTTTTAAAATAAGGGTCAAAATAGTGAACTAATGAAGAGCTTATTTAAGAGATTTTATAATAAGGATGATGATATTCTAAAAGTAAATAAGGGTACTTGAGAAAGAACTTGCATTTTCCTTAGCCAATTATATGTATACAAATTATTAAATACTTAACTTTGCAGGGGAAATATAGGATCTAGTACCCCCACCACTTCATGTGGATAAACCATTCAAAGGGTCATCGTAAAATCAATTTGTCTTATTTCCTCCTCTAGTCCCTAAATAATTCTATTGCAACTTATCATGATAATATCTTGGAGGATGTCATCCATTAGGCTTTGGTCTTCCTCTTAGTCAAGAAGGACCAACCATTGAGAGGCAAATTCATAGATAACCCCACAAAGGAGGATAATAGAAAGGACTTAGAATACGTCCTGAATACCTCAGAAGAGGAGTATAGTGAGTAGATTATTCATATCTAACAAAGGGATAAGGAGAGGAAGACATTGAAAGGCAAAGGGATTGTTCTCGATTCTTCAAAGAAGAAGACTATCCCAATAGGGTTACCTTGAAGATTACCTTAACGACTCATAATAAAGGCAAATATAAGGAAACATGGCTTAGTGAAGATTATTTAGTGGATAAAATGGAGGATTTTATGTCCATAATATTTAATGTTATGAAATTGGAATCCAATATCAAAAAATTAGAGCTCAAAATCACTCGTTAGTTAGAGGCCCATAATGATTTAAAAGAAGAATCCAACAAAATAAGGGAGGAACTAACCAAGTTATAATTGATTTTGGATGGTAAGGGTGGTGGAGGGGTTGGTAAAAATCCTAATAGGATTCTTAACCTGACATTATAAAATGCCCTAGACATCGAGTGAGCTAGTTTCATTGAGGAAGAAGAACTAAAAAAAGGTGGTGAGAGAGAAATCCAAGGTTGGAAATTATGGGAAGAAAGGAAATGGCACCCTCATGAAGAAGATAGATCTAGAAGAAATCATGGAGGGACCCAAATGAGATAGGGGTATTATGAAGAATATAAACATGAAGAAGACAAAAGATGACATTGATATCACTATTATCATTTACTATCCACACTCTTTGGATTTATCCTCTTAAGTCATTTTGTTTTATATTCCTTGCGTTGTTTTTATAGTGTGATTTTTTAAGGATTTTTTTAGTTATTTGTGGATCTTTGGCAGAGCCCAAGGTTGTTTATCTATATTTTTCTTTTGTGGGGATTTTTTTCATTTATTTTCATTTATCTAGGGGTTAAAGGATCCTTCAAAACCTATTTTTTTACTCTATGTAATAAAAAATATCAATGAATGTTGTCCAAGATTTATTTTTATATAATATGTTTATATAATAATATTTCTAATAATAATTCATATCTTCCAAAAATAGTAGGAAGACTAAATAACCAAAAAAATGAAATGTTTTCTTTTGTGATATGTAATTACAGAAACAATGTGGAAAACAACTATGGCAAAGTTAGAAAATAAAACTACTCTTTAGATTTAAGAAAGACTAAAAACATTGAAACAAAGGGGAAAATAGTAATAATAACTAGAAAATCTCATTAGAATTGCTCAGATGATGATGATGATAATGATAATAATAATAATAATAATAATAATAATAATAATAATAATAATAATAATAATAATAATAATAATAATAATTATTATTATTATTATTATTAGTATTATTATAAAAAGGAGAAGAATCATAATAGTCAGAGGATTTCACTAATATTGAGAACCATAAAATAGAGATTTTTTTTAAAAAAAAGTCTAAAATAATATTTCATAGAAATTAAATGAATAAAAATTTGTAATTAAATTAGTTGGGAAATATACCTAAATAGAAATAGAAGCATAAAAATAGATTTCAAATGAAGACAAAGGATTGTATCACAAAGAAAAAAATGAAAAAAATATTATAATAAAAAAAATTCATGAAATAGAAATAGTTGGCCATGGATAATTAAGAATATTCAAGAAGCATAATTAAAAGTGCCCTAGAGGTATTTATCCTACATTAGAAATTTTGCATTTTAAAATTAAAAAAATAGACATGTTAAAAACCTAGGTAAGACACCCTTGAATATCCTAGTTTTGTCACTTTGGATTCTTTTATTGTTGAGAATATTGTATAAATATTCTATTACATTTCAATGAAAAAATATGTTTGATGCATTTAAAATGTCTTATAAATATAATAATGGTATAGATATTCATTTTTTTTTTTATGTCGTTAAATGGAAAAGTGTGGGTATAAACTATCAAAACCTAAAATGTGAGAACAAAAAACTTTTATAATTAATGGATGACATAAATATAATCGAGCACGATATTCAAATTTTGAAAAATTCATGTATATTTCTATTTAAATTTGACTATAGTGGCATAGGTTAATTGAGAACTATAGTCATATTATTTTCACGCTAAATTGACCATTTGAGTGTAGATTACATAGGTTTAAATTTAAAATTTAGATCCAAATTAAAATTAAACAATTGATTTCTTAAACTTTTCAATACTATATTAATGAATCATTACTTCATAAACAATTGTTAATGAAAAATATTTATACTATAAATACCTATAATTTATAAAATATTTAATGTTAAATTAATCAACCATTATTTATTAAAAATATTTTAGTGAAAAAATATAAATTTTAAAATTATATTAAAAGAGTATAGTTTGTTATTAAAAAACATTTACAACTATGATTAAAAATTAATAAAATGTATATAATTTGATTTTTTATATGTTTTCTAATGTTTTAAATAATTAGTAGATATATGTTGAAAACTAGTTGAGTTTTCATTCAATAAAATATTGGTCGGTCTCAAAAACATATTTTATTTATACAAGCAATTACATATTTATATGATTTTTCCTCTCCTAAGGATAAGGAATAAGGTGGTATCTACATCTCTAATTACTCCCCTTAAATCACTCACAAACCTATCCTCTACAATATCTCCTTATCTTCTATTATACATGAGTTGTTATCACAACTCACTTACATAACAATAATTTATTAAACAAATTGACTTACTCCATTAACTAATATCTCACCAAATGTGAGTACAAACAATATTATTTATAACATTTATGTGATATAAAAAAACTTCTCTCTACAACTAAAAATTAATCAAACATAAATGTAGGTCTATGTATATGAAAGAGAATCATTTAAGTTAAGATTAAAAAAAATGTGTAATTTCTTTATTAAAATTTTAGTAATTATAAAAATTGATATATATGAATTATATTTGAATTCATTCAAGTATAAAATTAGATGTTATTTATTTTAAAATAATTATATAAAATAAAATAACCTACGTTTGTATTTTAACTAATTTATATGTATATCACCTACATATATTTGATTCTCTTTCATATACATAGACATACATTAGATGTTTCTTTATATTTGTATTTTATGAGAGAAATCATGTTTACTAATTCACACAATAAAATAAATAAATAAACAAAAAATAGAATTTTGAGTTCATGTATTAAAATTAATATGAATTATTATATCCATTAAGATAATGGTATTGTTTTCAGGAGAAGTAGCCACCACTATTTCAATAAAATTTATTGAAAAATAAAAAATCATAAGTAGCTTTTGTTAGTTAATATAATATAAGTAATGTGAATTATATAAAAATATTAGTATTTGTGATAAAAATATTATTTTTAAGAGAATTATTAGCTACTTTTTCGACAAAGCTTATTACAAATATATCAAATCATAAATAACTTTTGCTAGTTTATATATTACAATCAATGTACATTATATAAATATCGATTCATTGAAGATAATGATATTGTTTTCACAAGAAGTAGTTTGTGATATTTGAGTAAATATTAATGAAAAGGATCAAATATTAAATGGATTTCACTAGTTCATATATTACAATTAATGTGCATTACATTAAAATATAGTTATTTAATACAATGATATTATTTTCACGAGAAATATTGGTTGTTATTTCAATATAGCTTATAGTAATTGATAAAATATAATTAGTGTCCATTTAATATTTCAAACAAAAAATTTCTTTTAATAAATCATTCTACCATTCCCTTCTTTGTTAATATAATTATAATACCAAAAAATAGTGTCTAGTTTTTTACTCAATATAGACATATATTTCACATAGTTTACAACTATTTTTTATGATACAAAATATTAGATGAATATTGATAGAAAAAATTAGTAAAATATTATTTCATTTAAACTAACCATATTTTTTATATACTATGTAATAACCACTAGTTAAATACGACTAACCATATTGTTTAGAAAATAAGTGATGCTGCTAGTTCATTAAAGTTAGCATATTATAAGACTATTGTCAGAATAAAGTATAATTAACAACCAGTAGTTCAATAAATATTTCAATATTGATAAAAACAAGTACCACCCATATGGTGTTTTAAACAAACTAGTTTTCTAAAGAAGAATAAATGTATACTTATTTTATTAAAATAATATACATATATTTTACATGGCATATGCAATCAAGTGTATATGAATTTGTATTTGTGTTCATATAAATTGAGTACATATGTGTGATGAATTCCCAAAAATGTGTTTGTAATATGTAAATATTTTATCCATTATAATATCTAACCCACTATGAAATCTTTTTGAATCCTATATTTTGGCCCCGAAATCTAAATTGTCCACTCATCAAGGCTTGAGTCTCTATGAAAAACCCAATAATATGCCCCCTTTTTTAGGTAATGGATGTGACTTAAGAATCATTCATCTCAAAATAAATATTTAATTATATCATCTTATGTATATAAAATTATAATCATTTAGGATCATATCACAATGTGGATAATATTTCATCATAATAATGCATATATCATCAAGGCATATACGAAACATATGTAATGATAGGCATAATAATACCATATAAAGATAAATATATAAATTATACATGAAATATTATCCATAAATAATAAATACACTAGATAATACTACATAATAAAGGTGCATTTTATGAAATCATGGAACCACACACAAATGGGAAGGTGCATGATATAGAACATGAAACCTGAAAACCTATAAAACACAAGTTAAATAAAATCTAAAATATAATTAAAAAATATCATGGCCATTGTTTTCACTTGTATTTACACCATTTTAGGAGATGTCTCAACTCTCCTCATCCAAGTGACATAATTGAAACACCTCTAGACTGTGGGTGAGTCTAAGAATGAGGTGAATCTCTAGATAAGGTTAGCTCCCTTGATGTACCACATTAGATCACTACTACACCTAAAATTTTTAAAGGAAAAGGGAGAGATAAAATTAAAATTAAAATATCCTAAGGGAGGTGATACACCAAATTTATTGATGACTACCAACCAGCTGCATGTTACACATGAAACCAAGAGACTAATTGAACATACACTTCTCCAATCTGCATATTCTCACATCAATGTTACATTATGAGGTTGTGATTAATGTTTATGCTAGGAATAATATACAAGAGGCCTATGATGGAACTATTTTAATATAATAATTCACTCAACCTTGACACATCATAAAACACTTTACATGCCATGTAAGAAGTTTTCCAACTACAAATAGGTGAGAGAATGAGATAATCATGCTAAGGAAACAAGAGTCATCACTTATAAAAAATTAAAAATTAAAAATGAAAATAATAAAAAAATTCATTAAAGAGGTAAAAATAAGTATTATTATTGATCTATGGTATGCAAATGAGTAGGGTTTCACCATACTCAGGTGGAACATAAGTTACAAAGGCCAAAATGGCTAGTTCTTATAGAACTTGAGAGAGAAAAAATAAGATAGAAGTACAAAGGTCAAAATGAAACTGTTAAATATGAGAAAAGGAGTTAAATTTACATTAAAAATTAATATTAAATGAACCATGCAAGTTTAGGAGGCACAAGTGTCCATACAAGGCATGCAATTCATGAAAAGTGGCATGAAACTTCTTGTGTTGGCTCAAAAACTACCTTCATCATCCACACCTATTTGAACATCAAAAAAATAACTATGGATAGGTATAATTATTGTAATGAGAGGTAATTATTTCATACATGCCTCTCCATACATTGGTTACAGTCTCAATCATCTAGAAATGAGCTATCACTACTTGCACTCAAAGAAACTTCTTTTTCACTCAACCCTCACACTTGGCCTCAAAATTTGCTTCAGTTTTACATTAAAATACATGGGATTGAGTGGGAAAAACTTTTATATACTCTACATAGACTTATAATGCTCAGGAACACCTTAAAAATACATCCACTTGAATTTTTCACACTTTTCCCTATCATGTTCACTATGCCAATTTTGACTGGCTGAGATGAAGTAGTTCATTGGTAGTCATCAATCAATTTGGTGTATCACCTCCCTTGATATAGTTTGATATTATTTTTATCTCTCCCTTTTCATTTAAATATTTTAGGTCTATTAGTGATCCAAAGTGGTACATTAAGGGAGCTATCCCTATCTAGAGATTCACCTCATCTTAGACTCACCCATAGTTTAGAGGTGTTTCAATTATGCCACTTGGATGAGGAGACCTGAGACATATCCTCAAAGGGTGAAAATAAAACTGAAAATATTCATTATGCACATAATATATTCAAAATAAATAACACTCAATGCCACACATAATCACAATAGTAATTTACAAGGGAAATGAGTATGCCATAACAAATAAGGACAAGGGGCCAAAAATAAGGGGCACAAATATGTTACAACAAATAAGGTTGATAGGCCACACAAAAGGGACATGGATATGTAAATATGAATAAAGTAAAGTGGCCCCACTTAAGGGACATAAATATGTCATAACAAATAAGGTTAAAGTATTACATAAGAGGGACATGAAGATGTCACAACAAACAAGGCTAAATAGCGACAAAGAAGGAACACAAATATTTCACAACATAAAAGGATAAGGGGACACAATAAAGGGACATGAAAATGTTATAAAAATTAATTCCAAGGCTCCACACATAATATAAAATTAATTTTTATCCTATCATGAAATAAAAATAATGTCAATGAATTATAACAAAGACACACTAGTCTACACTATCAATGTATGTCAATGTCATTTCCTAGTAACTTAACATATCTATGTATCACTATATAAAAAAATAATAATATAAAGACATGTGTGATAAATAAATTTGTATAAACATGTTAAAATTTAATATTAGGATATAACCTATGATAATTTAAATTGTGGAATAATATGCCCTTAACATAAGCATGGCCCCCTAGGTATAAGAAAGTCCAACATCTATTTATCCATGTAAAAAAAATAAAATTATGTGTCCTAGAAGACACATGTATACATTGAAATGCATATATGTATGAAAACTTATTTGTAATCTATAAAATATGTGATAAATAACATATGAAAATAATGCAAACAAGTAATCATGTGATGTTTAATACCTAATTTTTTAATATTTAAAAATTTTAATATTTTCTTATTTTTGGTATATTTTATTTTTTTGGAGTATTTTTGAATTATATTTGAAAATGTAAAAGGTGATAACTAATTATCTCATCAAGGGAATATTCATGTGCAATTCCTATATCGTAATGTACACTAGTCACTTTTCATGAGTAAAACATGGTACATGAAAGTGTATCAGAGTCTAAATATGAAACCTGATCACTTGTTTTACTATAAACCTCATAACCACTCACAAGATATTTTGTATGATAAGTGACTATAATATGCCTATTATTGTAAGAACAACCACTAATATGGAGTGTTTTTAATCAATTTTCATACTTTCCATTCAATTTCACTTATCATTCATTAACTAATCAAACCAATATAGTGATTAAGTAATGCATTATAACTATTCATATGAGCATCAAACAAAAACATAACATATGAACACAAGATCTATATGGGAAACCCTCATGGGTTAAAAACCACTAAAACAAAACTTAGACAACTTGTCCTATAAGATCATGAATCAAGTTTAGTTGATAATAACCCAACAAGGAACACCAAACCCTAAATTTATCAAGTACCAACTTGACATTAGCAAGCATCAACTTTCTAAGAGGATATACCCATTGATGATCAACAAAACACTAAATGAAATATATAAATCTATCCACTGTACTCTAGTTTCCCTCTCACAACTGATGATGGTATTCTTTTTCTCTATCACATTCAAATTTACTTCTCACATAAGCACAAATTATCCTTTACCTTCTTCATTCAATTAGATCTCTTCTTGACTAGGTTAGGCCATATAAAATTTAAAATAAAATTTGGTAACCATATTATATATACATGATAATTCCTATGTACCCTCCTAATTTTCTACAAGACCTCCTTCAAACTCTTCAAACTTCTATCTTACTCACTTTAACTTAGTCATACTGAGCATACACTTCTTCAAAGTTGATTAGGTCATATGACCTTTCTTCATGAATAGAACATCAATTAGATCTATATAGATACTTATTATACACCTATATAATTATTAATCAGACATTATTGAATTCTTTAATCTTATATTTTATTTTCTCAGTTCGCTTCCATTCTCTAACTAACTCAAATAGGCCTATTAGGCCTTATTCTTATACCAATCACTAGATCACTCTCACTCTTGGTCGGCCAAGATTTTAATACATTAAGGTAAATAATAAAACATGTCTTATGACACATTACACATAGTAATAAATAAAAATAATATCAATATTAGGTTGACAAAACACATGTAGACCTCGTTATTATTTAAAACCTCATAGAGACCTAATGCATTAGGTCTATCCTCTTCACATAACAAATTTAACCTCTATGGCCAAGATATCAAAAAAATTAAATCAAAACTTTAAAAAACTTATCTATAAACCTCAACCATCCTCCTCTATTCTCAATAAGTATCAAATCCTTCACTCACACATTGAAAGCACCATTAGGCCTAATTACCCCAAAAACACTATCTTCAAAGATGAACCTTTAAAAACATATAAAAACACATTATAAGAATAATACATCTATGGATGTATAAATTATGACCTCAGGGTCATCATAAAACTCATTAAACTCCATTAATTAGTCTCTAAAGACTCAAAAACACCTTTATAAAAAGCTCACTTTGAACTTCTAGAAAGCTCTAAAACCCAATCATGATCATTTGACCACCATCATCTATGAAGAAAAATTAAATTATTATAAATTCACTAATAATAACCTAATATAACCATATGAAATCTTCATGTGAATTATACTCTTCATATCTTATAAAATCACCTTAAAGTCATCTCTGTTAGAAGACTACTCAAAACTCCCTGAAGCTTTAAAACCCAGTCAACATGCTTTAAACTTTACACACTAAAATAGAGACTTATTATGATAATAAATAAATTAAAATTATACTATTAAATATATATAATAACTTAAAAAACAAAAACATGTTCTAGAATCAAAAAATTGGTCTTGAATACCTAAAGCATGACCCTCTCTCTCATAGTCTTCACTGAATCAAACAAGCAACATTGTGACCAAGTTATCTAATAATTAAATGGTCTTTAAAACTCTCTAAAAAATATTAATAAGACACAAAAGTAATATATGACATATTTAATCACTCGATAGCATCAATCTACCATGTAATGGCATTCAATAATAACAATTCTAGAAATACACACTTTGCATTACAAAACCAGTTAACGATTGGCTCAATAGGATGACCAGAATGATTGACACGAAGAATAAATATTTTAATAAAAATTGTATGGACATAAAATATTAATTTTTAACTTATCCATCCATCCATCCATTAACTTATTTTGGTCAATGCAACTTGTTAGAACAACACAAAATTATTTACAAATATTCTTGTAACTGATAATTTTCTGTCTCCTCTCTCTAACCAATGCCACCTAGACATGACTGAGAGTGTTGAATATAAGATCCAATAATCACACTAACCTTTAAAAATCATTATGATAAATTTTTAGTTATATCTCTAACATTGGGTTAAACTTAGAGTTTTAAGGCACTAAAACCCAGTTTTCATTCTTAGTAATCATTCATAAAAGATTGTCCCTCAACTCCAAAACCAATGCCAATAAATTTGAGATATTACCATTCCAAAAATTATATTAATTTAATAATATATTATTAAAAGGTTTCATGTGCCAATGAGAATAATAAAATCCTTCAGGGTCTTCAACACCTCATCCTATCACTCGAGAGACCTTAAATCCATTTTTTATGATTTTTTATTCAAATCAAGACCTCAAACTTCACCAATAAACTTGAAACAATATGTGAAACCTTAAAACATGAACACATGAAATAAAAATCCTCAAAAATTAATTGGGACACCTCATCAATCCACCTAGGGTCTTAAGAGAAGGTCCATGAGAATACCACCAATGAAGAACATACCCCTTTGGCTTACTCTAAGAGTCATGTAAGTTGATATAAATACTTATCACATTATATAATACTATATTTCATAAATTAAAGTCCATAAACATCCATTTCATCATCATCATGCCTATATAATCCATATCCATGCTAAAAAACTAGTCCATCAAACAAACCTACTAGGCACCATAGCAATTTGAGACCTTCAAGAGTCCTTATGTAGCTCACAACTCATCTCAAAAAATATAAGATTGTATTCATAACATCTCATATAATTATCATTTGACCAAGACTTCTTATACCATATATGTCTTTTTCCAAGTCTGAACTAACCTTCTTGATCACACAAGACATGAAGATAAAAGATTTGTCTTAAAATTCTCTCTAAACTCATGAATCCCTAAAGACATTCCTACCATATTATATGCACTATAAAACTTAATATCATTCCAAACAAACTTATACCATGATCAATCACTTCCACACATCTTATCATAAGCCTCAACTCACTTACTTCACCAAGCTTCACTATTCATGCCTTCACCAAGACAAGATTAGGATTCACAATACACCTTGTATACAAAGACTTTCTTCTTATGAACTTGGTAAATAATGAATTTATCACAAGAAGTAATTAAACATAATAAAAAATCTCTTTCTAAGGATCTCTCATAGCAATACAAAATAACATTGCTCATAATCTTATCACATCACAACATTGTGCCAAGACCTTATGCATAACTCAAGGACCTACTAGACCATGCTAAAGCCATCATGATCACTTAAAATGAATCTTCACAATAGAACCTCTAGGATATCAATGACATTTAATTAAATTTTAAATCAATGAAAAATAAATGCCTCAACACATCAATAGGAACATACTTCAATAATCTCCCCTTTTGTCATTGATGGAAAACATTCTAACAAAGTGGATCATTTTCATCTCCTCAAGCTAGATATCCCTCAAATTAATCTTTTTCCCAATATACTCTTTCTTCCCCTTTGACATTAATGACAAAGGGTCATATGTAAAAATACTACCATCTAATTCTTGAACCTAAAACATGCTTTCTCCCCAAACAAGATCAATCTTCCTTTGATCAACCAAATAAGAGCTCAACTCATAGAATTACTCAACTATGTTCCCCTTAAGCTTATTCATACCTCAAACATATGAACATCATTCTCCTTGCTTGGTATCTAGAAATAATTGAAAAAGGAACTCCCCCTTTGATAAATCATCTTTGTAGTAATTACAACCATCTTCAATAAGTAAAAACTCAACACATAGGAACAAATAAACTTAATAATCATCTTAGACACATGATCTCCATTATAATATTCATACCATTTTTAGATGAACTCAAAACACACTACTGGATACCTTGTCTTTGACATGACTAAATAATCTTCCCTTATCTTTATAACTTAAGATTATAGAATAAGTCATTATGACTCTTAAACTAATACCACTCTATTAACATAGAGATACAAAGCTCAACTACCAACTTCTACACACTAATAGTTTGAAATAAAAAGCTTGTTATCTTTCAACAATACTTTTAGCTTTGTTAAAAAACTTTAAATTATCTTCATAAGCTCATTGGTCTTGCGAACCTATCTACAACTCATATGCCTTCTTGGAACTTCATGATCAATACAAATTCCTCCATTGGGTCTAGTTACCTTAATGCATATATGCTCAATGATCATACAAACATAAACAAAGATACATGCTCATACCTTCATACATGATGAATTCATCTCATCTACTAACATAAGGATGGATACTATCCATATTACCTTCTTTTTTCAAACATTCATCATGCCCTTAGTAATATCACTAACATCCAATATGTTTCTATGTCACTATATATTTTCTTGGCACTATACACCTATTCTAGGAACATAAACATGACTGGTTTGATCAAGTCATCATACAGATACTTTGTAACCCATCTCTTACAATCACACCTCCAATAGATTATTGTCTGAACCTTAGCCCTAAATATCAACAAATAATATAAATATCCCCCTAAGTTGATGCTTTCTCTCAATAACACTTAATGGCCAAATATCTTCAATAAATTTTCACTTTGCACCACATATATCTTCTCAAGATGAATATTTTTACTAAAATATCATACATCTGTAGATAGAGGAGTATATTAAATTCTTCGTATACATGCACAAGCATCCTCAAATATATATTTTAGAGTAATTTTGGAATTTTATACACAAGAATCTTAATCCCATATAATTCAACATAACTTTTCATATACCTAGGCTTATTTACTTCACTAAGATACCTGTACATACCTTCTTACCATAGAGAGTTATCATTTTCATAATTAAATTAAA
Organism: Torreya grandis; assembly: GCA_037957365.1. NCBI lineage: Eukaryota > Viridiplantae > Streptophyta > Pinopsida > Cupressales > Taxaceae > Torreya > Torreya grandis. Next base: position 67,911 of record JARHVA010003532.1, on the reverse strand, counting down.
ATTATCCTATTACATCGATATAATAACTAAAAATACAAAAACATCATGGTCTAAAAGCAAAACATTGGTCTTGAATACCCAAACCATGACCCTATCTCTCACAATCTTCACTGAATTAGACAAGAAACTTTGTGACCAACTTCTGATATAATTAAAATAATTTTAAAACTATAGAAAATAAATTAATAATAAAAAAAATTCCTTTAAAATTTATTTCATCACTTAGGTGCATAAATCTTTCATGCAAAGGCTTTCAGTAGCAACAATTTTGGAAACACACATTTTGCATTGCAAAACTATTTAGCGATTGACTTAATAGGATGACTAAAATTATTGAAACATGGACTATATCTTATCCTAAAACATTTTTGGAAATAAAATATTATTTTTTAAATTATCCCTCCATCTATTCACTTCTTTTGGTTAATGCAAATTTTGAGAACTACATAGACTTTTTCATAAATATGCTTGTAACTAATCATTTTCTCTCTCCTCTCTCTAACCAATGCCACATGGAGGTGACTGAGAGAGTTCAATCCAAAATAAAATAATAATACTAAACTTTCAAATAATTCATAGCACTTTTGGATCAAATCTATAAAATTAGGTTTAACTTAGGGTTTTAAGGCACTAAAAACCAGTTTCCATTCTTAATAATCATTCATAAAGGATTGTCCCTCAACTCCAAAAGAAATGATAGGAAATTTGATTTAGTATCCTTCCAAAAATTCCATGAAATTATTAAGATCCAATGTAAATTTTTATCAATGAACATAATAAAATCCTTCTTGGGTTTGTAACACCTCATTCTAACACTCGAGAGACCTCAAATCCACATTTATGCTTTCTTCTTCAACTCAAGAGCTCAAACTTCACCAATATCCCTGAAACAATATGCTAAACCCCAAATAATGCTCACATGAGATCAAAATCCTTTGAAACTGATCGTTATGCCTCATCATACCACATAGGGTCTTAAGACAAGGTCCATAAGAAGACCACCAATGAATAACTTACCCCTTTAGCTCACTCTGAGAGTCATGTGACTAAATCTACACCTTTATCACATTATCTAAAATTGTATTGCATAAATTAAAGTCCATATACATCCATATTATTATCCTTGAATTTAGTAGGCTCAATTCATGGGATATCCCCTACAAAACTTGTCTATTTCATATCCCATTATCTTTAATCAGGCAAAGTGAGGTAAATATCTACCTCTTTACATTTTTTTTTCCCAAGAAAGTTGATCTTTTGAGGGAATTTTAATTTTGTGTAGTTCAGAGAATTTTTTCTGAACTACACTTTGTTTCTTTCTATGCAAATTCAGATAATTTTCTTGATTTTTCATATGTTTGTTTCTCTTTGTGTTGAGTTAGAGAATTTTTTTGAGATTGCATACACAAATTAGGAGAATTTTTCTAAAATTACATATGTGCATTTAGGAAATTTCTCTGACCTCACACTTCGGACTCACCATTATGACGGTAGTCAATTTTGTATTAATTACTCTTTTTATATATATTTAACCCTGGTAATTTCATTTTAACAACTAATTTTTTTCCCATTCACCATTTTCAAGTTCATGTACATATTTCCTCATCGTCCTCGTGATTGATTGGATTTACTAGTTTGATTAGTTTCATGCATAACACCTTGTTTTGGTTGATTTCATTTTGTTCCAGGTAAGTCTCCCTTTTTATTTTCTTCACTTTTTGTGTTTTTATTCTATTTCTTTTTTGTGTTTTTGGTCATTTTAGGGCTTTGAATATTTTTAGACCCAATGCCCTTCATGCACTTTGGATAATTTTCCCTAAAATGCATGAAGGGAAAACGCACGTTTGGACTTAGTGCACTTAAGAGAAGATTCTCTAGAGTGCACATTACATGTTCCCCAGTGTATTTTGGAGATTTTTCTTTGACGTAAAAATTTAAAAACCACATGCCCATGCATTTTAGATAATTTTATCTAAAGTACACATCATTAGATGCACTTCAAAGATTTTTATCTGAAATGCATTTAAGCTCATTGAACCCCTTTCTCATATAAATTAGATAATTTCTTCTAAATTACACCAACCTTTCTTATGTAGTTTAGATAAAATTATCTAAATTAAACTAAATTAATTCACCTTTCATGCAGTTTGGAGATTTTTCATCGAACTACATAACCTTCCCTATACATCATGTAAAAGAATTGTTTTTTACTGAACCTATATTTTTCCAAAAAGATGAAAAATGCTAACTCTAGATAATTAAATTTTTTTACTTGAAACCATATAATCAATGACATACATCTCTCCAAATAAGAAGAAAATGAACCATACATATCAAGGTGTCTTCCCATTATCTACAATTGATTCAAATGTGGATCAAATTGGAGATACAAAAATTGGTGATGTGGACATTGCTGAGTTTTTATAGAGATTGGAAAGAGAGCCCATTGCACCTCATATGAAACCAATACTTAGTAGTGAAATTCATTTGGATACTGCATTTATAGTATCACCACATGATTATAATTTCATCTTGACCATGGTAGTACACTTTGATAAGGAAAGCAAATCAGTCAAGGATTTAGAGGGAAAGGTGATCATTCTCCTTGATGAAGAATATTTTGATAAGATTTTTCACCTTTTTGACATTGAGGAATGTTATAATTTAAATATGGAGTTAGCTCAAGAATATTAGGATAGATATCTTGAGAAGTGTAAAAAACATATCAATACCAAATGGCTCAAGACTCCTCAACCCACCTTTGCTAAATGGCCCAAGTTTTTGTATCATAGTGAATTTATGGAGCAGATAGGGGATTTGATTACTCCCCTTAGTAGAGTGAAAGGGTTATCTATTTCAAATGTTTTTCAAGAATGGATGTATCAATGCATTTTGGTTATTAAAATAAATAATCAAATAATCTTTTGTGGTAAACAAATTAGTGATGCTATTTATCATCAACTCTCTGAGGTAGCTTCTTCACTTAAGTTTTATATGACTTCATATATAGTGTATGGTGCAGCCATTATGAAGTATTTATTGGGTCTAAATTCTATCAGTGAAAGAAAAAATGTTCCTATGTATGATCAATATCCACAACTAAATCTAAAAGAAAGCATCAAACATTACAGGAGAATTAATGATGCTTTCTTCTATACATTCATCTACACTCTTGACAAAGAACTTGAAAAGAAGAGAGTTTCAGAGCAAGCATAGGCACATGTTAATAAGTTTTGATGTATTTTCTTGTAATTCCTAAATTTTACATACATTAGGGTAGTAGGATTTATGAAAAACCTTACATGATACCCAAATACCCAAGTGATAAACTAATACTAATGGAAATGTGCAAACAAGTGATGAATTTGCATAAAAAATAATCAGATGCTCACAAGAGAGGTTTCAAATTTCCAATTAGTATTGGTTAGTACTCAATTTACACTACTCCAAAGGCTAAGACTATGAAAACTGAAATATAGTGTATTACACTTAAAAAATTCAAAAGTAGAGAAAATTTTGATAATATAATGATGAAGGAGAAGCTCAAGAATAATATCACTCATGTATATAGAATTGAAGATATTTAAGTAGAATGTAGAACTGATGAAGATATAAGGAAACTTGATTATAGTTGACTTACTGCTAATCATATTATCAATTTGGAGTTGGCAAATATTCTTGGGGATTTGATAGATTTTGGTAATGTATTAAATCTATCATATGAGGAAAATTAAGTGGGTTCAACTCTTCTCCCTCTTATCTAATGGTCAGTTAAAGAATCCATTTCCATTAGAGATAAATTTCAACCTATTCTTGAAATAACTAATGCTTGGTTGGAATCTAAAGGAATTAATTTGAAACATTTTAAGACTGGTTCTAAGGAGTATGATGAAGAGACTGCTAATAAATAAGAGGATTTGAGAACCATAAATAAAGATGAGCCCTCTACTTCTAGACACAAGACAAAATTTGTTTTTGTTAGTAAAGGAAAGAAGAAAGGCAAAGAAGCAGGTGTCAAGGAAAGTTCTCAAGTGGAGAAAAAATAAGTCCCAATCACAAGTGATGTACCACCTCAATCAACAACATCACAATTGTCTCAGCTAATACTTGAATAGCTATACAAGTAGAGACTACTTAATCAAAGGTTCCATTGTCTAAAAATTTTCAAGCCACAATTTCACAGGTAATATTTTACATAGTTCCTCCCATGAGTACCACTATACAAATTGATCCTACTCCTCAAGTTGTTCTTTCACCTCCATCTTCACCTCCTAGTGCCACATTTTTTTAGGTTCCTTCACAAGGTAAACTGGACTAATTTTTTGATTCATTGTCAAATCTACCCAGTCATTCAAAGTCATTAGGATCCTTGACTAATTTATATTTCACCCAACAAGATATGGAAAAATTTATGTCTATATCTTCCTCAAAGATAATAACTCAGGTTCTTACCACTCCAGTATCCAAAATGTCTATAGTAACTAAAGTGGTGGTTACTCCAACCTAAACTCCATCTATTATTACTACAATCCCATTGGTGTTAACCCCATTACTAGATACCTCTGTCACATTGCCTTCCATTATAATTAATTTATAATCCATTATTCTTCCTCAAGTTTACCAAGCTTCAACATCCTCTGTCTAAGGAGATCCATCTCTTCTTCCTCCTTGGTTAGCATCACAAACACCTAAGAAGAAGAAGAAGCAACTAGTGGCTCTAAAAGATTTTGATTTTGGTTAGCTTATGCCAATAAACCCTAAAATAGCAAAGAAGGCTAAAGCTACGTCAAGGGTAATTTTTAAATTTGGGCATAAGTATGCTAAAGTTGTAGTGCCTCCCAAAGATAAAAACATTGAGGATATTGAAGCATCTGAATATGCAATGGGATGAATAGATCTTGGGAAACAAACTCATAAAGGTGCAAAGGAAGATTTAAAAGCAACAGTGGCTTCTTTGATCAAGAGATATGATAAGGACAAGAAGGTCAAATATCAAATCAAAGTACAAGTGAAATAGTTGACTTCTACAATACTAAAAACCACCCAATCTTCTGAGTCTATTGATCTTGTTGTGCATGAAAATACTAAAAGAGCTATTCAACTTGTAGAAAAAATTAGATCTCAGGGTCATGTAGTCAATGCTTAGATCGAGATATTAACAACACAAGGTACTCAAATGTTGTATTTTACCATTAGATTTTGAAGAACATGAGTGAAATGAAAATGGAAATTCAGCAAACAATTAAAGCACTCACTTAAGATTTGGAGTTGCTTGAAAAGCATATTGATACATGGACTCAACTTCACAAATTCAAATTGGAGCTTTTGGTCTAGTAGAAGGCCATTTCAAATAGGAAAATGTTCATTGAATACAAGGAAGATATGAAGAATAAAAGAGAAGTTCTCAAGAATCTAGTTAAAGATGTCAAAGAAGCTAAAGATATATGTGATAATAAGATGTTATATCTTGCAAATAAAATTGGAAAACTCCCCTATCAAGTTAAAAATGATTCTCAATAAATTCTTCTTGTGGAGATTGTTATTCAAGAATTTACTTCTTTTCTCCAAATAAACACTAAAATAGGTACTTTCACGCTGGAATCCATTGAAAAATTAATTAAATTTCAAGTCATCTTAGATAAAATACGAAGAATCATAGACAAGAGAAAGGATTTGCTAGTTAACTTAGAAGATTCTATCATAAGGGTACTTGTTATCTACAAGAGTACATCTGGCCTAGACAACATTGAAGTCAAAAATATCTTATAGAGATATGAGGAATTTTTAGATAAGATTAAAATAAATAACTTTTTATGTCTAAGGACACTTAGTCTACTTTTGTAATTTTACATATGTAGTTTTGTTCAATGTAAATTACACGTAGGAAAATTACATAGTCCTAAGTCAAATAGGACTTTGTCAGTGAATAAGTCAATGTATTTATGTTTTCCCTATTTTTTTCATAGCTCCTCTCTATAAATAGGAGGATTATATTTTTATAATGGATCACCAATTTCTATAGAGGGGAAATGCTACTAAATTGAGAAACATTTTAAAACTTTGTGTTCATATTGTAAATCTTGAATTCCATTCGATATAAGAAAATAAAGTGATCTTTCAATATTTGGGTTCATATAAACTTGTGGTGTGTTGGAGATGTTCATATGTCTTTTCCATTATGTTTTATTATGATTTTATTGAATTGTGGTATGAAATTTCTATAAGATAGAAGGTACTAGGAAGCTGATTTTGGAGTCTTTGAGCTACTTTTTAGTTACTAGGTTTATGGTCACATTGAAAGTAAATGACTGAGGAGACTTCAAGTTGTTAGTTATTATTCTTTGATGATTTTAATATTTCTTAGAAATAAGGTGAAGAATTTGGTCTGCACTTTATTCTATCTTTTAAGTGTACTTTGTTGGTATTATTCTTGTTAATCTTTTGGCTAATAAATCTGAATATCGGTTATATTTGGTTCATCAAGTGATCTTAGATTTTCTAAGTATATCACAAATAATGGAAGGAAGTTTGTGATTGAAAATAAATTCTAAAAAAGAGAATTTGATGATATGAAAACACGCACTATGATAAAATTATTGTAAATAAGTGTAAATAATTAAGTGTTGTGTTAGTTAAAAATAAAAGGGAGCCTCCCCTTGTCTTTAGGAGAGATTTTATCTCATCACATGATGGTTTAAATAACCATTTTTATACCATTGTTTTGGTAAAAAAATATTCACCCAAAAATTATTGGCAACTCCATTGGGGAATCGAACAAGCAACCAAGCTCTACACTCATTTAGTTGAAATAGACCATCACCTTATTGTTTACTACTATTTTGTTGTATTTAATCTGTTATCTTTCTAATTACTTTCACATTCTATCTAAACAAAGTTATACTTATGGCATAAGGGTAGTGGGACTCATTGATCTAACATTTTAGTTGTTGCAAGAACACAACTTCGATCTTTTGTCGGCATGTGCAAGGTCACCTCTTCACCATATAAGAAGTTTCCACCTACAAATACAAGATCTCCTATATTAGGAGAAGATTCCAACATTCATAGAGTTTTTCCTATTTTTTCTTTTCAAAGGTTTGTCATACCTCCATACAATCCATGAATAATGGCAGCCCAAGGTCTATGGGGGACTACTTTTGGTCTTTTGAATTTGGCACCACCATCTCATGAACTACCTCATGGCTCATGGAAAAAATTTCCAAAGTTTTATGATGATGGAAAACAACATCTAGATGAACATATTTTTGTATTCTACATTGAATTTTGAGTTATTAGAGTGAAACATGAAGATGTTTCTATAAGATTATTTGTAGAAACACTTCGAGGCATTGCTATTGATTGGTTCTATCATCTTGCAATAGGTGACTCAAGACCAAGTTTGAGTTAAGGTTCAAACCTGTATAAGATGTTCATGCCTTGTTGGCTTAGCTTACATAAATGAAGAAGGAAACACATGAGGCTATGAGTGAGTTTATGTCAATGTTTAACAAGTTGAGGAATAGGATTCCAATAGTTGCTCGACCTAAACTTGAGAATCTGAAGTGCTTCTTCATCAATTCTTAATTTCTTGAAGTGAGTTTTCTTTTATGAAGAGATGCCCTAGTTGATCTTGATGTCACTCAAAGTTTGGCCACTAAAATAGAAGATGATTTTATTCTAGTAGGGAAGGTGAGAAATAATTCTATTAAGTCTAGAGGGCAACCTTCTATAAATTCACCTTCTCCTAGAACTACAGATCCCTTGGTTAAAAAACTAGAAAGTAAGTTGCTTGCACTTAAGAAAAAAATGTCTCAAGGCATTTATTTTCTTTAATACAAGGATGTTCTAAGAATAATATATCCAAATGATTTAAATTATTATAATAACACTATTATAAAACATAATCAGAATAAGCTTCCTCCACCATAAGCAAGGCCTGCACTAGAGGCACAGTTAGATAATGTAATAGTTAATTGGTTAGAACCTAAGAATGATGATGTTCCAAAGCTAAAATATGTTCCTTGAGATGATGTTAATCCCTTTATAGGAGATGAGGAGGGAGAAGCTGGCGACTTTGATATCAAGTTTCTAAACTTTGAAGAAGAAGAGGTTGAACAAGAGGAAGACACACATGGTGATTCTTATGTCATCTTTACCCATTCTCAAAGTCAATCAAATCAATAATAAAAGGTTGATAAAAAATATCCAAAGATGAACCTTGAAAGGAGGTTATAATTTCTAAAAGAGGAACTCCTTTGCCAGTTCAACAAAAGGATAGGGTGGTAGATAAATAAGTAAGTACTCCTCATAATTCAACCTCTTCTCCTTCAACATCTAGACCTAGTGCCCAAAACCTAAAACCTAAAAATGAAAATGTTTTGTCTTCCTTAGCTGCCCCATATCCAACTTTTGATATCATTGATCATGCCAAGAAGAGTAAAATCCAAATGTCAGTGACAAAGTACCTCTAATCAAATCCTGATCAGTTTAAAAGATTGGCAAAATTTGTAAAAATCAAAGGGATCAATTCTAATCAGACTTCAACTAAGAGTGTACCAATTAACCCTAAGATAAAACCAAATTAAAATAACTTTGTTATAACTCCTACATCTAATTTTGGAAAAATAGAACCTTTATATATTTCTTTATTTGTCAATGGTTATAAGCTCGATAATTGTGTTATTGATTCATGTGCTTTTGATAATGTGATGCCTGCCAAGGTGTCTACTACCTTGGGGTTAACCTTGATAAATAATTTTGGTCATTGATACTCAATGGAAACTAAAAAATTACATCTCATAGGCCAAATCAAGGATGCACAATTTGCATTTGTTATGTTTCCAGAGAAAAAGATCAAATGACAGTTTTAGTGGTTGATGTTCCAATCTTATATGGAGTTTTTTTGGGACATAACATTTGTAAAGATGTTGGAGGAGAAATAAATATGGATTGGTCTGAGGCTAGGATACCTGTTAAGAGTGTTATGCAAAAACTTCACCTAGAGAAGCAAGCAAAGTATACTATAACAAAGATTGAAGACCCAAAATCCTAGATTATTTTTGAAACTTTCAAAATGGGTATGTATTTATTGAATACAAATGAAGATATATATCTTCAAATGATATTTCAAAAAAAGATAAAAAATAGAAGAGTTTCCCTCTTTAGATGAAGAAATTTTGGATTTTGACACTATTAAGGTTGAGAGCTCAAATGATGTTTGGACATTGGAATTTGATGGTAGTTACTAATCAACTAGATTTGGAACTAGGATAGTTCTCATATGCCCAAAAGGAAAATTCTTCCCTTTCTCTTTTAAGTTACAATTTGATAATACCGTTGATTATGAGGCCTTGTTGTTAGGAATGGAAGTTATGCAAAAAAAAGGAATAAAAAATCTTCGTGCAGAAGGTGATGCTAAGTTAATCATTTGCCAAGTTATGAATCTATATCAAATGAAGAATGAAAGACTAAGGCATTATCACAATTGAGATTGGGATTGTATTGAATTTTTTGATGTGTTCAATATATTAGTGGTTACAAGAGAATATAATTATAGAGTTGATTCATTGGTTGTTTCAGCCCCTCTCCTGATTCCTCATAAAGATTTTCAAGGAAACAAGTATACCATTGAGTTGATTTTTTGACCTAGTTTTCCTGATAATGTTAATCATTGGCAGGTTTTTAATAATGAAGATCAAGTCATATCATTCTTGGAGGTGGAGAATTTTAGTGAGTTTTATTTTGAAGGAAGTGATTCCACTCCTCAAGAAATAATTTCTAAATTTAATGAGGAAACTAGTGAATAAATCTTATAGCTAAAAGGGAATAAGATTCCCAAAGGGTTGGTATCTTTGGAAAGAATTTTTGATAAGCATGATCAATTCATTAAATGTCAATAATCATAATATGATTCATTTGTAGAAATTAAGTTAATATAGAAATAGAGAGTGACCCCAAAATGATAAATATTGGGAAATGTTGCTCATTAGAGGAAAGGAAAAATTTGGTGGTTCTTTTATGTCAGTATAATGATGTCTTAGCATATTCATATGCTGATATGAAATATTTTTAACCTAAGGAAGTGCAACATGATATTCCTCTCAAGCCAGGATCTCAACCTCACAAGCAAACATAGGGACAATATAATTCCAAAATATCAGGGACCATTCTTGCTAAAATTCAAAAGCTATTGAATGATCACATTATCTTTCCTATACATCACTCCACATGGATAAAAAATATTGTTAATATGAGGAAAAAGAATGGAGAGATTCGTATTTGTGTTGAATTCTAGAATTTGAATCAATCATCAATTAAGGATAACTACCCACTACCAGTAATGGACCAAGTATTGCAAACTATCATTAGTTCAAAGATGTTGTCTATGCTAGATGATTTCTTAGGATACAATCAAGTGGAGTTTCATGATGAAGATAAACATAAGAAAACATTCAATACTCCATGGGGTGCTTTTGTCTATCATAGAATGCCTTTTGGATTAATTAATGCTAGTGCTACTTTCCAGAGGGCTATGGACTTGGCTTTTTGATACATAATCGATAAGTTTATTGTGGTTTATCTAGATGACTGAACCATTTTCTCACTTAACCATTTTATCACAAAAGCATCAACATCATTGTGACCATTTGTATCAAGTGCTTGAGAGATGCCATGAGCATGGGATATCCCTTAATCCCAAAAAATATGTTTTTGGGGTTGCACAAGGTAAGCTCCTAAATGGGTCAAGATTGATCCTAAATGGGTCAAGTCAATTCAAAATATTACTTTGCCATCAAGTAAGAAAGGAGTGCATTCCTTCTTTGGGAAGGGGAATTTATTACATAGATTTATTCCTAATTTTACTGAGAAGACACACGACATTATCAATATGATGAAAGGAAAACCAAATTTTCATTGGAACATGGATGGAATAAATGCTTTTCATTAAATTAAGGAAGCCATTACACTTACTCATATCCTAGTTTTCCTTGATTATACCAAGAACTTCATTATATATAGTTGTGCTTCTGAGCATACCTTATCTACAATCTTGGTACAACCAAATGAAGAAGGGATTGCATCTCCTATAGCATTCATGAGCTTCCCTTTGAAGGCTCACAAGATCAAATATTCATACATGAAAAAACATGCATATGTGGTGGTGAAAGTAGTTAAGCTTTTCAAGTAATACATCCTTAATTCTCACACCATTGCATTAGTACCATATTTTACTATTAATTCTATCTTGACTTAATAAGATTATGGAGGTAAAAGAGGTAATTGGATCACTAAAATCCAAGAATATGATATAAAGATCAATCCTATAAAACTTACACATGGAAAAGGTTTCTATCAACTCATGGCATAGACCAATTCAGAAAAAGAACCTAATAATAAAGAAGACATAGAAGATCTTCCCATAGTCTTACTCATGAGCATAATAAATGAATGATATTTTGACATTGCTCATTTTATCACATATGGAGAATGTATGGAACATTGGTCTCACAAAGAGAAGAGGGTAATCAATCTTAAGGCTAAAATTTTTGTCCTTTTTGACAATAATTTGTATAAATAGAACTTTGATATAATATTTCTAAGATGTGTAGATAAGGCACAAAAAGACAAGTTGTTGGAATATTTCCATGATTTAGCATGTGGAGGACATTTTTCAGTGCCGATCACAACTCACAAGATCTTATGGGCTAGATATTATTGGCTAAAACATTTTTAGGATGCATACGCTTGGATACATAAATGTGAGAAGTGCCATTAGTTTATGGGGAAACCCAAGTTAGCAGCCTTACCTCTCAAGCATGTAGTCATTGAAGAACCTTTCCAACAATGGGGTATTGATTTCATTGGTGTAGTGAACCCATTGTCAAGTGCAGGTCATAGTTGTGTTTTCACGACTATAGATTACTTCATCAAGTGGGTGGAAGCAATTCCAACCAAACATGTTACTTCAAAGGTTGTTTGTAACTTCCTTAAATATAATATAATCACACTATTTGTTGTGCCAAGAAAAATTGTAACTAATAATGCTACCTGTTTAACATACCATAAGATGAATCTATTTTGTTTTTAATATGGGATCATCTTGTCTCATATTTTTGATTACTTCCCTCAAAGAAATGCTCAATTTGAGTAAAGTAATAATAATTTGGTAACTATCATCAAGAAGTTGGTAGAAGATAATCAGAGGATGTGGCATAAAGTATTATATGATGCATTATGGGTTGGTCATATAAGTCCTAAGTGAGTGATTGGTATGTATCCTTTTCAAATTTTATATGGATTGAATACAAAAATACCAATGATATTAGAATTAATAGCTCTCAAATTGGCTAAGGCAATTAAAGATGAAAATTTTGAAAGATCCTTAGACAAGAGTATTATATACCTTACTAAGATAGAGGATCAATGTATAAAGGTAGTGGAAAATATTGTATAACATCAAAGTCACATCAAGGAGCTTTTTGACAAGAAAGCTAAATCATGAGAATTTTGATTTGGGGATCTAGTCCTCTTGTGGGACAAAAGAAGAGAGACAAAAGGAATGCATGGAAAACTTGATTATATATAGAGGGGTCCTTTTCTCATTCATCAACTTAGTAGAGAACATAGTTTATTCTTAGCATAGCTAGATGGAACACCGTTATTATTTCCCTATAGTGGGCAACATCTGAAACTTTTCACTTAGTGAAGTTCTAGATAAGTTTGTACATTTTATATATATTTATATGTTCTTTTTTATTTTATTTTTCATCTTGTCTATCACTTGACTCCATGGAATAATCAAGAAAGACACTTAGATTTATGGGATTCTCTTTCCTTCAAGCATTTCATAGAATGTTTGAAGGAAATTCTCCAGTCAAAGCTAGTTGTTAACCTTGAATTTCGTAGGCTCAATTCATGGGATAACTCCTAAAAAACTTGTCTATTTCAAATCCCATTATCTCTTAGCATGAAAAATGAGGTATATCTCTACCTCTTTGCATTTTTTTTCTCAAAATAGTTGATCTTTTGAGGGAATTTTATTTTTTTGTAGTTCAGAGACTTTTCCTTGAAGTACACTTTGTTTCTTTCTATGCAAAGTTAGAGAATTTTCATAATTTTGTATATGTTTGTTGCTCTTTGTGTTGGGTCAAATAATTTTTCCAAGATTGCATATGAAAATTAAGAGAATTTTTTCAAGATTACATATGCGAATTCAAAAAAATTCTCTAACCTCACACTTGGGACCCACCATCTTAATGGTAATTAATTTCACATTAATTACTCTTTTTATATATATTTAACCTTGGTAATTTCATTTTAACCATTATTTTTTCTTGTTCACTATTTTTGAGATCATGTGCATATTTTCTCACCATCCTCATGGTTGATTGGATTTGTTGGTTTGATTGGTTTTAAGCATAACACCTTGTTTTGGTTAATTTCATTTTGTCCTAGGTAAGTCTCCCTTTTTATTTTCTTCACATTTTATGTTTTTGTTCTATTTCTTTTTTGTGGTTTTGGTCATTTTAGGGTTTTAAATATTTTTAGACCCAATTCCATTCGTGTACTTTAGAGAATTTTCCCCAAAATTCATGAAGGGAAAATACTCATTTGGACTTAGTGCACTTCAAAGAAAATTCCCTAAAGTGCACATTACACATTCCCTGGTGTATTTTAGAGATTTTTCTCTGAAGCACACATTTACAAAGCATGTCCCCATGCATTTTAAATATTTTTCTTTGAAGTTCATGTCACTAGATGCACTTCAAATATTTTTATCCAAAATGCATTTAAGCTCACTGAACCCCTTTCCTATGTAAAGCAGAGAATTTTCTCTAAATTACACTAACCTTTCCTAAGTAGTTCAAACAAAATTCTCTAAATTACACTAAAGTAATTCACCTTTCATGTGTTCAGAGAATTTTATTTGAACTAAACAACCTTCCCTATACATCATGTAAAATCATTATTTTTCATCGACCCTACATTTTTCAGAAAAGATGAAAAATACTAACTCTAGATAATTAAATTTTCTTACTTGTAACCATCTGATCAATGAAAAACATCTCTCCAAATATGAATATAATAAAGTACAAATATCAAGGTGTCTTCCTGTTATCTATAGTTTATTCAAATGTGGATAAAATTGGTGATACAAAAATTGGTCATGTGGACATGGCTGAGTTTTTACAGAGATTGGGAACAAAACCCATTGCACCTCATATGCAACCAATACTTAATAGTGAAATTCATTTGGCTTCTAAATTTTTAGTATCAACACATGATTCTAAGTTCATCTTGACCATCATATCACACTTTGATAATTAAAGTAAATCGGTCAAGGATTTAGAGGGAAAGGTGATTGTTTACCTTGATGAACAATATTTTGATAAGATTTTTCACCTTTTTGAGATTGAGGAATATTCTAATTTAAATATGGAGTCAAATCAAGAAAATTATGATAGATATCTTGAGAAGTGTAAAAAACATATCAATACCAAATGACTCAAGACTCCTCAACCCACCATTTCTAGATGGCCTAAGTATTTGTATCATAATGACTTTCTAAAGGAAATAAGGGATTTGATTACTCTCCTTAGTAGAGTGAAAGGGTTGTCTATTTAAAATGTTTTTAAGAATGGATATATTAATACATTTTGGTTATTAAAAGAAATAATCAAATAATTTTTTGGGGTAAATGTTGACCCAATTTTGCCCCTCAGGCAAAATCTTGGTCACCTCCTACACCTGCTTCGCAGGCCCAGTCATTTCAAGTTGCAAGGTCCACTTTCAGGTTTTGACAGCGTCGTTGCAGAGAATAGGCAGCAAAGGACAGAGTCTTCAGACGTCCGCAAGAGAGAAAGGGGGAAAAAAATGAAGTTTCGACACTTAGTCAAAAAAGAGGCATAAAAAAATGCAGAGGGCGGCAGAATCGCCGCCCACTACAAGGGCGGGTAAAATGAGCCCGTCTACGAAGAAAATGCAGAAGGCGACAATTTCACCACCCACAACACAAAGAAAAGCAAAGACGTCGGCCGACGTCAGCAATACTGCCATCGTCGGCAACTTACAAAGACCGACGTCGGCAGAACCACCGACGTCAGCAGCACAAAGGTAGGCACAAAAACCAGAAAAGCCCGCCCATGGCGGCGAATCAAAAAAGCCCACCCATGGCGGCAAATTGAAAGACCCTGCCCTAAGGCGGTGAAATGGAAAACCCCACCCCATGGCGGAGAAAGAGAAATTGCCGCACAGCGTATAACTATACCGACGTCGGCAGCTTACTGTAACCGACGTCGGCAAGATTGCCGCCGTCGGTAGCTTATCGGCCGACGTCGGTAGGTATTCCTACATGAAGTTCATGCAAAGGGCAGCAAAATCGCCGCCCACTATAAGGGCGGCAAAATTCCCCTGCAGTGCACAAGAAAAAACCCGACCAGCCACCAGAGGAGAAGACCAGCACGCAAAACAAGGCAACCAGCATGGTCTTGGCAGGCTTGTGACGTCATCAATAGTGTTTTTCACACTTTTCAATGAGACTTCTCTTGGCTCTTCTGCTATAAATACAAGGACTTAGTCATTTTCTAGGGATCTTCCTGACTTTTGTAAAGAGCACTGCTCTGCAAATTTCCCACCTAAATCAATAAAAATACAGTTTTTACCTCCATCTTAGATTGATTTACTGTGTATGCCCTGAGTACCATCTGTGTTTAGTCATTATCTTCCATGCTTTCACAGGTAATACCAATAGACCAGCGATCTACAGGGACCGGTGCTACAGCTGAAAGGAGAAGAGCAATACTTGAGAAGGATAGAACAGAGTAAGTTGCTTGCAAGTGTGCATTCCACGGCACCTCGGTAAACCTCTGTGACGTATTTTCCATTATAGCCTCCCCCTTTGTCTTAGCAACCTGATCCCTCTACCAGATGTGTAGAGTATACTTGCATTTCCCCTGATTCTGAGAGTGGATCTAGAAGGTCACTCATGTTTTTGGTGTATCACCTCCTTTAGAGTAGGCTATTTGTTTTCAAGCTTTTCTCTTTCTCTTTTCACCCCCCCCCAAGTTTATACCTATATATCTTTATTTTGTATTACCTAAAACAAACAAGATACATCAGAGGGAACTAGCCCATATCTAGAGACTCTCCTCTCCTGCTTCACCGTCCCACAGGCGAGAGAGGGGTTTCCATGTTGCGGGGAGAGGGCAGGAATCCGTGTTCCTGCCGCTGGGTGCACTTTCCAGTGTCAATAGTTCTGGCACGCCCGGTGGGACTGCAATTTTATCAAGTTCTAACACAGTAGTATTTCAGGATTGATGTTGGTCCTGCTACAGTGATTTTCAAAGATTTCCAGCATCTGGCGACTCCACTGGTAAGAGCTCAGTTCTTTTTTTTTAAATACCAGTTACTTAACTTATATGCCAAAAGTTACCGCCAGGTCAGCTTCAAGAAGGGTCCCCTTCGAGTTCGTTGAACTACCTTTAAACTCCGCTAAAAGACTCAGGTTTGGAAGAACTCGCCCTTATCCACTGATAAATCCTCCTAGACCTGTTGCTAGGAACACCAACCCAGCTCAGCCCCAAATACAACCTGTTCCAGCCATGGCCTTGCCTTTTGCAGCTTTTCGTGGTGAAAGCCCTTTAAACCTCCCACGCTATGATCCGATCCCCAGAACAGCTCTAAAAAATGTGCCTTTTTTTGATGGAGTGGGACCTATTACAGTTGTTGAGCATATAAAAAATATTGCCAACCTTTGCAATATTCATAATATAACAGAAGAAAATATTGCCATCAGAATGTTAGCCTTGTCTCTGAAAGGGAAAGCTCTCGACTGGTACGGCACCTTGCCTGTGGATTCCATACATTCTTGGAACGAATTGGGCACTCGTTTAACTGATCGCTTTGGGGAAAAAAGTGATGGCCTCTCTCTTGCTGAGCAGCTGACAACTATAAAAAGAGCTCCGCATGAATATATGCAGGACTTCAATACACGGTTTCAAAAGACTTGGGATAGAATTCCCATCCTGGTAAGGCCGACCCCCAGCTACACTTTCTTGTACTATCTAGAAGCATTAAATAGTGACATTGCTATGATGATTCAATCTATGGGGGGACACATACTGCCAGCTGCGTATGACATAGCCATTGCGGCCAAAAATTGCTTGATTCAAGCTGGAAAAATCGCCCCTAGACCTCACATGCCACTTTTCCCAGAACTGCTGCCCCCAATTCAAGTAGTCTCTCCTACAATTGCCCCCCTACCTGTCATTGAGAAGCCAATTACTGTTCCATCCAATGAATTAAGTGAAGTTAAGGGCCTGTTGCAGAGCATGTCAAATGAACTTGTTGCCCTTAAAAGGCAGCAAGCTCAAAGCCACAAGCCAAACCAGAGTTATCAAAATTATGGCCATGCCCCTAGACCCCCCTTTCAAAATTATAACCAAGGTCAAGGGCAGCTCACTACAACTAGGCCTTATCAAAATTATAACCCAGGCCCTCCTTCGTCATCTAAAGCCATGGTACCTACACAGAACAATCTAGTGCAGGAGCAGCCAGGTTGTTCAAACATGGGACAAGGTCAAGAGCAAGCTGTCCACCCGAATGACATGATGAATTTTTTCCAGAATTTGGAAAATCAGGGTGCTGATTTTTCTCATTTTTTTGAGTTTCCAGGTCAAACCAGCACAAGCAACAATCAGACTCAGCCAGATTCTACCCTGATAAATCATGAAGAGGGCGAGCTCTGTGCAATTAATCATGGGGGCGCTGCAGGCAATCATGCTGATTGCGTTGCGGCCAATACAAGATTTAAAAGAAGAGCAGTTGGAGAAGTGCAGGCTTCCCCTTGGGCAGCAGCGAATCCTCCACCACACCCTTTTCAAAAGGCCCCAATTTCCGGTGAACCATCTGTACCCCCAGCTCCTCAGTCTAAAGCTCCAGCTGGGATCAGCCCAAAGGAAAATGCGAAAGGAGTCAGTCCCCAAGTTAATATAGTTGATCAAATGAAGAAATTGCATGTGAGCATTTCTCTATGGGATTCATTGTCTCTTTCGGGACAAAAGGAGGTATTGAAGAAAGAATTACATGAGCTAGATCACCAGGCCATCCCAACAGACACTAATAACATCCTAATGATGAATGGGCAGCCTTCTGCTCCAGGTCAGGTAAGGAAAGAAGAAAAGACTCCCCCTTTTTATGTATCTTTGATCATAGGAGATTTCTTAGTACATAATTGCATAATTGATAGCGGGGCCAGCACTTCAGTAATGCCTAAATGCATTGCTGATAAGATGGGGTTAAAGTACGAAGCAATGAACAAAGGAGTCTTGTAACTAGATGGGACACCCGCAAAGACAGTCAGAGTCCTGAAAGGATTGAGTTTAACATTGCATGCCTGCCCGACATTCTCAATCCCTCAAGATATAGTGGTAGCAAACGTTCCTCCATATTTTGCAATCTGTTTGTCTAGGGACTTTACATCCAAGATAGGTGGTTATCTAGCAGCAAATTGGTCATACCTGGTTTTCAGAACCAAGTATGGGACCAAAGTGAAAATTAAATCCGAGCCACTCTATAAGGACCACCTAGAGTCCTATTCACCCAAGGCAGCGAATGCCAGTTATACTATCATTGATCTAGAAGACTCTCAAACAGACAAGTCCTCATCTTCTGCTCTTGAAGGAGTCGCAGATCTACTCTTGGATGAGTGGGGAAGCGATAACTTTGAACATGATCCTTATAAGTTTATTGAGGAGGCAGACCTTGGCGTCTATTGCTTGCATGAAGAGAGTGCCGTCATGCCCAATATAATGAAGGAAAACAAAGAAGATCTTGGCCTGTGGCAGCTATATTTCGACGGTTCCAGAAGCAAAATGGGCGCTGGTGGTGGGGTAATGTTAGTCTCCCCTTCTGAAGAAAGGTACTTTTCAGCTTTTCATTTCCATTTCTCTTGCACATGTAACGTTGCAGAATATGAGTCTTTGATTCACGGACTTGAGTGGGCATGAAAGAGAGGGATCAAAAAATTGCAAATCCTGGGGGACAGTGAACTAATAGTGAACCAAATCAAAGGCCTGAACCTGACCAAGAACTCCTTACTGAAATCTTACAAGCACAGAGTCTGGGACTTGATGGAGGATTTCCTTGCTCTTAACATTACCTCTATCCCCAGGGAACAGAATAATCAGGCTGACAGATTGGCGGCCGTTGGTGCCCAATTTGATGTTTCAAAAGAGATAAGCAGGGGTTGTAGTTCGCGCCATTTAAAAGTGGTGGTCCGGCCTTCAATTCCAGACAATGTTACAAATTGGTAGGTCTTCGAAAGCGACCAACAAATAGCCCTTTTCCTAAAGAAGGAAGCTGAATTTGCGGTCCACAATCAGGCAAAATTGCAGCAGCAATATGGAAATCAAATTGTTCAATTGAAGAACAATAAACTCCCTAAGGGTCTGATCACACTTGAAAGTATTTTCAACGGAGAGGACCAACTAAGAGATGACAAAGCATGCATCACTACCAAAGAGGAGAATTATGAAAAAGTGGAAATCTTCAAGGATAAGTTGCTGGTGCTTGGCAAGGTCTGCACGTTTCAAGAAAGACAAGCTTTCATTCTGCTGTGCCAGGAGTTCGCTGATATTTTTGCCTGGAACTATAGCGACTTGAAAGGCTTCGATCCAAGGCTCGCCCAACACACCATTGAATTAGATGAAGGCGCAAAACCTGTCACACAAAAGTAGAGACCTGTTAACCCGATGGTCGAGCTCCTTATGCAGAAAGAATTGGCCAAGTTGATTGAGTCCGGCATTATATTTCCGATCAAACATTCCTCATGGTTGGCTAATTTGGTTCCAATTAGAAATAAAAATGGGGAGATCAGGCTGTGTGTCGACTTTAGAGACCTTAATAAAGTCTCTTTAAAAGATCATTATCCCCTTCCAAACATGGAGCAGATCCTTCAAAAGGTAATTGGTTCTGAACGCTTCTCCCTCCTGGATGGCTATTCGGGATATAATCAGATTCTAGTGCGTGACTGTGACCAATACAAAATAGCCTTCACCACTAAATGGGGAAAGTTTGCCTACCAGAAGATGCCTTTTGGGCTATCCAATGCTGGTGCTACTTCCAGCGAGCCATGGACATGGCTTTCAGTGGTTTGATAAATAGAAACGTGCTGGTGTACCTCGATGATATAACAGTTTTCTCCAAAGAGATAGGACAACATATGAAGCACCTCAGGGATATTTTTGAGAGGTGCAGGGAATTTGGCATCTCCCTAAATCCAAAGAAATGTGTATTCACGGTTCATGAGGGGAAACTTCTTGGCCAAATTGTGTCCAAGGAAGGTTTGTCTATTGACCCAGAGAGAGTCCGCTCCATTCTGGAGATGTCCCTACCGAAGCACAAGAAAGCCCTGCAGAGTTTCTTTGGCCGAATAAATTTCATTCAGAGGTTCATTTCAAACTTTACTGAAATAGTTAAACCCCTAACCTCCTTGCTAAAGAAGGGTGAAGAATTCAAATGGACAACGCCAAGAAAGGATAGCTTCGAAGCTATCAAACAGGCTTTGACCCAGGCTCCCGCTCTGATCAACCCCAACTTCAATAAGGACCTCAATCTCTATACCTTTAGTAACGGAGAAGTAATATCTGCCATGCTTACCCAAGCAAACAGTGATGACCTCAAGCAACCACTCACCTTTTTCAGCCAAGGGTTAGAGGACTTCGAAACCAGGTACACCTATGTAGAGAAGCAAGTCTTGGCAGTAGTGCACAGCCTGAAGAAATTCAGATATATGTTGTCGAACAACAGGATCCATCTCATAGTTCCACATCCTGGCGTCAAGGATTTCTTGACCAATCGAGACTTAAACGAGAAAAGAGCGGGATGGATCACCAAGGTAATGGAGTACGACATAGACATCAAAATCACCAAGTTGGTTAGAGGAAGGGGCCTATGTGAACAGCTAGCCGCAGATTTGAGACAAAGGGGTGAAGACAGCTTGCTGATCCATGATGCAGCCACTGCAGAAGAACCAGCTGTCGTAAGAGATTGGACACTGGACATGAGGCATTTCCTTCTTACGGGTGAATGTCCACAGGGTCTCGATAGGGCTGGAAGAAGGTATTTTAAACTTCAGTCCCTTCCCTATGTTTTTATTGACAGAGTATTATTTAGGAAGGATCTCTCTGGGGTTCTCTTGAGATGCATTGACTCCAGTCAGGCTGACAAGGTATTGGCTGAGTTTCACAATGGGCCAGCAGGTGGCCATTTCGCCCCTAAGACCACAGCAGCAAAAATAATGAGAGCTGGCTATTTCTGGCCCACTCTCTTCAAGGATACCCATGCCTAGGTAAGGAAGTGTCAAAAGTGTGCACTCTTTGACGGAAAGCAGCGATTGGCTGCCATGCCCCTACAGCCCATTCAAGTTGAGCAACCATTCATGCAGTGGGGCTTGGATTTCATAGGGATGATCAACCCTCCCTCTAGCGCCAGACACAAGTGGGTCCTGACTGCTACGAATTATTTCACCAGGTGGGTGGAAGCCATTGCTTTGAAGGAAGCAAATGAGAGTGCAGTCTTGGATTTCTATGAGGACTTAGTGACACATTTTGGGGTCCCAGCCACTATAATCTCAGATAATGCCTTGGCTTTTCTGGGAACCAAAACTAGTGAATGGGCACTAAGGTATGGTATATACCTCAGCACTTCATCAAATTACTACCCGCAGGGGAATGGACTGGCTGAGTCTACTAACAAAAATTTGATCAAGATTATAAAGAGGACCATGGAAGAAAATCAGAAAACTTGGCATGCCAAGTTGAAAACATCTCTATGGGCCGATCGAATCACTCCGAAAAGATCAATCAAAAATTCTCCATATATGCTTGTGTATGGAAGGGAAGCAAGGCTTCCTATCTCACTCGAATTGCCAGCGCTGGAACTCACACATCAGCTGCAGCTAGAAGAAGGAAGCAGCATGGAGGTCAGATTATGTGAACTAATGGATCTCCAGGAGGTAAGGAACCAGGCCATGGTCTCTATGATCAGTCGCCAGCATCAGGTGAAAAGGCATTTCGACAAGAAGTCTTCGTCAAAGAGTTTCGTCGAAGGAGACATTGTCTTAAAATGGGATGAAGATAGGGCTAAGCCTGGAAAACATGCAAAATTTGATGTCCTCTAGAGCGGTCCTTACATAATTACTCAGTGCAAGCAGCATAATGCGTTCTAGCTCTCCAGGTTGGACGGCGAAGAATTGCGTATCCCAGTCAATGGGATACACCTGAAGCATTGTCACTGAATTTTTGGTTCTGCCATACATAGTTTCCCTTGTTTTCTTCCCTGTTTTCCCTAAGTGCAGTTTGCACAGTTAGTTGTTTTTAGTCTTGTGTGTTTCCCTTGGCAGGGGGGGTAATTTCTGTATTTTTGATTTTGGAATATTCAAAGTTGTTGTGAA
Organism: Torreya grandis; assembly: GCA_037957365.1. Lineage (NCBI taxonomy): Eukaryota > Viridiplantae > Streptophyta > Pinopsida > Cupressales > Taxaceae > Torreya > Torreya grandis. Next base: position 45,458 of record JARHVA010003532.1, on the reverse strand, counting down.
CTCGCTTCAAAGTCACCATCCGACTCTGCACCCAATGGATATGTAAGGCAACTGGGTTCTAAGCATAGCAGGCACGCTTCCCCTGTGAGTCGCCAATTTGTTGACCCAATTTTGCCCCTCAGGCAAAATCTCGGTCACCTCCTACACCTGCTTTGCAGGCCCAGTCATTTCAGGTTGCAAGGTCCACTTTCAAGTTTTGACAGTGCCGTTGTAGAGAATAGGCAGCAAAGGATAGAGTCTTCAGACGTTCACAAGAGAGAAAGGGGGAAAAAAATGAAGTTTCGACACTTAGTCAAAAAAGACGCAGAAAAAAATGCAGAGGGCGGCAGAATCGCCGCCCACTACAAGGGCGGGTAAAATGAGCCCGTCTACGAAGAAAATGTAGAAGGCGGCAATTTCGCCGCCCACAACACAAAGAAAAGCAAAGACGTCGGCCGACGGCGGTAATACTGCCGTCATCGGCAACTTACAAAGACCGACATTGACAGAACCGCTGACGTCGGCAGCACAAAGGCAGGTACAAAAACCAGAAAAGCCCACCCATGGTGGCGAATCAAAAAAGCCCGGCCATGGTGGCAAATTGAAAGACCCTGCCCTAAGGCGGTGAAATGGAAAACCCCACCCCATGGCGGGGAAAGAGAAATTGCCGTGCAGCGTATAAGTATACCAACGTCGGCAGCTTACTGTAACCGACGTCGGCAAGATTGCCGTCGTCGGCAGCTTATCGGCTGACGTCGGTAGGTATTCCTACATGAAGTTCATGCAAAGGGTGGCAAAATCGCCGCCCACTATAAGGGCGGCAAAATTCCCCTGCAGTGCACAAGAAAAAACCTGACCAGCCGCCAGAGGAGAAGACCAGCACACAAAATGAGGCAACCAGCATGGTCTTGGCAGGCTTGTGATGTCATCAATAGTGTTTTTCACACTTTTCAATGAGACTTCTCTTGGCTCTTCTGCTATAAATACAAGGACTTAGTCATTTTCTAGGGATCTTCCTGACTTTTGTAAAGAGCACTGCTCTGCAAATTTCCCACCTGAATCAATAAAAATACAATTTTTACCTCCATCTTGGATTGATTTGATGTGTATGCCCTGAGTACCATCTGTGTTTAGTCATTATCTTCCATGCTTTCACAGGTAATACCAACAGACTAGCGATCTACAGGGACCGGTGCTACAGCTGAAAGGAGAAGAGCAATACTTGAGAAGGATAGAATAGAGTAAGTTGCTTGCAAGTGTGCATTCCACAGCACCTCGGTAAACCTCTGTGACGTATTTTCCATTATAGCCTCCCCCTTTGTCTTAGCAGCCTAATCCCTCTACCAGATGTGTAGAGTATACTTGCATTTCCCCTGATTCTGAGAGTGGATCTGGAAGGTCACTCATGTTTTTGGTGTATCACCTCCTTTAGAGTAGGCTATTTGTTTTCAAGCTTTTCTCTTTCTCTTTTCACCCCCCCCAAGTGTATACCTATATATCTATATTTTGCATTACTTAAAACAAACAAGATACATCAGAGGGAACTAGCCCATATCTAGAGACTCTCCTCTCCTGCTTCGCCGTCCCACAGGCGAGAGAGGGGTTTCCATGTTGCGGGGAGAGGGCAGGAATCCGTGTTCCTGCCGCTGGGTGCACTTTCCAGCGTCAACAGTAAACAAATCAGCGATGTTATTTATCGTAAGCTCTCTGAGGTAGCTTCTTCACTCAAGTTTTATATGAATTCATATCTAGTGTATGCTACATATACTATGAACTATTTATTGGGTATAAATATTTTTAGTGAAATTAAAATTGTTCTCGTATATGAGCACTATCCATATCTAACTCTAAAATAAAGCATCAAGCATTACATGAGAGTTAATGATACTCTCTTCTATACATTCATCTGCACTCTTGACAAATAACTTGAAAAGATGATAGCTTTAGACTAGGCATAGGTACATGTTAATAGGGTTGGATGTATTTTCTTACAATTCCAAAATTTTACATACATCAAGGTAGGAGGATATCATGAACAACCTTACATGATACCCAAATACCCAAGTGATAAAATAATACTAACGGAAATGTACAGATAAGTGATGAACATGCATAAAAAAAAATTAGATGCTTACAAGAGAGGTTCCAAATTTCCAATTAACATTTGTCAGTACACAATTTACACTAATTCAAAAGTTAAGACTATGGAACCTAAGATTCAGTGGATTATGCTTAAAAAATTCAAAAGTAGAGAAAGCTTTGATTAAAAAATGATGAAGGTGAGGATCAAGTATAATATCACTTGTTGGAAATATTGTCATTGATGTCAAAGGTCTAGCATTATTGGTGATAAAGGCCACATTACATTTAATGTTATTTGTAATAGATATATCTTGGCTAATGTGAGTTAATATTTATTTAATATTAATCAATATATTTTTGGTTGCATATGCGACAAAACAAGGGCCCATGGAGAAGTCAAAGAGCCATGGGGTAAAGACAAAAGAAGGATGGGACGCATTTTCCCATGAAGAGTCATCTTGGGGAGTTCCAAGAGTCACCAAGTGAAGACAAAAGAGGAAGGGTGCAATTTCTCAGGAAGGGAAACTTTAAGGAATATGAAAAGTCACCAAGATGAGGACAAAAGAGGGGAGGAAGTTTTTGATCATGAAGGGTCACCACATGAATTTTCAAAGGCTTGAATATGAAGGTTCATACAAGTTTGGCACCATTTTACATGAGGATTGAAGGGTCACAAAGGGGGAAGGCCGAAGGTCATTTGGAAAGCTATAAATAAAGGCTTGAGAAGCCATTTGAAAATATGAAAGAAAGAGATTGATTTAATATTGTATTATTTAGCTTATAAGAGAAATTGTGAGAGTTGAATATGATTTGTATTTATTATATCTGCTTAGAAGAGCAAAGGTGAGAGAGAGGAAAGAGATGTTGTATTGAACTATCATTTGTTGATATAGCAACATTGAGAGATAGGTGTGTGGTATACACAAAGGGGTTGGTGCTTCTGTGGGTTGGTGCTCATGAATAGTAGCTGGGTTGGTGCTCGACAAAGGGGTTTAGTGTTCCTATGGGTTAGTGCTCATGAATAGTTGATGGGTTGGTGCTCGGCAATGGGGTTTGGTGCTCCTGCAAGTTAGTGCTTGTGAATATTGTTTGGGTTGATGCTCATTCATGTACTTGAGATTGTTCTCCATGGTTTTTCCCACATTGGGTTTCCACGTTATATCTAGTGTCTCTCTCTATCTTTTGTGATATTTATTGTTTGAGTTTTATTGCATATCTTGAGTGTTTGATTGAGTGAAATTGATTAAGGGAAAGTTTTATAAGATATATGATATACTGATTCACCCCCTTAGTATATTCTATGCTTAACAATTAATATCAGAGCAAGTTCCTTTTTGAAAAAGTTTTATAGCTTGAAGGTAGATTAGGAAAGCACAAGATGGCCATACATAAAGGTGCCTCTGCAAGCAAAAGAATAGTTAATCAAGAAGAAGAAGAGGATGAAGCCGAAGTGAATATGGAAGGAGAAATCATGTGTGCCTTAAAAGAGTTGAAAATTGTTGAAAATAAAAATTGAAGATTGAAGCATCAAATTGAGAAGAATGAAAAAGAGTCAAAGGAGATAATTGAAGATATACAAGTGCACTTTGAAGAAGCCAAGAAAAATGAAGAAGATATAACAGCACAATTGGAAATATCAAGAAAAGATTGTGAAAGGTATGTTATTGAAATTGCCTCTTTAAAAGAAGAGATTGAGAAAGCAGTCAATAATAAAATAGTTAATGATTCAAAATTTTAGAATAGCACTAATATGCTGACTAAGATATTAGAAAGCCAAAAAGGCAATATTAGATAAGATAGGTATCAGTTTTGAAAAGAAGAAGAGCTATGTTGAAGCTCTTACAAATAAAGAAACAAGAAGGGAAGAAGTGAATAATACAGAGGATAAAGAAGGCTGAAAGGAACAAAGCTATAAAAGGCAATCAGGTCAAAGATTCACAAATAGGTCTATTTTTATGGTTACTATTTTTATTGTAATGGATATGGTCATAAGAAATTAGAATGTAGAAAAAGATCTAACAATCTCAAAAATAAGGAAAAGGAAGGTCATGTAGAATCAAGTAGAAGGTATAACTCTTTTGCTCCTCTATCAAGCTTTGATGAAGAGACCATATTTTGTTACAAGTGTAACAACTTCAAACACATAGCGTGGTATTGTATAAGTGTGTTCAAGTCAGTCAAGAAGGACCAGAGTTTCAGGGCTCCATTCATCAAGAAAAAGGTTCAGACATGGCAGAAGAAACAACCTGAAGGTTCTATGTTGGTCCAGACAGCTTTGCATGCAAGAAATGAAGAAAAGCCATGGTTTATTAATAGCAGATGTTTGAGGCACATGACAGGAGACAATAGAAATTTCATAACCTTAAATAAGATCAATGGTCACATAGTGAAATTTGGGGATAATACTACTGCCAGAATTGCTAGAAAAGGTACACTAAGTTTAGATAATGGTAGAACTAAAACTGAAAATGTTTTATATGTAGAAGGTCTTAAGCATAATCTTTTGAGTGTAAGTCAAATGTATGATCAGGGGCACACACTAAAGTTTTATGTAGAAGGTTGTGAAATTAGAAGAGAAGATTCAGATGTATTGATTGCAGATGCTCAGAGAAAAGGTAATAACTTTTATATGCTATCAGACATCAAAGGTCAAAAATGTTGTTTGAGTTAGATTGAAGAAAGTTGGCTATGGCACAGGAGAATGGGGCACATAAATTTTGCCAATCTTGTCAAAATTTTCAAAAATCAAGCAGTCAAGAATCTTCCAAAGATCACAAAGCCATCTAACACGCTTTGTGGACCTTGTTAGCATGGGAAGTAGGCTAGAAGGTGGTTCAAAACAAATGAGTACTCGACCACTCAAATTCTAGAGCTTATTCACACTGATCTATGTGGACCTATGAGGACTCAAAGTACTCAAGGTGATAAATATTTCATGTTGCTTATTGATGATTTTTCACGTATGACTTGGATAATATTTTTAAATAAAAAATTAGAAGCTTTTAGATAGTTCAAAGCATTCAAAGAACTAGTTCAAAATGAAACTAATATGAAGATTAAGTGTCTAAGATTAGATCAAGGAGGATAATTCATGTTAGTTCAATTTATTGAGTTTTGTGAAGATCATGGAATAAAGAGACAATATTCAGCAGCCAAAACTCCAAAACAAAATGGAGTAGTTAAATGGAAAAATAGAATAGTTTAGGAGATGGTGAGGACAATGCTAAATGAATCCAATATAGAAAATAAATATTGGAGAGAGGTGGTTGGTACAATAGTGAATATTTAGAATAGGGATTTATTAAGAGTCAACAGTGACAAGACTCCTTATGAGCTATGGAAAGACAAACCAGCAACAATTGATTATTTTAGAGTTTTTAGTAGCAAATGCTTCATAAAGAGAACTGATGAAAAACTTGGTAAGTTCAAATCTAGAGTAGATGAAGGTATATTTCATGGTTATTCTTGCAAAAGTAAAGCTTATAAATGTTATAACAAAAGAATCAAGAAAATTGTTGAAAGTGTAAGTGTCAAGATAGAAGAAGATGGAACACAAAAGATTAGTGATCTAGTAGACATTCCTGAAATCATTGAAGAGGAAGGCTTTGAAGAATTAGATGAAGATGAGGAAAAGGAGAAGGAGAAAAAGGGTACCAAGACTCCATCCAAATATGTTCAAAAAAATCATAATGAAAGTGACATCATCAGGGATATAAAAGAAGGAATTTGCACCAAAAGAATGATGGTAAGTGAATCTGAACAAGTTAATTTCTCTTTGTTATCTAAAATTCAGCCTAGAAATTTTTCAAAAGCTAGACATGATGAGCATTGGGTTAAGGCTATGGATGAAGAATTAGATCAGATAGAAAAGAATTATAATTGGGAATTAGTGCCTAGACCAAAAGATCACAATGTGATAGGAACAAAATGGGTTTATAGAAATAAGTTAAATGAAAATGAAGTAACCATAAATAAAGCAAGATTAGTATGTAAAGGATATGCTCAGATTGAGGGAATAGATTTTGAAGAAACTTTTGCACTAGTAGTAAGATTAGAGGCTATTTGAATGTTTCTTGCATATGCAGTATTTAAAAATTTCAAAGTGTTTCAGATGGATGTCAAATCTGCCTTCCTAAATGGGAATCTTGAAGAAGAGGTCTACATTGAGCAGCCTGAGGGGTTTATTCTCTCAAATATTAGTAATCATGTATGCAGATTGAAGAAAGCATTGTATAGATTAAAATAAGCTCCTAGAGCTTGGTATGCAAGACTTCATAAGTACCTGCAAGATCAAGGATTGAAGAGAGGATTTGCTGATAGTAATCTTTACATCAAAATAGAAGGTGAGCATCAATTGATTGTTGTCGTATATGTTGATGAATACATTTTTGGAGGAAATATTTAAAATATGAAAAAAGAATTTTTTGATAGAATGCAAAAATAATTTGAGATGTCTATGCTTGGAGAATTATCAGTTTTCTTAGGATTATAAATATTTCAATCAAATAAATGAATTTTTATATCTCAAAGTAAATATGCCAAGGAAATGTTGAAGAAATTTGGTTTTGAGGATTGTGTACCAATTGGAACACCTATGTGTACAAGAAATAAGGTGAGCAAGGATGAAGATTCACTTGTTACAAATCAATCTTTGTATAGATCTATGATTGGTAGTCTTTTATATTTGATAGCATTGAGACCAGACATCATGCATGCAGTAGGTTTGGTTGCAAGATATCAGTCATCTCTAAGAGATAGTCATGTTCAAATGGTGAAAAGAATATTTAGATATATCAAGGGGACATTGGATTATGGATTATGGTATCCCACAGGTAAAGATTTCACTTTAGTTGCTTATACAAATTCAAATTGGGCAGGGTGATTAGATGACAAAAAGAGTACAAGTGGAGGAGCTTTCTTCCTTGGTGATAGCTTAGTATCATGGCTAAGCAAGAAGCAAAACTTAGTATCAAATTCTACAGCTGAATAAAAATATATTGCAACATTATTGTGTTGTACTCAAGTGCTTTAAATGAAGAAAACTTTGGAAGATATCAAGGTAAAGTATGATGAACCTATTTCCATTTTTTGTGATAACATAAGTGCTATAAATATTTCAAAAAAATTAGTAATGCATTCAAGAACAAAACATATTCCCATTAGATATAACTTCTTGATAGAGTAGGTTGCAGATCAATAGGTTAAGATGGAATATATTAGTACCACAGAGCAAATTGTAGATATTTTTACAAAGGCACTACCAAAAGACACATTTGAGTATCTGTGAGAGAAGTTGGGATAAATTTTCTTTAATTCCTGCCATTGAGGTTAAGCATCAGCTGAGGGGGAGCTAAGTTTTGGCTCCAAGTAAGCCCTTTGCCATTGATGTCAAAGGGGGAGAATAATAGGTATAGGTACAGGTGTAGAAAGAGGTACAGGTTGCTACAGTAAGGAGGAGTTATTGTATGTTTTCAAATGATAGGATGTGTAGGTGACAGGATGTGGTAGTTTTAGGATTGAGGTTGCCATCAATGACAAAGGGGGAGATTATTGGAAATATTGTCATTGATGTCAAAGGTCTAGCATTATTGGTGATAAAGGCCACATTGCATTTAATGTTATTTGTGATAGATATATCTTGGCTAATGTGAGTTAATATTTATTTAATATTAATCAATATATTTTTGGTTGCATATGAGACAAAACAAGGGCCCATGGAGAAGTCAAAGAGCCATGGGGTAAAGACAAAAGAAGGATGGGATGCATTTTCCCATGAAGAGTCATCTTGGGGAATTCCAAGAGTCACCAAGTGAAGAAAAAAAAGGAAGGGTGCAATTTCTTATGAAGGGAAACTTTAAGGAATACGAAAAGTCACCAAGATGAGGAAAAAAGAGTGGAGGAAATTTTTGATCATGAAGGGTCACCACATGACTTTTCAAAGGCTTGAATATGAAGGGTCATACAAGTTTGGCACCATTTTACATGAGGATTGAAGGGTCACAAAGGGGGAAGGCCAAAGGTCATTTGGAAAGCTATAAATAAAGGCTTGAGAAGCCATTTGAAAATATGAAAGAAAGAGGTTGATTTGATCTTGTATTATCTAGCTTAGAAGAGAAATTGTGAGAGTCGAATATGATTTGTATTTGTTATATCTAACTTAGAAGAGCAAAGGTGAGAGAAAGGAAAGAGATGTTGTATTAAGCTATCATTTGTTGATATAACAACATTGAGAGATAGGTGTATGGTATACACAAAGGGTTTGGTGTTCCCATGGGTTGGTGCTCACGAATAATAGCTGGGTTGGTGCTCAGAAAAGAGGTTTGGTGCTCCTATGGGTTAGTTCTCACGAATAGTTACTAGGTTGGTGCTTGGAAAATGGGTTTGGTGCTCCTGAAAGTTGGTGCTTGTGAATATTTTTTGGGTTGATGCTCATTCATATACTTGAGATTGTTCTCTATGGTTTTTTCCACATTGGGTTTCCACATTATATCTGGGGTCTCTCTCTATCTTCTATGATGTTTATTGTTTGAGTTTTATTGCATATCTTGAATGTTTGATTAAGTGAAATTAATTAATGGAAAGTTTTATAAGATATATGATATATTGATTTAGCCCCCCCTCTTAGTATATTCCATGCTTAACATCACTCATGTACATAGAATTGAAGATATTTGGGTAGAGTGTAGAACTAATCAAGATATAAGGAAAATTGATTATAACCACCTTATTACTAATCAAATTATCAATTTGGAGATGGAAAATATTCCTTGGGATTTTATAGATTATGGTAATGTATTGGATCCATCATATGAAGAAAATAAAGTGGCTTCAACTCTTGTCCCTCCTATATATTGGTCAGCTAAAGAATCCATTTCCATTAGAGATATATTTCAACCTATTCTTGAAATAAATAATGCTTGTTAGGAATCCAAAGGAATTAAGTTAAAAAAATTTAAGATTGGTTATGAGGAGGAGTATGATGAAGAATCTATTGAGAAATGAGAGGAGCTAAGAACTAAAAATAAAGAGGAGCCCTCTACTTCTAGACAAAAGTTAAAATTTGTGTTTGTTAGTAAAAGAAAGAAGAAATGTAAAGAAGTAGGTGTTAAAGAAAGTGATCAAGTGGATAAAAAATAAGTCTTAGTCATAAGTGAGGTACCACCTCAATCAACAATGTCACAAGTGTCTCAACTAGTGCTTGAACAACATATACAAGTAGAGACTACTCAATTAGAGGTTCCTTTGGCTATAACTTCTCAAGCCACAATTTCATAGGTAATATTTTACATAGTTCTTCTTGTGAGTACCACTATACAAATCGATTAGGTTCCTTCTCAAGTTGTTCTTTCACCTCCATCTTCACCTCTTAGTGCCACATTTTCTCAAGTTCCTTAGAAAGGTACACAAGACCATGTTTTTGATTCATTGTCAAATCTACCCAATCCTTCAAAGTCATTGGGATCCCCAACTAATTTATATTTCACCCAATAAGATATGGACAAATTTATGTCTATATCCTCCTCAAAGATAACAACTCAGGTTCCTATCACTCCAGTGTCCAAAACATCTATAGGAACTAAAGTACTGGTTACTATAACCCAAACTCAACTTCTTGTTACTATAATCCATTAGTGTCAACCCCATTACCAGATACCTCCATCACATTTCCTTCCAATCCACTTACTTCAAAATCCATTGTCCCTCCCCACGTTTCCTAAGATTTAACATCCTTTATCCAAGGAGATCCATCTCCTCTTCTTCCTTGGCTAGCATCACAAACACCTAAGAAGAAGAAGTGAGTAGTGGCTCTAAAATATTTTGATTTTGGTTAGCTTGTGCTAATAAATCCCAAAATAACAAAGAAGGACAAAACTACGTCAAGGGTAACTTTTAAATCTAGGCATAAGTATGTTGAATTTGTAGTGCCTCTTGAAGATAGACACATTGAGTATATTCAAACATCTGAATATGTAGTGAGATGAATAGCTCTCAAGAAACTCATGAAGGTGCAAAGGAAGATTTATAAGTAGCAATGGATTCTTTGATCGAGAGATATGATAAAGACAAGAAATTAAAAGATCAACTCAAATTACAAGTGAAATAGTTGACTTATATAATAATAAAAATAACCCAACCTTTTGATTCTGTTGATCATGTTGTGCATGAAAATATTGAAAGATTTATTCAACTTGTAAAAAAAATTAGATCTTAGGGTCATATATTCAATGCTTGGATTGAGATATTAACAACACAAGGTACTCAAATTTTGCATTCTACCAATGGATTTTTGAAGAAATTGAGTGACATGAAAATATAAATTCAAAAAATAATTAAAGCATTCACTCAAGATTTAGAGATGACCAAAAAGAATATTGACACATGGACTCAACTTTGCAAATTCAAATTGGAGTTTTTGGTCAAGTAGAAGATCATTTCAAATAAGAAAATGTTCATTGAATATAGGTAAGCTATGAAGAATAAAAGAGAAGTTCTCAAGAATCTAGGTAAAGATCTCAAAGAAGCTAAAGATATGTGTGATAATAAGATGTTAGATCTTGCTGAGAAAATTGAAAAACTCCCCTATCAAGTTAAAAATGATTCTTAAGAAATTCTTCCCATGGAGACTGTTATTCAAAAATTTACATCTTTTATCCAAAAAAATACTAAAATAGGTAATTTCACACTAGACTCCATAGATAAATTAATTAAATTTCCAATCATCTTGGATAAACTACAAAGAATCATGGACAAGAGCAAGGATTTTCCAGTTAACTTAGAAAATTCTATCACAAGGGTACTTGTCATCTCCAAGAGTACATCCATACCAAATAATGATGAATTCCAAGCTATCTTGTAGAGATATGAGTAATTTTTAGAGAAGAGTAAAAAGGAAGAAATTCCTATGTTTAAGGACACTTAGTCTACTTTTGTAATTTTCCATATGTAGTTTTGTTCAATGTAAATTGCACATAGGAAAAGTACATAGTCCTAAGTCAAATAGGACTTTGTTAATGAATACGTTAATGTATTTATGTTTTTCCTATTTTTGTTCATATATCCTCTCTATAAATTTGAGAATTCTCTTTGTATAATGGATCACCAATTGCTATAGAGGGGAAATGCTGCTGAATTGAGAAATAATTTTGAAACTTTCTGTTCATATTGTAAATCTTCATTTCCATTCAATATAAGAAAATCAAGTGATATTTCAACAATATTTGGGATGAGATAAAATTTGGTGTGTTGGATATGTTCTTATGTCTTTTCCATTACATTTTCTTATGAGTTTATTGAATTGTGGAATGAAATTTCTATAAGATAGAAGGTGCCAAGAAGCTGATTTTGAAGTCTTTGAGCTACTTTTTAGTTACTGGGTGTATGATCACATTGAAAATAAATTACTAAGGAGAATTTGATCTATCAATTATTCTTATTTGATTATTTTAATCTTTATTAGAAATAAGGTGAAGACTTTGGGCTGCACTTTATTCTATCTTTTAAGTTTACTCTATTGGTATTATTCTTATTAATCTTTTGGCTAACAAATCCGAATACCGGTTATATTTGGTTCATCAAGTGATTTTAGATTTTCAAAGTATATCACAAATAATGGAAGGAAGTTTGTGATTAAACATCAATTCTAGAAAAAGAGAATTGGATGATATGACAACACCCACTGTGATAAAATTATTATAAATAAGTGTAGATAATTAAGTGTTGTGTTAGTTAAAAATAAAAAGGATCCTCCCATTGTCTTGATACAAAACTCAAAATTTCTAGTTGACAAATATTTCAAGAACACAAAAATAACACAGTAACAATTAATTCTCTGAGAAGAAATATTTTATTACTCAAGATCGCAATACAACTATATGCTTATCTCTCAAAAGAGATGTCTGACTTACATTTTGGGTTACATCTTCATTTATACACATTTTTAAATTATGGGGAGGATGTGGAAGGTCAAAAATCTCAAGGGAGATTAAGTTTTTTGACTTCCATGATTTAAAACAATACAAAATTTGAGGAATTATTATTTTTAGAAACTTACTATTTTTAGATTGCACTACTAAAATTGAAATTCAGGGCACTTCCATTGGGTATTATGGGGTAAACATCCATAAATTGGATCTCAATTCCATCTCACCATATTATCCTCATTCTTATATTTCTAATGGTTCAAATTATGAGTCAATTGGATCTACGATACAAAAGTTATGGCTCCCAGAAGTTTTGTCATCAATTGGGGTGGAACCGTCACCCAAATTGTCACCTAAATTATTAACCAAATCATGTCTTAAGGAGAGGTTTTATCTCATAACACTATGGTTAAAATAACCATTTTTTCTATAAAAAAAATATTCACCCAACATATATCACCATCATCATCATTCTTCTACAAGCCATATTCATGCTCAAGAACTAGTCCATCAAACAAAACTACTAGGCACCATACCACTTTGAGACCTTCAAGAATCATTATGTATATTACAAATCATCTCCTATCATTATCATTTACTCTCTCTCTCTCTCTCTCTCTCTCTCTCTCTCTCTCTCTCTCTCTCTCTCTCTCTCTCTCTCTCTCTCTCTCTTTGAACTCATGAAGCCCAAAAGACCTTCCTTCCACTAAATATGCACTCTAAAACTTAATCTCATGCAAAACATCCTTATACCATGCTCAATAATTTCCACACATCTTCTCACAATCCTTATCTCACTCACTTCACCAAGATTCACTATTCATGCCTTCACTAAGATAAGACTAGGCTTCACAATACACCTTGTCTACAAAGACTTGCTTCTTATGAAATTGGTCAAGAATGACCTTATCATAACAAGTAATTAAACACAATCAAAACTCTCTTTGTAATTATCTATCATAGTGATACACAAAAAAACTACTCATAATCTTGTCACATCACAACATTGTGCCAAGACCTTATGAAAAACTCAAGGACCTACTAGACCATGCTTAATCCATCATTATTACTTACCATGCATATTCAAAAGAGCACCTATAGGATATAAATGACACTCAGTTACTTTTGACATTAATTATAATGTAAATTCCTCAACACATCAATAAGAATATGCCTCAACACCTATGAGTTTATGGAATATGTTGTATAATAAGAGAATGTATCGGTACTTGTGTTCACTATGAAAGACACTAAAGTGCCCATGATTCTATCTTAGTATGTGATATAATATATAATGGCATTTTTAAAGTCATGCATGGCTCTCTATTGTAGTGGGTACTAAATAAATAGTTATTTAGGATGTTTCACTACTCTCCTTTAAACTAGATATATAGAAAGATCCTGAATAGGTGTAACTAGTGACTCTATATAATGATCATCAATCAATGTAACCACTGAATCTATATAATGACCCAAAATAGGTGGAACAACCAATTTTAGTTGTGGTTGGGATGAAATAGGATATAATTTCAATAAAAGAGGGTACTCATATAAAATTATTAAAATTTTAATTAGCTTATTACATTGCATATACATGATACATTATTGCACTAAATATGGTACTATATGGATCTTGTGTATCCAAGGGTATCATAAAAAGATGTCAAATAATATTGTACTAAGTAAAAATAGGATTAAAGTATCAATTATTATTGATACCACTTTAAGAGGTAGAAATATGTGTCTGATAGTCTCATGTATCAATCTATTGAGTCCCTTGACTATTCTTATTATGTCAAATATATCCTTTTTTATATCCAAGAACATAAATCTTCACTTGATCCATTGCCAACCATGATAATATTTATAGGATGTGAATTAACTTAATATCATATAAAGAGTGAGTTTAGATCTAAATGATCCTCTAAAATCTCATTATGTATATACCTAAATATGTTGACATGTTCTTGACAATGTTAATTCTTGACACATCTTGAACTAATTGATTTATGCCAAAATACATGACTCTTATTCACCATTCCTCGAATACATTTATATATATCATAGCTTGATATTTTTTACACTACTACATAGTAATTTCAAAGTCAATGATCAAACCTATCAATATCACTTTCAACATGGTTTCCATTTAAGGAAAAATATCCTTGATTACTTGGGACAAGTCCATGATAGATAGATAAGTCTATTTCCATAAACCTATCCACCTATTGTGGCTTCATTTGATGCCATTAAATAGCTAGTATCCAAATTTTTAAATAATTATTAAGGTCTTTCCACATGTTTTGTAAGGTTGACTAAAGGAAATTGTCAAAAAATCACTATAAATCCAAATTAAAGGTTATTCATTATTCCCTAGTTATGAATTATCTATTGAGAACTTATACACTATTTCACATTGAAAAAATATACCTTATCCTTTGAAAATTCAATATCATATACTAAGATTAGTCTCAAGTCAAGTCTGAAGTACTTCAAACGAAGTCAGGAGATAATATTGTCAAGTATAAAAACTAAAATTATTGTTGCATATATATAGTCAATAAGAAAAATTTCACAATCTCTCTAAGTGGGAGAACTATGTGTGGCTTGATTCCCTCCTTGGAGCATATGTATATGTAGGAAATGGGTAATCATAAATGGGGTGATTAGGGTCAAATCATCCCATTAGACTCGCTTTTTTATATATTTATATCTCTCAAAATACCACTAGAGTTTTAAAAGTAAATATAAATCTCTACACATCATAGACATAAGCAAAAGATCTCAATCCACTACATAGACACATGCATAGAAGGTAGAATAGTCATTTTTTCATCATAGTCAACATGGACAAGTCCATAGTCAGTGGATGTGATTGGTTCACATTTTTATCTAGGGAGTGTGGACTTATCTATACATATCTTCATATTGTGTTACTAATTTTGGTATTTCACAAACTTCTCTTTTTCTCATTACTCACTATCAAATACCAAATACAATTAACTATAAACTAGAAAACACTAATAATCTTTTCCATTATAAATATTAGTTTTAGCATATGCCTCTTGTAAATTTATATCTCCATTAAATTAATTATTATTTTAATTCATATTTATATTTAAATGTCATGTATTAAAATATTAATACATCTATCAATCTGTATATGCGAACATTCATTCGTTAAATCAAAAAATAGGGTAAAACATAGTGATGAACTTGTACATTTTTATGAATTACTTAATTATAATATTTCTCTTATGGTTTCAAATAATATTTTTATTTTTATTAAAAAATTATTTCATTGGGTTTTAATTTTAATTTATTTTTCTCTATTTTTCTTATTTTTTAGAACTATGTTCAGGCAAGTTTGAAACTCATAGGATCTATCATTCTAAGATAAGAATTCATCATTTTTACTTGAGTCATGGTGAGAGGGTACTAATCCAATACTCAAACCATTAGAAATCACTATATAAATAATTTTATTTCCATGTACCCCATGATATAATGATAATACACAAGGTTTTTGTTTCTTCATCTATAAGAATCCTTTCAACCATTTGGTCTTCTACACTAGTAATTGGTTATCCCTAAGAAGTAAATCTCAACATACTCTAGAGGCATGATAATGTAGCCATAGGATAGTGGAATCCTCCTTAGTTATTTTCAATTTGGGCCTTGTTCATAATTTTTACTTGGGATCAGTATATTTAAGAGCCTAAAAATCTAACATACCTTGCCTATTATAAATTATTGGTGTCTTTTCTTCCTTGGTATGGTCAATTTTATATTAGTAGTAGGCTTAGTTTTTGTCATATTTTATATAATTTGGGTAAAAAAATTTTACAATGGATATTGAAAAGGATAAAATGTATAATGTACAATCTCAAGCCTTCCTCAACTCATATTCTTACAACATTATATAATTTCATGATTCTCCTAGGATACAACCACTCTTAAGGCATTTTTTTTTTTTTTGTAAAATCAAGTATAAATTAGGAACATGAATAGTTGTATATTTTGAATATTACAAGGAATATTACACACCCAATTTATGGACTTGTCTTGACTATTGAGACTAAAAAATTTAATATAAATCAATCATATATAATTATTGACAAAGAATTCATTAAATATCTTACATCCAATCCACACAAAAATTATGTGTTATTATACATTGTAAGAGATAAATAAAACAAAAAAGTTAAAGCTTCTACTTCCACTTCAAGTGTCTCAATTTTAACTATGGTTTTTATTCCTATATCAACAATCCAAGTTACATAAGTGACATCATCCTTGGGTATGGTGGCATCAAAATATTTCCACTAGATTAATATTTTTATTTCTACCAAGACATTACACACACCTATTTTGATCAATATGCATGGTCCACCACCAACCTTACAGAGTGCACACTCTCTTGAGTAGATTATCATATAATTACATGTTAAATTATTTCAATTAGAGTAAGGTGTATTTATATCTGGTCATTTAATGTAATTTCATACTTTAATTCATAGTCCTTTAGTACCAAAAATATTATCTTACTCATTACCAGTAGGTTTTGTATCTAGTAAGCTAACACTCTATGAAGGTAAAGGTGATATTGAACAATATCTTCAATAGTTTCATGTAGAATGATTGGACTATCCACACAATGACAAATTTTTACCTTAGTTATTTCCAAGAAGCCTCAAAGATTATTTTATGTGATGATTTTATGATCTTCCACTCCAATTATTTAAGGCATTTAACCTGTTTCACATAAATTTTGCTTTATTTCTTAGAAGAAAGATGTATAAATTGAAATAATGGTGAGGTTAGTAAAAACTATATTTTTTTTGAGTTCTATGATCTAGATGGTTGTATATACTCCTCTTTAGCTTGGGAGGAATGACCTATATATTAAAAAAACACTAAAGAAATGGTTGATTAGTTAGATAGTAAGATGGATTGCCTAGAAAGCTAGATCCAATAATTAAAATATTTCTTAGAGGCTATCAATCCACACTTCTAAATAATCAAGTTATGAAAATGAAAAATAAATTACTTGCATGTATAATAGATGGTATTGAAATCAAATACAAGAAGTGCTTAAAAGAGATGAATTTGATTAATTATAGCAAGAAAAAACTTAATATTAATTCCAAATAAATTAGGTATAATTCATAAAATTGAGTGATAATCTATGCTTAGGAAAAAGGTTAGAAAGTGGGATTTGGTTGGCATTTGATATGTGAAACTATCTTGATATTAGGAATGTCACACAATGACCATCTATAGTTGGGTAAAACTATTAGCAGTTAGGGTGACCATCAGTAGTTAGGTAACCATTAGTGGTTATGGATAAACCATTGATGGTCAGGGTGATTATCGATAGTTATTGTGGGTTTTGGTCTGGTTCAAGAAGCTAATTATCATGTTTGTAGAATGGATTTTAGAAGATAAAACAAAGAGACTAATTACTAAATCTGATAAGAAACAAATATTTAGCTTGTTGGCCTAAATAATATGGAAGTAGTTGGTTGAATTTTTTTTGGGTAGAATCTAAAACAATTTCAATTAAATTTCAATGTCTTGACTATGATTCATAAATTGTAGCACTTTGGATCTCTAACTTGATCACTGGTTCATTGGGAGAATACCTGCAAAAGAAGTTTTTATATAAGAAGCTTTGATATTTGTTGATATCTTTGATGCTTGATTTATCTAATTCTATGGTTATATATCCCTTTCACCTTTTCTTTCTCTCTTTTTATATAAGGAAAGAAGAGGTGAAATAATAAGTTCAATAGGGTGTCAAGGGGTCATCTAATTTTAGTCTTAACATGCATAATTATGCGAGTGGATGATTATCTAATTTTAGTTATCATCATTGGGGTCTTGACTAAAGCCATAAAATTCATTTTATTCAGCCATTCTCTCATAAGCTAGATTGTGCATGACTCCACCATAAGTGTAGTTAGACATATCTGCACAAATGATGAAATATTTGAAACAAAAGGCTTAGAGTTCCACAAACTTTGAAAGATAATGTCCAAAGGAAAAAAAGGTTCAAACTTGGTCTAACTTGGTCAAAATTGGAGTTATATCTTCAAACAATGATTTGATCATGAAGTTATATCTCCAAAATGGTTTGATCATGGAGTTGTATCTCTAAAATGGTTTATGTTAAGACTTGGCATAAAATAGTCTAACATCAAATGTCTAATTTCAAATTTCATATACACAGAAGGTCAAGCATATGAATAAAAACCAACATGTGAAAGGTCTAGGTCAAAGTGTCCTAAAAAAGGTCTAAACTAGGAAAGGGAAAAGATTCTTTATGTCTTTTATGCAAATGAAGAGTCAAAATATAGACTCAAACAAGCATGTGCTAGGACTTTTGGCCAAATAGTATCAAAATCTAGTCTTGAAATAAAGTCATGATGTGATTGAATTTAATCTAACAAGTTTGGAAACAAATTTGACATAGACCTGATACATGGAATTAAACATAAACATGATTAATTGGCATATGGTATGAGGAAAAATGCTCTTGGAGGAAGGTTATGTTCTCCCAAATAAAGACATAAACAATGATGAGGATAGGATTTGAACAAACAAACCATCAATAGTTTTCAAAATTAGGTAATCAATTAACTAAAGTTATGTAAACCAAAAGAGAAAGATCTATGTATCAGTCCCATGAATTGAAGCCTAAACATAAATCAATCAATGTTTGAATCGAAACTTGACAAGGCTAATTAAAAACTCAATGTTACAAACTAGGATCTAACAAAAAAAGCTAGACAAGCATGACAATGAATAAACAAGGTCCAAATGGTATACATGGCATGGTTTGAAACAAATAGTTTTTGGTGTAATGGGAAACAAGTTTTGCAATAAATTGAGTAGCCTAATGGCATAAGACTCAAAATCAAAAATGGTTTGACATGATTTGGGCAGCATAACGCTACCCTCCTCAACTCAAATACATGGTTTTGACATGGTTTATGAACAAACAAACATGTTTTAATCTCAAAAACATACCAAGAAAAAATGACCAAAATACACTAAGTATAATCATCCAAATCCTAGAAAGGGTATGGTATTGTAGGGATGACTAAACTAATTGTTTTTTTAATGTCTAGATTGATCAATTAAATAATGACTTTCATGTCAAATGATGAAAAATAAACACACTTTAATTAGGTATCTATGGAACTTAGCTTGTTTCAAAAAGGTCTTGCCCTTTTTGCAACCACTACATCCATCGCTTGCTCAATGTAGTGTGATGTCCAAAGTGTGAAAATGTCCTATGTGCTCTAACCCTGGAGAAATTGTGGGAGGTGATGAAATCCCCCTCACAAGCCAAGATGCAATGAAATAAAAGACATGATAAAAAGACTTTAGGGTCATTTTAAGGACACCCAAACTATTAAGATTTATTTAGGGAGTGATTTAGATGACATTCTTTCTATGCCTTGGACTAGACATATTTGTAACAAAGATGGTGCTTTTGATTCCAAGGGTTCCCTAAATGGGAAAAATGGAAGAGCATACACATGAAAACCTTCTTTTTTCCAATTAAGTTCTAACTAAACAACTATTAAAACAAAAATTAACAAGTGTGTTCAATTTTAAGTACAAAAACAATGATTAGGTGGTGTTATTTTGACCCATTGATCTTAAGTTGTAACTTTGAAAGCACAATTATCAAAGCATTCACTTAAGCATCTAAAATTTTCATTAAGCCCAAAAAGAAAGTTCTCAATTAATTTTAAAACACTCAATTGAAGTGTGAAAGGCATTGATTTAGTTTTCTTAGATGAATTTCCATGTAGATCATATAATAAAAATGTTAGCACTTTTTTTAGCCTTGAATCATATTTATCAAATGAGGTAACCTTGAAGGGAAAAATTTGTCAACCCAAAGACAAAATATCAAGAAAGAAAATGCATTAGATTAGACTTGGTTAGAAAAAATATCAAGCAATTTTTAAAAAAAATTAAATGTAAAAACACTTGAAAACAAAAAATTACAAGGCTAAAATTAAAACATAATACATAACACATAAAAGCTTGCACATAAAACATAAAAACCTACAGTGACTATTTTTAACATAACTTTTAAAATATAGATTGGTTTGACATAAAATTTTGAGAGTTTGTCAAGATATCTAGGGTTCATGTCTCTTCTTTATATGCTCCAAAATTATTGTTGTAGTGGCTTTCTCATTTTGTGCTCATGAAGTCTGCATCAATGGAAGATTGGATACCTCCATCTCTCTTTGGCACCTTCTGTCTTTGGCTTGGTTTGGCTTAGCTTGGTTCAATATTTCAATATTTTAACACTAAATTTCATGAAGATTTGGAATCAATTTAGAATTATAAAGTTGGCATGTGAGAGCTTTTTGGAATCAATTTGACATGGTAACTTTTCATAAGTTAAGCTTAAAATGTATGTGGCAAGGTCTCTTATTTATAGATTTTGGTAAATGGCTAGAATTAACCTGAACTATCCATCTCAAGATTGAGATGTTTGGCTAAGGATTAATCCAATTATGTAATTAAAAATGCATAAATAGGCTTATAAATATTTGGGATAAAGGGAAATTTAAGAGGCATGGGAGGCATTTATGAGGCATGGGAGGGGTTAACCTTGATATTTTATGCATTTATAGCCTAAGGATGTCTTCACAACAAATGATGTCACCTGATGATGCAAATATACAATATTCATTTCTAAAAATAAGTATTCAACCAATTTCCATGGAATTCTTAATTAGGCTCTAATTTGGTTTAATTAGCTCTTAAGCATGATAAAGCACTTTGTGCACAAATTACTCAAATTGATCAGAATGCCTTGTTATTGGTCCAAAATTTGAATAGATTAGAATTAGAATGAGATGTTAGATGCACTAGATTTATTATCAAATTTAGGATGTTATCAACATAAAATAACAAAGGCACATGTCCCATATAATAAATTTGATAAAAAGAGCTATCCAGAGCACCTAGGTACAAAATTGGCATTTTGACTTGAAATGATCTAATCAAAGTTAATTGGCCCATAAATTACATTGCCCCATTTAGTGATACCCTAGCCAAAATTAGAACTTGAATATATCAATTTTAACTTATTTAATGTTTTTTAGTGTTTCTAAATCAAATTGTGCACTTTTGGTGGGAATTGGTCAAAAACTTGATTCGAGGTTATCGGTGGCTAGTTTTAGGTGTCTACAGATGCATGTTTACTTCTTCTAGTAGTTTGCATGCTTCCACTATTCACTTTGATTAGATAGATGTGTTTTCATTTTCTAGTTCTTGTATGCTTCCTATTTGCATTTTAGGACTTTTGCCAATGTCCTTTACTTCTATCTATATGTGTGTATCTTAGGACATTTGCCAATGTCCCTTGCATGTGCCTTTCTATGTGTTTGTGACCCCTATGCCAATATTTTCTTGTTCCCATTATGTGTATGTAGTATTTGAACATGCCTTACATGCCTTGTTTTCTTATTTATCCCTTTGGCCACCATTACATGTTTTCTTTCTTCTTACTTTATATAGTTATTGCTTGATTGATTATCTTTATGTATAATTCCATGATTCCAATCATGAATTTACCATGCTTATTGTATGCCATGATGGACATCATGCTCCATCCCTCTATGCTAATAACAAACTAAAAACTAACATTGCACATTCTAGCTTTTTTTTATGCACATGCTATTACATTTTTATATCTATCTAGGCATACCCCTGTGGATCTAACAATCTCTCTATATAACTTTTTTTATTTCTTGAGATCATAAATATCAATACTATATCAAACATTTTCATAGATTAACACACTTGCAAGGATTCTCTTCTAAGGGTAGTCATTTCAAGGTCTTCATTCCTACCCTCATAAGAGGGGGCAATAAATAAGGGTTTTTTCATAGAGATTAAAACTCCTAAATGGTCAAGAAAAGTAGTTTCAAAATACACAATCTAGATTCTAGAATTCAATATAAGCAAGCTAAATTAGGTAGATAGCAGAGAACATAGTCCAATTTTTATTTTTTGATATAGAAAATAGTGCCAAAAATGGGACTATAGCACTAGACCTCGACGTGTCTAATTTCTGGTGCTGGTGTCTAGATAATAGAATTTCTATTTTTTTTAGAATTAGGTAGAGGGGTGAGTTCAATCATGATTTTTCCATAACAGTACAATCCAAAATATAGATTTTTTTAGCACTTATTTGCTCAGAGAATCTAAATAGAGGGGGCATCATGTGTGGAATGAGGGTTTTTGCTTAAAGTTTAGACATGGTAGTTGATACAAATTTTAGTTCAAAATCTATGTTCCAGACACTAGTTATTAGGGGCAATGTGCACAACACATGGGCCTTCTCTTTTTTGAGTTCAATAAATTTTTCTTTCATGTTCCTAGCAGTTGCATGCCTTAATCCATCTGTAGGTGGTTAGCATCACTTTCAAGTAAAATTTCATACAATTTTTCTTCCCACATACCCAAGTTCTTGAGTGGCTTCTTAAGCCTTGATTCCAATTTTGGAGGGGCTTCTGTGCAAGTCCAATCTCCATCTTTTGAAGTGGCCAACATTGGCCTAGTTTCTAGTTACATTTATCTATCCACACTAACATTATCAGACTATAGCATGTTCATGGGATTCATGAGCCATCTCATATGAAATTCAACTTATACCAGTATCTTTTAATTTATCTTCACATCACAGGGAAATGATGGAGCCAAAGGACTAGCTATCCTTTGTATTCTTGAGGCACATATTTATAAGGATTAGACACATAGTCCAGACATCGATTAACACACACATGATTAGTTAAATTTGAATAGTTAGTGATGATGGAGCTAAATGGCCCACTTTTGAATTCTTGAGCTATCTTATAGAGGATTGATCACTCAACTCATTCATCGATATAACTCTTGGTTCAAACATACATCCAACATCACTCAACACAATCCAACAACATAATAGGTTTTGTATTGGTTCATGTACCTAGTGAGGTGTATTTTTTCCTTTCTCTTCCTTTCTCTCTCTTTACCTAGCTTTATATATTCTTATTTTAGATATAACGTATCTATTATGAACTGATCTAATTTTACTTTACTTACTTATAGGTTTACATAGTATGATGTGCTCTCACTATGCACAATTTAACATCGCATAACTTCTTGGCCTTAGCCTTAAAGGTAAGTTTAGGGTATCCTTTATCCTACTATATCACTTTTATGCATACTTAGAAAAAAGGGGGGGAATGTAATCACATAAAAATGTAATTTATACAACTTGAGCATGACTTGTGACACCCAAACCATAGGTCTCACATGTTTCCTTGTACAACCCACTAGGCATGTTTTCAACTATTTCCCAATCATCTGAAGCCTTCCAAATTCAGCCCTAGCTATCCTATGCTCCTATCTCTAGCACAAACCTATCCCCCAGGGTGCTTTCCCCCTTGGACACTAGCACCATAAGCTGGACTATAGTGTTAAACCCTATGGTGTCCACTTTTTGGCACTATTGTCCAAGTCCATCTTGGCCTCAAATGGTTAAATTTCCCCAATTCCTTATCTTTCTTCTTGTCAGCATAATGTGAAGTCATCTAACATAGGATCATTAGTTTCCCTATAAAATCCTATTTAAGGGTCATTTAGAAGGGTTGAAAATAATTCAAAAGGCACAATATATAAATACACTAAGCACATTCAAGAAAATCTTCCTATTCTCTACATACAACCAATCATTACTATTTATAGACTACTCAAGCTCTCACACAAGTCATGTGTCATATCAAGCTTGCCCATATTTTCATAATACTTGCATTGCATACACAAGATTGCATAATACACATTTAATTTGGGAGAACTACATTAGCCTTGATCCCTCTTCAGAGTAATGGTATGTAGGTAGTGTTCCCACACATGGGGTGTGATGACATGTTCAATGCATAATATAGACTAACCCCTTTTTCGAGTTGATTCAAAAGCACTTGTCAAGCCTAAGGGGGAACTAGGACCCTATGAGATAAAATTAGTTACACAAAAAGCTCTGAAGATGATCAAAACATGCAAATTTAGACACAAATCCTCTAGAAGCATTATAATAGAAGCCAAAAATCTCAGTTAAAGTAGATCAAAAGGACTATAACACCAAAAATAGGACTATAACACTGGACCCCAAAGTGTCTAGTTTTTTGTGCTACTATTCAAGCAAAAAATAGACTTTTGGGTCCTATTTTTGACAGTATACCTAGTCATCTCATCAATTTTTAGTTCCATATTCCTTCATCTCAGTCCAAAAATTAGCTAAGTTCACTCTCTATCCCCTTGCCTACTATTGTTAGTAATTAATTAAACAAATCTAGATTTAACAAATCAGTAGGTTAATTTAGGCATACTATATTGCATGCTTTCCATATTAATCTAGACTCTTTACTAATTTGGAAATTAAACACTTAGCTTTCGAAAAATAGTAAAATAATTTTACCAATTAAATATAAGCCCATCCACCTTAAGATACACTTGACAATAGTAAATACAGTATATACTTAAGACATAAAATAAAATAATAAGATTGACCTATGAGTGTCATCCATTGTAGGTAGGTCAGAAACCATATATTAAATGGTTAAACCATGAGAAGGAATGGGACTTAGACCAACCATATATCTTTTAAGCTCCATTAGATCAAATAGGTAAGATCTTGAAAGCTACATATTTCATCTCAAAAAGTGTTAATTATAGTGGGATTGGCTTAGAGATTCAAGCCTCCATGAGTAAAAGGATAGATTATATGATAGGGTACATGTTTCAAACATTCAAAATATTTCAATAAATATATATTTTATGATAGAGTATAGGTTTCAAACATTTAAAATAATTAAAAATTCATAATTTTATGATAGAGTACATATTTCAATTATTTAAAGTAATTAAAAAATAACAATTTTTTTTTATAGATTACTTGTTTCAAACATTCAAATTAATTTAGAAATTAGATATATTATATAAATTAGCACATCAAATATAGATTATGGGAATATGACATGTAGAGGAATTTAATTTATAGGAATTCAAGTACATAACTATACACACTTGAATTCATATCAATGGGTATATGTAAAACAATTACAATATAAAAAATTATAGTCTTCACATACAATTATAGCTGAGAAAAGAGATGCATGGAATTATATATCATTTGACACAAATTCAACATGCATGATACTTTTTCATGTAGATATATACAATTTTAAAAGTCAAAATCCATGATTCTAGTTCATGCACACATCAAATACAATATAATTTACAAATTCAAATGAAAATGTTTATTTCAATTCACATCTATTGGCATTGAGAACTTGATGAGGACATGAATACTATTCATTTTCTTATGATCATTCAAATAGAATCTAGATCCATTTGTACTTGTGTGATTCATTCTATTTTTTTCAATTTAATTGAAGTCTAGTGACACTCAATGGACATTGTATGGTTCCACCTTTATGTTATGATCGATGTACGTTCAAGTCTAGTGACACTCAACATTATTGACATAACTTATAGATAACCCATCATGGTTCCACCTTACTTTAGATTAGTATACAAGGTATTTTTTCCAATTCATGAGAGTTTGAGCATGCATATGTATAACTCAAGGTACTGATTAGTTATTCAAAATTTGGACATGATCACTCTCAAATTCACTAATTTTTCAAAGGATCCATATCTCCAAGTGATTCAATAAGGGGGCACATTTATCCAATGCTTTATTATTTTTTATAGGTTTCAAATCGATGTAGTTTCATCTCAATATAGATTTACACCTTCCTTTCATTCCTTTCACTTTTAAAATTTTAGATTTTCATATTTCTTAAATTTAAAATATGAATAGTGATAACTTCATGTGTTATTGATAGATTTTTTGTTCAGTGTCTTGTGAAATTGAATCTTCCTATCAAAGATAAAGTATGGTGTACACACTCAAGTTTTTGTAATCTTTTACTCTATAGATTTCATTACTAAAATAAAAGGGGGTTGTAAATTCCTAAATATAGTCATGTGTACTTTACAATGTTAATTCTTGACACATATTGAACTACTTGAGTTACACCTAAATACATGAAATGTATTCACAATTATTCTAAGCTAATTATCTATTTGACAACTTAACCCTCTATTTTCCATCACTTCTACATAGTAAATTCTAAGTCAATGCTCAAACCTATCTATATCACTTTTAAAATATTTCACATATTAAAAAAAAAAAAATCCCTATTTCTTTGGGATAGGCTCACACTAAGTATATTGGTCTATTTTTGTAGATCAATCTACCTAGTATGGCCTCAACAAGCACCTTTTAATGACTTTTTTACAAATTATAAAATATTCATTTGGGTCTTCCCACACATTTCATAAGGTTGGTTAAAGGAAAATATCAAAAGGATTCATTATAAATATAAATCAAAAATGTTTCATAGTTCTAGTTTGGAATTATGTATTGAGTACTTATACACTACCACACATTAATAAAATTTGATATATTATTTTCCATTTTAATATCATTCAATAGGAGTAGTATCAAGCCAAGTCTAAAACATTTCAAATCAAGTCAAGTTCTAAAATTTTCAAGTATAAAATCTAAATTTCTAGTTTCATACATATATCTGAGAATGATTTCACAATCACTCTAGGTGGGAGAACTATGTGTGGATTGATTCCCTCCTTGGAGTATATGGATACATAGGTAGTGGTTAGTCATCAAGGGGTGATTGGGTTAAACTCATTAGACTCTCCCTCTTTTTTTATAGGTTTATATATTTCATAATACCTTTAGTGTTTCCAAATCAAATATAAGGAAAACAATAATCTTCCCACTAAACAAACAAAATCAAAACATCTCAGCCCACTCAAGAGACAAGTGCAAAAATTATAATAATCATTATTTCATCATAATCAATGTAGACAAGTTCGTAGCCAAGGGATGAGACCATCTTTCATTGTTTTCAATAGAGTGTAAAGTTGTCCATAAATATATTAAAATTTTATTTTTGATCTTGAGCTATCATAGTCCTATCCTTTCATGTTTCTCATTATCATATATCAGATACAATCAACTAGAAACCGTATAATACCAAGTATCTTATCCAGGGTTGTGATTATTATTTTTATAATATGCAACTTGTCAATCTAAATCTTTATTTAAGTAAATTTATATTTTCATTCATATTTATTCTTAAATTTCATTTATTACACTTTGAATAGATATATCAAGTTATATACCTATTATACAATATTTATATGTTAAATAAAAAAATAGGGTAAAACACATTATCATCAAATGTAATTGTAGGTCATTGTGTATACACAATATTTTTAAAACTTTATCAATTACTGACACTTTATATTTTTTAGGAACCTATTGAGTATCGATCTCTCTAAGTGCATGCCTTAAGGGGTGCACTGGGAAAGGGGTGGGAAAACCATTGGTGCTTCCTAAGATTGTTGTTCCTTTTTCCACTTGCCATCTACACACTTGTCTCCTAAAACCATTTACCTTAAGATTATTCTTCTTGGTACTACCCATTACTCTTAGTTATCATGTCTTATCCATCCTTTTCTTTCCTTAATTCCATTTTGGTTAGTCTATTTTACTAGGTTGACTTGGTCAACCTAGTATAGTTTAGGTTTATTTTTTACTTTCTTATCTTGTTAGCCTTTTGGCAAACCTAGCTGAGTTGTAGTGAGTTATCCTCAAAAACACACTGGGTCAACTGTGTCAACTTTGTATAGTTGATGTTTTTAGAAGGATTTAAGGAAACATCTAGTTATATATACAAGTTAGTTTCCCACCATTTCATAATAGAATAATGAATAGTAAATAAGTAAAAATGAACATCTACTTATCAACCATTATACTTGAGGAATAAATCTTAGGGTTTCATACTTTCTTTAGATTTATGGATCTTATCTTATGGAGAAGTATTTTAGATTCTTGGATAGGTTGTGTATCCTAGAGCTAATTTATCCTGGTTATCCTTATATACGAAAACAATATCTTATGAAGAACCTTAGCCGATGGAGAGATTTAGGGTTAGTGGGTTCATCCTCAAAGATCAGTATTCCTAACTTTATTTCTCCTTTGTAAGAGTAGATAGATAATGCATTTGTATTATTATCCCATGTATTAGGATTCCATATACATTGACATGAGTATATGTATTCTAATACATGTTTTGTTTAGTTATTTTATTGTTTCTAACCACCACTTTGTGCCACAAGCTTTGGTGTGCACTAGATTAGATTTAATTTCTTGTTATTAAAATAGGTGAATGTTTTAAACCTTAGGACTCCATTAGGTTTGTTTTGAGATTGTGTTAGACTATAGTCTTTGACACCCTTCCTAGCATGATATGTTGTGACAAGTGATCCCCTAATCGAGTCTAGTGGATCTCCATATTGGTCATGTTTTTGCTTAACAAGTGTATCCCAATCAGAAGTGTAGGTATTATCTATCTTCTCTGAGCTAAGATTGATTTATAGAGATGATGAATTTATGATTTCATACATTCTGGTGAACCCAATGTAAAACTAACCATTATATGATTTATTTTATGTATTATCATTCTTTTATTCATTATTTTTATCATATTTTTATCATATTGGATTGACTCTATCGACCTAATTTTTTGATTTTTATGCATAGGTTTATAGGAATGGACAATTAGATCAACCCAATTAGCCTAGTACATGTTTATAGCCTTTCAAAAATCTAGTTCAACCTATTAGGTTGACCCATTTGACCCTATATGTTTTTAACACTTTGCATTAGGTTCTTGCATAGCTTGATCAATCATATTAACCCAACTTGCATGTTTTGCCAATGTACTTCAAGATTATTCATCATCAATATTTATTCATTTCATCTTTGATCCACCAAAGATCCTTTCTACCTCTCTATTTATTTCATTTTTATCTTTCCTTTCATATTTTATAGTCTTTAAAACTACCCCTACACAGTCAACTAGATCGACCTTACCGACCCAGTTCTATGTTCTATGTGTTATCTAGAATAACTACATCAACCCTATTGACCCTGTACATTTTTAGATATTCTTTATGCATTATATATTTGAACCTATCAACTCTATTCTATATTTTTTGCATATAATGTCAATATTATACCTTGTTTCAAGTTGGAACTAACCTCATATCTACTATTAACTAGCTCACACATTTATTTTCATATTGCTTACATGCCTAAAATAATTCACATACTTTAATTAGTGGATTTTTAATTAATCACTTAGTTTCACTATTTATATTTTATGCACACATGACCAGATCAAAAAAACATAAATAAGCACTTTAATATTTTACTACCCAAGGCCAACCTACTTGGATTTCATCACCAAGGGGGAATCCAACTTGATGCTCTGGTCAAGTATAAAGCATGGTTAATGGTATATTTTGGATAAGAACTTGATACCCTTATCACTATGATTTGTAAAGTGAGGGGGTAGACCCCAATACCAATCTTGTATCATTGCCACTATAGCCCCTTTCAATCCAAACTACCTAAAACCATCCTTAGAGTGTTATCTAGTACCTTGCTTGTATCCAACTTCTAATCATATTAAAAATCATATCTTAATAATCTATTAAACATTCAGGTTGACCAATTAGTTATCTCTTTGATTTTCAAGTTTATTTCTTTCTCTTTTCTCAATTATGTGCACAAAATATTGCATTAGCCAACATTAGTATAAGGTTTTATTTTGTATTCTTTAATTGGATTGGCTAGCATTAATCCAATTGACTGTCTGTTTCCTTTCAATACTTACTACTCTTCATTACTTAAAAAATTATCTTATTTCATTTTCATAATCTATTTTATGCTTCTTTAATTCTTTGTCTATTGAATTGGATCAACCTAGTCAATCTAATCCCTTTTTTGCCTTCTGTACACTATAGTCAACCCTATATAGTTTTACAACCCCTATTTATATGCTAGGTCAACCTAGTCAACCTTATACTATTTTAGTCACCCCTTTTCCCTTTTATTTCTCATATCTCTTCTTTTCCTTTCATCATGGAATTTATATTGGGTGATGACACTGAGTTACAGTCAACAAACATGATGAACTTTACCAATCCTAATAGGGTCTCCCATAGACAAAATAGGGATCCTCTTTTGGATGTTAGTAATGTTCATATTGCAACTCACACAATGAACTATGGGACCCCTCCTAATACCTCTTCACAACATAATACTCTTTTCTTAGATGATCAACTTGAGTTAGAGTATACACTTTAAATGTTTTTCATTATCACTAAATTTCCTCAACATCAAGGAAAGGATTCTTCTACCATTTATAACCTCATGATTAGCGATTAAACTGAAGAGCCTCATTCCCCTACTCCTACATTTAATAATGTGTTTATAGGTACCACTTTCTTTAATCCTTGGCCTCTTCCTTCAATTGTAACTCCTTCTTATGCCATGACATCTTCTTCTCTAACTTATTCTACCTTTATGCCTAGTATCACAACTAACATGGTGGGTTCTACATCTAGTGGTCCTCTCTTAAGATATACTATCCTTAATCCTTCAAATAGTTCATTATTTTCTACCCAAGGAAATTAGGCTTCTAGTGCTTCTTCTTATCAACCATTCACTACTCCATATTTTGCTACACAAACAAATTTTGCCACTAGTGTCTCACATTCTCATAATTATTCTCAAGCTCATATCAACACCAATAATGGTACCCAAACCACTAATAACAACACAAACACAAATTCTAATGCTTCTAATTCTAATCAAACACATCAAATTTTATTGAAAACTCTAAATCAAATGAATAACTTTCAAGCACATAACACGAATCAAATGATGAAAATGCAAAACCACCTTCTTAATCTCATCCACAACTAATGGCTTGGGACACACATAACTAGAATGTTCCCCCTCCTCCTCTTTGATATTATTAAGGTAGTATCATTCTTTAACCTCATTTGGTCAATAAAACCATTAAGAATATCTAAAATGAACCTCTTACTACTCAAATTTCCAACATTGATACAAGAGGTATAACACCTAAAATTTCTTATAATGGGTCAATCAATCCTACCCTTCATCTTAAGACATTTTTAAATATTTACAATTATTGGTTCAAATTAAACACCTTTTCCACTACCAAACTCCTATCCAAAACCCTCACAGATGATGCCTTAGATTGGTAAAATCACCTTAGAGCTCATTCCATTTCTAGTTTAGAGGAATTAGTAAATGCTTTAGTGTAATAATTCTAAACTAATGATCATCCTAAAAAAAAATTATCCCATTTAATTAATTTAAAATAAAAATAAAACAAAAATTCCCAAGCCTTTATTAAAATATGGAAAAATTTGTGAAATAAATGTGAACATAACATGGTATATGATAATCTTTTTCATCTCTTTACAAATTCTCTCTTTCGTAATTAAAATATCGAGTCCACACTCTCTCTCCACATACTTTGGAGGAGGATTTGACTGAATTAAATCTCAATATTTCCTAATGTATCAATTCAAGCCACCTTAACCTTTTGTGGGTCCTTGTCTCTTACTAAAGAACAAAAAATTGCAATATTACCAATAATGGTGTTATCGATTCTTATGACACCATTCACAATGTTCAAGTTGTCATTCCTAACCAATATTCAAAACTAACTCCCTCTTCTCAAAAATATACTAATCCTCATTTCTCTTCACCAAATAATATCAACATTCATAAACCTCTATCCTCGGTTGAATTTCTTAAGTGTCTATGCAGGCCTCTTTCATGAGAGCTTGACCCTACTCATCCTATGAAATACTAGTATGATCTTAAATAGTTTTATTGGTTTCATGATAATTTGGGTCATTCTCATGAGACCCATTTTATTCTTGGCCCTAGTTTTGATCATTACTCCATCATTCAGAACTATCAACAATCTTATGAAATTATTTTTAAGGAATATAAAATACATGACAAAAATAAAGACTTAAATCAAGTAAATGCACATTTAGATATCTATAAAGACCCTCTTACTAATCATCAAATTATTAAAGATACTCAAGACAATACCATCCCTTCCACAAAAAATGTAGAAAGTCTTATTGAACCAACTTTCAAAGAGAATGTGGTCATCGTGACTAAAATGCAAAGGGTGGTGGCTTTCATTGATTTACAAGTTATCTAAACTCCATCTAAAACATATCATCTTATCCAAGATTCTTCTCCAACACATTTAAATGAGTTGGGAAAATAATATATCATAACCTTTGATGATCTAATTTATGATTCTCCCTTAGATAACACTTCTCATTCTATTTCTACCATTCTTCCATCATCTTCCAATACTAATAATAATCAAGCTTCTATTAATACTTATTCCAATTCTCAAAATCAACTTAAACCAACTAGTTCATCATCTCAACATGATTTACCACCTTATTATAAACCTTTTTCTTCTTTTTACCAACATAAATTTCAATGTAATTCAACTCCTCTTTTTGAGGATCTCCTTAATCACTATGCACCTATATCTAACAACCTTATTATCCGCTGTGATGAGTGGGATACCATTGCGAAACTCACTAATCTCCTTTCCTAAATTCCATTTCTCAAGCTTATGAGGACTTCTCCACATCATATAAACTACCTAATGCAACTCTTACTCGAGATGAATGTCCCTTTTCCTCCTCAATAGAATGGGAGGTAGCTTTATCTAGTTTTGAAGATAGTATTTTACAATAATATGAAGAGATGTTTATCAATGTTGATGAAACTATAGACACTTCTCTTTCTTTAAAATTTCTTATAGATTCTATGATTCGTAATGAGATTTTTATTCATGTAGATGATCCTCCCTTATTCATTAGCATCAAAATAAGTTATATAAATGTAAAGAATGAATTTATTGATGAGGGTTCTATCACATGTGTTACTTATCTCAATTTGATTAAGACTCTTGGGTATTCAGAATGCAATCTCAAGTCTACACAACATTTTTCAAGGATACGATAAAAGGCAAATGCCTGCATTAGGTTGCATGTGGCTTCCCATTACCATTCCACCTATCACTATCTATGTAAAGGTGATTATTTTTAACTTCCACCTTTCTTATAACATCTTGCTTTATAGGCCATAGACTCACCACTTGTGATATATTACTTCTTTCACCTACCAATGTGTTACGTTTCCTCATAATGGAGCCATTTACAAGATTTAGGGTTACACTAACCCTTAAGATATTGAATAATTCAAAGATCATGGTATCCTCAATACTCTTACTCTTAAACCTTTGCAAAGTGTTCCATTTTGTGAGTCTTAACATCTCAACTTTCCTATTAACTCAACCTGAGGTTATAGTGGGCATCCTGAGCTTAGTAGTAACATTCCTCATAATCTCTTAGACTTTGATGATGATGATCTTGATGAGATTACCTTATAAATAAAAACTTATGATCTCTTGTCTCATCTCATCTTATAGCTTCTTTCTTCCTTGAAACCTCATTCTCTCAAGTCTCCTTGTGATGACACTCTCGTAGTCTTGACCAAGACTAGGCATTCTATTCACCATACTTCATCAAATGACATATTTATCCCTACCTGTGTCATTGATATTTACACCTTAGATTATGATGATGTTTATTTATTAGATGATTTACTGTTAGGTAGTCTTCTATAGGCCCATGATTCTAAGATTGTCTGTTATCATTTTTCTTTACTTGAGTCTTTTCATTCATCTCATCATTTTCCCTCACTCATAGTTTTTGTTTTTTGTATTTTTCCCCTTTATTATAGGGTAAAGATGGCATTGACACCACTAGTTTTTGAGGATCCAAGTAGGAATATGCTCATGGATCATGCTATGACCAAAACATACCATTTTACTAGGTACCCTAACCCTTATAGTTGTTTTACCCCTAAGGTTAGTGAAACTATCCTTAGACCTTCTATAGATCCCATCCCTCCCTTAGTAGAGCTTGCTATAGTTAAGCTTCTTCTCACTCTTGCTATAGTTGATCCTATTTTTTCTCCTACTATTGTTGAGCCTATCCATATTTCTGATGCTATCACTCCTTCCATTGAGCCTAGCTCCATTATTTCCTCATCATCACTTTTCCTCAGTGATGGTTTGTTTCCTTTGCCTAAGATGGCTCCTCTACCCTCCAAATGGACCGATGAGTGTTCTCTGGCTTCTTTCACTTCTATTATACCTCCTTTCATGAGATTTTTCTTAGAACCACTCATAAGCATATATGTTACTTCCATGGGATAGATAATCATTCTTCCACCCATTGTCATAAGTTGAAACAATATATTAATACTTTATATTCTTATTCCTCATCATCAAATAAACCCATGCCTCCCCCAAAGGTAATTACTAAGTACATGCATAAGTATGGTGAGGTATATTATCTATGGCATCTATGTGGCATCCATCACATTGATCATTATCACATCCTATAACATCTCAAAGATCACCTTATATCCATTCTTAGACCTTCTTCTATTCCTACCATAGGTCATTCCCATAATAAGTCTTTTCCTTTTTCTCTCATGACTCCACCTCCTATGGTTCCATCCCTTCCTGTGGTCCCTTCACCACCTTTTTTTCCTCCACCTATGATTCCTTCACTTGTGGACCTTCCCTCACATGCGGACCCTTCTCCACTGGTGATTCTTGCATCTCTAATAAATCCCACTCCCACACATTATCATGACATTCCTTTGCCTAATTTTCTTACTCATCATGATCCATCGATTATTCCTACTTTTTTAGATAAGGAGATCAAAAAATAATTATATTCCCAGTTTTGATTGAATATTGATGAAACTTTAGCAACAGTGCGTATCTATCTTCATAAAGACTTATCTAATATATTGGATAATGTGTGTGGATATATTTACTATTATTTATGAGCACCTGTATGGTGTTTTCACATTTATCTTGGATTGAACCTATTATCGAATCTTATTTTTATCTATTATATCATTTGACACTGTGTCAAATTTTTGCTTATCTTATATTATGCTTCTTACTTATACTATATCTTACTTATATTATCATTCACATTTGTATATGATTATCTTTTATTTATCATTGCTTTCCCTTTTTCCATAGATTATTTTATAAAACTCTCTTTCTTGTATCTTTATGATTGTTTTGCTTTCTTATCCTTTCTTTTTCATAGATAATTTATCATGGTGACTTGGTTATACAAAACTTGTTCCCCTTGGTTATTATCTCCCTTTATCATGTGATCAATTCACAAATAATATATCTCATTACTATCTCCTTACACCAATCCACTTTTTAGATCTCCTTTTTCCTTTCTTCTTTTTTTGCAAACTAGGTACATACATGGTTAAGATTTGAGATCACATGCTAGTTCATTATCAAGCCTATGTGTCCTAGTTAGTCTTTATCTTTGGTTACTTAGCTTCCTTTAGCCTTAGCCTATAGTTCATTCATGTGTATCACTATATCTCTCATGATTGGTCTTTACAAATCTGTATGGAGGAGGAATCTTAAAAATATTTCAAAATAATGTTAAAATCCAAATCATTTAAATGAAATGTAATGATATCAAAAGGCAAAAATATTCTTAAAAGTCTAATCAAACTAAAATACGTGATTCAAAGCACATCTATTTTTTCTATTTGAAGCCTAAAATCCATAGTTGGTCTCAAAATAAAACTGAGGTCCTTTGGCATATGGTAGGCTAGTAGATTAGAAGAGGAGAATAAAAAAATAATTTAGTGTTACTTTCTCATGTAAGTAATCAATCTTCATAGTAGACCAATGGATTTATAAGGGGTCCTAAATAATGGGGAACACATCGTGGAAAGGTAGGTCCATTTTATTTTTCTTATAGAAATCTACCTTTATGATTTGATCTTAGTAGTACTCATATTTTCCTATATAGCTTTTTGTCTATAGTGAACAAGTTTCCTTTGTACATAGATGACCACTAGTCACTTAGTGTCTTCTCATATCCTTAACATGCCTCTTGCCTCCTAAGGTCTTCTCATAAGATGCCTAAGTCTTGATTTTTACACTCCCTTTTTCACTCTTTATATCCCTCATATTTCTTCTTGAGGAAAATTATTTTGTCTACTGATCACTCCCCTTGGGATTTCATTTGTGAGTTGCTTTGTAAGATCATGGATAAGACCTAACCATCCTCAAAAATTACCAGATTTTCCTTCCTATTACCCACATCCTTTCATTACCTAATCTTTATGTTTATTCCACCCCAATGGTGTTCTATTTTTTGAGTTTTAGTGTGAGACCATGGATAAGACCCGACCCTCCTCATGAATACCCAAGTCACCTTAAAAATTGTGTCAAATTTGAGAAAAGATTCGATTGATTATGAAGTTACACATCATTGACATGCTTCCTAGCTTAAAATAGTATGTTTTATGATTACTTAATTTTTATTTCACCTTTTTATCTTCTTATTTTTTGAGTGCATGTAAGATTACAACCATATCTTGAATTTTTTCATACTTCCCAACTTGAATTAGTATGACTAATTTAAGACCAATCTTTTGTAATTTTATTTTTATTTCATACTTCCTAACATGATTTAGTATGATTGAATGACTTAATTAATTTGTTTTTATTTACCATTTATGCCCTTTTACATGCCTTCCATTTTATTAATTTTTTTTCATACTTCCCAATGTGATAATAGCATGATTTTACTTGTTTTAATTTGGTGTAAAAATCATT
The DNA here is from genome assembly GCA_037957365.1 of Torreya grandis. Classification (NCBI taxonomy): domain Eukaryota; kingdom Viridiplantae; phylum Streptophyta; class Pinopsida; order Cupressales; family Taxaceae; genus Torreya; species Torreya grandis. The sequence continues at coordinate 8,692 of JARHVA010003532.1, read as the reverse complement.
CACATTGGTTTAGGAACAAATTCCTTTTTACCATCTTATTTTTCCATCTCTTAGATCTTTATATTTAGTAATTTTATTTTTATTACACATTTACCATATTGAAATAATGTGTAATACATTTTTTTCTTTATTATATTTTTCCAAGTCATTTTGCTTATTTCTTTTTAACCATGCACATGTCCTACATTATGTTAGAAAAGAAACCACATTGCATATATTTCCTATAACATATACAACGAATCTAAATACATATTCTAGAAAGAAATATATCTAAATAAACCACAAACACAACCATCATAATGATAACATACACATCCAACATCAATATGCTAGAATAATAAAATAAATACAATCATATACAATGTTTCAACTCTAGGGTTGGGTCCCATACTATCTATCTCATAGCCTAGCCATGTTTTTTTACTGAGGCCTCAGTCTGAATCCTCTAAATAGTAAATTATAATGAGGTCATTTGAGATATCAATCCCGATACCTATCCTTATAGGTGTGAAACCTACATCTGTGAATCTACCAGCTAATTCTAGATCTCTATCATATATGCTACTATAGATAGATGCATAACTCTCTCATCTACTAGGGCCTACCATGTCTATAGTTCCCCTATACCCATCACTATTAGTGGGTTGCTTCCTTTCTTTGTATGCCTATATCCACCTTATTACCTCTGTAACTAATTTTAACTAGCTTGCCTAAGCTAGGGAAGATGATACTTGGATCCTCTGGTGTCATGGGGTCGTATGGCTACAGAGTCTCATATAGGATGTCATGGAGTGATCCCCTTACCAAAGACCCCCATCTCTCCTCATCATCCTTAGATACACCTAAAAAATCCCATAATATGGATATTAGATCACTATTATATATATATATGTATATATATATGTATGTATGTATATATATATATATATGTATATATATATATGTATATATATGTATATATGTATATATATAATCTCTCTATACATATATATATATTTCTAAAATAAAAACCTAAGTAATTATATTTAATCATCTTTTTACCTATTTATGTCTTAGCTACTATGGTATCACCATTTGCATAGTTGCCTAACATAGTCTCCTTATCTAGATGACTTCATAATACCTCCTCTTTGGGTCAACTCCTTAGCTCAAACTTAGTTGTCATGGCTTGTGTCCATCTTAGCCTACATCTGAGTGGTCTTTTTATCATCTCCTTTGGCTCAGCCATGGGCTCATCTAGGATGGAAATAGTCTCCACTCTCTCTTGCTCATCTTATCTCCATTGATGTCATATCCTTAGTGGTCACTACACATATAACTACATATCTAATAATGGTACATATAGTATCTTTGCCTCTGCATCCCTATCCTCCTACTATGCTCCTTGTCATGCCTGATTAGTCCATGGTCACTCTCGATGTGGCCTTAGTGTCAACCTCACCACTAGTGGCCCTAGTCCTCTCTTCCCCCATGTCTCCCTCACCTATTGAACCCACTATTTAGGCATAAATATAGGTGTTATTAGATGAGTTAAGCCTATCTACCCTGGCACCCATGCCACCATATGTGGTTCTCTCCACCAGAAATAGTGTTTGACCACCTCTATCCTAGTTATCATTGGTGAAACTATGTCTTAGCTCAGCCATGTAGGTGTTATGTGCTCGTATGGCTACCACACTATGTATGCACATCCCACTAACTATAGAGTTAGCATATGGGGCATAGTCCATGCTACCTAGTCATCTCTCTCCATCTCTATACTTGAGGTGACTTGTCATTGACCATATGGGGTAAAACTTCAGCTAGTACATAGGAAATCTCTCATATATCCAAGCTATCAACAATATGATCAATTTCATAGTCCTCTACCCTCTGAACAACATATTTTACATAACATATACCAACTAGACCTAGATGATAGAGCCTAGGTCATATAGAAATCACTCCTCCAAGATTATCTTACTGAAGGCTACCATGAATAATAGTACCTTGATGTCTAACTTATGACATAACACCCACTATGTCACAAGGCTTATCATAACCTTTTAAATGTCTAAAATCTATAATGTATATACATTAAACATGATAACTCTCCTACCTAGTAATATCATCTTTAAGCCTATAACCCACATGGTTAAGGCTATCCTCTCCTCTAGGCTATCTAGTATCCATGTGGTCACCTCCACTCCTATTATAGGTATCCCCAAGAATGCATGGAAATCCTATAGCATGATATCAACCTCTACTATATCCCCATCCACCTCCCATCTGAAGGTGTTAGTCAATCATTCTTAATAACCAAGGAACATGACTAACAAATTAGCATTGAGGGGAATCTAACACATATTAGCTATCTTGTCTAGACTTATAGATCCTAGTCTAGCCCTATCTTCATCTGACAACCTATATAACAAGTTTTATAACCATGTCACACCCATAAGTCTCCAAAATCTCTGTTATCTTTACACCCAAGAAACAACAAAGGATGTATTAGTTCCTCCATGTCATGTATAGTAAAAATAGATTACTTTTACATTTTAATCCAAAACAAGCCTACATTACTTTATTTTATTATTTTTATCTTACTTTTAACCTAAGCGATCCTTCTTGACCTTACTTGGTCATTTTCGTTCATTCTAGCCCTCTTTTATCCTTGTACACACTTTTTTGTACCATTTTAGCTCTCTAGTCAAATTCATTTGACCAAATTTTTCCTATCTTTTTGCTTGGTTGACTCAAAAATCTAAGTTAACCCCCTTATCTTCCCCTCCCTAGTGTTGAGTTTCCATTTTGGACCTTGTAAACCACCTGGGAACTTTGAACTAGGCCATCATCTTACATAATGTATAGGTTTGACCCATACCTACTAGGTTGACATTGTGGATTCTACTCATTTATATCCTATTGGGTTGACTGGGTCAACCTAGTGTTTTCTGCCTATCATCCACTTGTATTCGCCTAAAAAAGTGCAATTTTATTACTTTCTTCCAAGATCCTCCAACCCCATTTTATATCTTCCTATTTTCTACCCCTAAAATCTAACTTTGCCTCATTGTAACATCTAGAAATGCTTAAAATTCAAAATTATTATAAATTCACTTAATTAAATACAAATTTAAAAAACTAGTTTTATATTCTTAGTTATATACCTATAGTGCACTTGTTGCAACCTCTGGAGCCTCTCCCTATCTAGCTTGTCATTTCCTCACCATCCTATATCATTTGGTCTTTAGAGCTCTCTTTTCTCTCCTTCACAAGTCAAAATAACTTGTCTTTTTTCTTATTTAAAAACACTTTTCAAAATTTAAATATTTCTCTTATTGTCCCATAGAATCTTTGTTTTGTATATATCTTTGTTTATACTCATCAATTTTAAAAACCATAAAATACGTTAGATTCATGATGACGTAGAGAATATTTTCCACTATCATATGTATATCTTCTAATTTTTTTGATTTTTGGCTATTTTTTGCACTAACGTCTACAAGTTCATCTAGTGTTCTCTACATTAGACACCTTCACATTTATTATAGTCTACTTCTTTATCTATGACACTAAGATAAGATAAAGGTATGTTTTTTTTTTCAATTTAGTCCTTTCATTTATCTTATTTATTTCTTACTACACTTTACTTAGCATCAACGTTGTGTGTTATCATGTTCTTGTCTTGAAGTGCCATCCCATGTTGCACTTAAATGACATGTGATGAGCTTTGAGTGGGATATATGGATACACATAATATTTCAAAACTTTTATCAATTTTTGACACTTTGTATCTTGTAAGAACCCATCAAGTCTCAATCTCTCTTGGTTTATGCCTTAAGGGATGCACTGAGAAAGGGGTGGGCACATCATTAGTGCTTCATAAGATTTTTGTTCCTTTTTCCACTTGCCATCTATACACTTGTCTCCTAAAACCATTTAACTTAAGCTTATTCTCCTTAGTCCTACCCATTCCTCTCATTTATCATGACTTATCCATCTTTTTTTTTCCTTGTTTTTCTTTTGGTCAATTGGCTATACTAGGTCAATTAGGTCGACCTAATATAGTTCAGGGGTATTTTTCACTTTCTTAGCTTGTTAACCTTTTAGCCGACCTAGATCAAACCTAGTGAGTTATCCCTAAAAACACACTAGGTCAGCTAGGTTGACCCTATATAACCAACATTTTTGGGAGGATTTAGGGAAAAATCTACCTATATATACAAGTTCATTTCCCACCATTTCATGAGAGAAAAATTAATAGAGAATAAGTGTGAATTAACATCTACTTACTGACTATTCTACTTGAGGCATAAAACTTTGGGTTTCATAATTTATTTAGAGATATGTCTCTCATCTTGTGGATAAGTCTTTTGGATTTTTTGATAGGTTATGTATCCCAAAACTGATTTATCTTGGTTATCCTTACATACCACAATAATCTCTTGCAAAGCACCATGGCCAAGGGAAATATTGAGTATCAATGGGTTCATCTTCAAAGACAAGTATTCTTAACTTTATTTTTCCTTTGTAAGAGTAGATAAATAATGAATTTATATTCTTCTCCCATGTATTAGGATTCTATATAAATCAATGTGAGTATATGTCTTCTAATACATGTTTAGTTTAGTTATTTTATTATTTCAAACCCCTACTTTATACCACAAGATTTGGTGTTCACTAGATTAGATTTGCTTTCTTGTTATTAAAATAGGTACATGTTTTAAACCTTAGGAATCCATTAGGGTTGTGTAATTGTGTTAGAATATAGGATTTAGAACCCTTCCTAGCATGATATTTTATGACAAGTGACCCCCTAATCATTTCTAGTGGATCCCCATATTGGCCATACTCCCACTTAACAAGTGTATCCCAATCAGAAGTGTAGGTATGTTATATCTTCTTCAAGCTAGAATTTATTTACAGACATGATACATTTCTGATTTCAAGCACATTGTAATGATATACCTATAAGTATACCAATAATAACTTCCAATTGGTGACCATATGTTTAATGAGGATGATGTGCACTGTATCTATAATGTACCTAAAAATTATCCTTATTTCCTATTACCTCATGCTTTGAAAATGGATGAGATAAAAATTATAATTCAAGCTTTCATTTGGTTATGATTTAAAATCCTTTATAACTATGTTAAGCTCAATAATGTTGTCATGAATGAGATCTTATACATTTTGCCTTAGCTTGAAGCATATATTTATATAGTTTATTGTATATTGATGATAATCATAATATGCATTACTATCATAACTCTTAGGTAAAGGCTTATTGATATCAACCACTTGTTATGGAGGGAGAGAGATGAGGTTGCACTTGAGTAAATTTTGTAATAGTATCTGAGGAGGTTTAGGTAATCATGAAATATACCTCTTGTATGGAGATGATAAGAGAATTTGATTTATATATTGTGATAATACATTAACCATTTTTTTCCTTGATTCTTTATGTCATTTGATTTAACCATGTGGCTTGGATTTATTTTAAACTTCATTTTTTGAGTAGTTGTAGAATTAGGTGCATAGTTGAGTTTATTCAAAGACATGAGATTAACTGCATGATATATCACTTTATTCCATAACATCAAAATATGTAAACTTATTGAATAATATAGGCTCACTAATTGGTGAAATAAACCTTTTCTTAAATATGTCTTGTAACTCATTGTCTACCATAGGATTGGTCATCTTAGATATCATACCATTATACCAAAGTACATAGTCATTGATTGGCTTATTAGACCCTTAGTTGAGTTTAGAAATATTTACATAAGATAATTTATCATCAATGTTGATAGATACGTTTACTATAATTTGATATTCCAATTTGTTTAATTTTCTAATTGATTGGAGGGGGAAATCATAGAACCACCTTAAAACATAGTTAATAATACAACATGGAAATAACTTAGTAATATGTCATTGGATGTGTAATTCAAACATATGTGAAAGGATTTGAGGTATTACTTTGTAACACTTTTGCCATCATATAATGGAATATTAGGAGTTAAAAAACCCATATGTAAGGGATATTTTTTAATCTCAGAGGCTAAAGGATTATGAAATAAATTATGTAAATATATTAAATGACTAGTTTTAGAATCACCTTGCTCTAACTGTAACCCCTTAGCTTGTATATCTGAAATAGTGTACTAAAGAAAACATGTAGTTTATGAGGTTGATGATGTAACATATATTGTCATTTTAGGATGGGCATATATTTTTTTTATAGTCATATGCATGGTAATATAATAAAAACTATGTGTTTCCCCATACCTTAGCTTGGCATCACATGTGTAATTTAACGTGTGTGCATAGGAATAGTAATAATATTAGTGGTCTAAAAACCTATGGTGTAATTGGTACTTCCAAAAGATTTATTGATAAAAGTAAATGACTATTTTTATTTTTTTTTTACCTTAGATGTGACAACCTTAGCTTTGTGTGTATCCTTAGATGCTAGCATTAAATTGAGGATCCTATCTAATTCTTGAGGATTTTCAAAATTTTCATTATTAAAATTAGATAAGGATTTTTGGTTAGGATAAAACACATAAAGGTCACTCAGATTGATTATATATTGGTATTAAATATTATCTTAATTAATATTTTATGAATAAACATATTAACGTTATCATTTATTTTTAAATATTCATTGATAATTGCAAAATCAGAAGAAGAAGAAGAAGAAGAAGAATAAGAATAAGAATAAGAATAAGAATTGACATTAATTGCATTTAATTTAACCATTTTAGTTGAAGTAAAATAAATATAATATTTCTCAATAATTTCACCACTTAATCTATCACTTCTCCTTATAGAAAAAAGGTAACTAGTCTTCTTGGATGGCACAAGATGAAATCATGCGAGTATGAAGAAGGCTAGAGTAAAAGGTGAAAAAGATTGATCATATTTTGTATGGGGAAATCAAAAACATAAGTGAAACCCAAAGGAAAAAAATTTGGACCCTATAAATAAGAATGAAACCTAAGGGAAGCCTAGGTTTTTCCAATGTCTAAACAAAATACATTTTCACCAATATGCTTTACCCTATTTTTTTTATTAATGTTAACCCTTAATAAGATAGAAACTATGTGTATTTCATAATTTAAATATTATGGAAATAAGAATATATCTAAATGTAAGGGAATAAATCTGATTTAAAATTTTCACTTCCTAAATATATAAATTACAAAATAAGGATAAGGTACTTGGCAATTAACTACTCTATAAAGGACTTAGATTACAATGAAGTGGCAGAAAGGATGGAAAACTAGATTGTCGGCTATTAGGATCAATATTAATATCTATGTGTTCATATTAACATATTACACTATATTATCATTCTAATGTATTTTATATGTGTATTTTCCTCTATGTTTTGATACAAGAAGGTGTACCAATCTTTATTTAAGATCTATGTCTAATATCAAAGTCTGATTATATGTGAAACTAATAGAAATCTATCTCATTCACTTGAAACCTTAGGTCCAATAAGATTAATATAATTAGTCCTATAAAATTTTAACAAAGGTGGGCTGACTTGACCCCAAACACTCCCCATTTAATGGTTGAGAACTACTACATATCCAATACTATGAAGAGAAATGTCAAATCACATGTAGTTTTCCCCATTAGGTGAATTTGTGTAATAGTGATCATTTAATGGATGTAATTTTTAATCTAGATCTTGATAATTCACAATTGGAAAATTTGGCTTGGATATTGAGTTCTTCAAACTTGGAAAAGACATACCCCTACTGACTTATTACAAAATTTGGAAGAATAAGGCAATGCCTTCGAATGTGAAGGTTTTTTAATATGTTTTATAAGTATTTGTTATATGGTTAATAGGATTACACATAATCTATATTTATATGAGACTATTTAGTTATATTATCATGCCATAAACATGATATATGTAAGTGATGACCCATAGGAATTATTTTAATTTGAAATGTGACCATTACCTAAGATGTGAGAGAATTATTAGACACAAGTGTTATGTTTTGATTCTAATGTTATTATCTAGGAGACATGATCACTCCTATAATGATCTAGAGATGTTTGAGTAAGAAAAATAAATTTTTTGACATATATTATGGGATTTCTATAGGTGATTGAGAGCAACATGGGAAGGTTATGCATTTATAATGCTTATCTATGTGAGATAATAACACATAAGATTCATGTATATATGAAAAAGTCATGTAGGGTGATTATGAGTTAAAATATATATTTCCAAGTATCAATTACCATGTTTTAGTGTCTAATATGACAAAAACTATTAGGCTCTAAAATTAGATGCCATAAATCCATTATGTCAGGCATAAGCACGTATGTCATATTTATTGCATGTTACGTTAACACTATTGAACTTGAAAGTAAAGTATGGACGGATTGTGACCAATTTTACAACATTTTTAGGTAAAATTACATAAATTTATCAAATTTTTAATAAATTATGATAAATTATGAAGTTATACATAATTATGTTTCTATAGTGATTCTATACAATTCCATGTATTCATTAAAAACTTTACTAAGTGAAATTGAAATTTCAAAAAGTTATTAAAAGATGAATTTCTCCAAGAAGCCAACATGCTTCCAGTTACATAAAGAGATTCACATAAAATACATTCAAACCTAGGGATTGGCTACAAGATATATCTTACTTGTGTCAATGATTATA